>CM035429.1:38614381-38771881 GCA_020310875.1 Ceratopteris richardii | reverse complement strand
ATTAAGATTAAGTACAAACACTAGGAATGAGTGTGAGAAGGTATGGAAAAGTGAAAGGAATGGGTTTCTATCACAGCTAGCATCACAGGAATCATTTAGATGTTCACATGGCCATGACTAGGAGTATTCTCCTTGGCTCTAATCCAGGAGCTTTTGTTTTCGGCAAAGGAAAGGTGTTATCAATTAGGAGTCGAATGTTGAACGGCAAGGAATGGATGAGGTTAACCCCTCATTGGTTTGAGTTATTGAACTGATTAGTCAACCTCCACCTTCTTAGTTGCATTTATGACCAATAGTTTATAGTATTGATGTAGATGGTTATATCCACCAGATCCAAAAGTGCTAAACCACAATGTATTATACCAAAAAAAGAAAAATTCAACACCATGTATGGCTTCTCTATCATTCGTATAGATCAAGCTATTATATCAAAAAAAATGATTAGCAAGGTAGATTGGTTGTTTGTGTTCAAAATAAATCAAGTCAAGGAAAAAATGAAGGTCAAACATGTAAGGCCAGATTTATATGATGTGGTGATGGTGTTGAATTAAAAGGTGTATCAAGAGATACCGATAAACTGGGAATTTTCTATACATTTTTCAAGAGCCTTTGCGTTTGAGAACTAGACTACTGCACGGACATAGACAAATCCAACTATGTATCAAGTGGCATGGGATGTAGCTATAGAAGCATATTTTGAGAGATGTAGAAAGATGGGTACACTACAATTTAAGATGCAAATGATTTACAATTTTTCAAATGACGATGCTTTAGTGGTTTCATAGTTCTAGTGGATGCCGACTTACATAAAGAAAACAAGATGAAGTTGAGTTACATGTTCGATAAGGTACAACACTTGTACCATTAGGAAAGTGGAGGATGCTATGCTTATATATACATTTTCTTTTCCACAAAAAGATCCTTCCATTAGTAAGAAAAACATCCATCGGGATACAAGACCAATCGGGGAGCATGAGGGAAGTACAAGGGGGAAGTCACCCCAATCAAAAACTCAATTCCATAACCACCTATCACTTGGGGGAGGCAGTGTGGGGAGGGGAAAAAAGCCATGCAAGGGGTCTGTAGCTCAATCGAAGGGCGTTGCCTTGTGTGGTGAAGAAACGACCCTCCTTCCAAAGCTAGTGAAAGGTCTATCACCACTGGCCTATGCCATCAGGATCCTCATGAAGGCGATCCAACTACCCAAATGTGTGAACCAACTCCAACCATAAGTCCCACATAGTCTCCACAAGAGGAATCATACACCACGCGAAGATGCACCGACATCTTGCCCGCCAAATGAACCATATGGTAAGATTGCTGATCAACTCCCAATATGGGTTGTCTTTAGTGATTTACGGAGAGATGTGCAGTTCCTGAGTGGTGTCAACCTGTGCATATTAAATCAAAATAACCATATTTTCAATGTTATGCTTGTAGCTGAGAGTCTGCTATGGAGAGAGCCCTAAGCAATAGAACCCCACATGATGTTCTAGGGCCCTCTCCACCAGGTAAGAAGCCTCAAGGTCCTCCACCAAACCTATTGTGCCAATGGACAATCCCAAAGACAATGCTCCTATGACTCCAAATGATAAGCACAACACGAATAGTTAGGAGGTCAATCCCCATAGCTCAACCACGTCGCAACAACAATGGTCTTGTGGGAAACCAACCATTGAAAGAGGATCACCGAACAAGATTGTTGAGAACTCCAAATCCCATGCCAAAAGGAGAAGAGAAAGTCCTCAATGCGTCCACCTCACCACCAAAACTTAGCCACAATGAGTTGAACCGATTGGTGTGCTTACATCATCTTTTGTTCTAGATTGTACTTAACAATAATCTCTCTCTTAATTCCTCTATCTTGTAGGTAGGAATTAAATTCATGGGAAAATTATTATTCCTCTCCATTAGTCCTTAGTTTCTTTCCAATTTTACTTGTTTGATTTTCCATCAGAGATAAATATTTATCAAAAGATGAGAAAACTTCATAGTTAAGCTTCATCAAGTACAAAAGAGGCCATCTACTACAATCATCTAAATATGACACATAATACCTTGATCCTAAGATTGATGGTTCTTTTCTTAGTCCCCAAACATCTGTGCGGACAAGCCCCAGAAGGTATTCTTTCATGTAAAGAATTCTTCTTTTGGTATTATATGGAAAACGGCATTGGAGTACTCATTCCACAATGTGATGATTGTCTATAAGTTAGGAAACAATTTGGAAATCATTTTAAATTTGAATGCTATCATAAACATTAGGAACACATTTGTATGAAGTTTATGTTTGAGTTAGACATGTGTCGAAGCATGCAAACATCACAAGGAAGAAGAAGACGCTTGGAGCACAACACACAATACTGAGTGTATTACCACTAGAATGTACAAAAATAAGTAGCCCATTAGGGCAAAAGGTTTATATATATGCCGGGATTAAAACCTCCTAAAGAGGGAAAAAAGTGCCCCGGTGGTCCTAGAGTGTTCACGCACATCACTACCTAAATATATTTACAAATCCCCCTGGGAGTGATGTGGTGAACAAGGATGTGGCACTCATGTATAAGGAAGTGCCAAGCTATGTGGAATCAGTCCACAAAAGGAAGTAAGCCCAAAGCTTTGCAAAAATATTCAAAATTTTCCCTAGGCACAACCTTTGTAAAAAGGTCTGCAATGTTCACCTATGTGGGCACATATGCCAAGGTGATCTCCCCAATAGAGAACCTCTCCGTGACATAATAATAATGCACCTTAATGTGCTTAGTGCGAGCATGGAACACAGGGTCCCTTGCAATTGTGAATGTGCTTTGACTGTCAGTGAACATGGTGGTAGTAGAAGCCTGACCAACACCCACATCCTCCATAAGGCGTATGAGCCACACTCACTCAATAGTTGCTATGAAAGATGCTCTATACTCAGCCTCACAAGTGGAAGTGGTCACAGTAGGCTGTTTCTTGCTCTACCAAGATATACATGAGCTACCAAGCATGAAGAAAAAACTATTGGTGGACACACGAGTATCATAGAAACCTGCCCAATCATTGTCAAAACAACATGCAAATATGGCAGTAGTCATCCCCCCTAGGGATAAAACAATACATGAAGCCGGGTACCACTCAAGTAGCAAAAGATGCACTTTACCACCTGTGAATGCTTTAGACTTGGGCATTGCATAACCCTGCTCATCTCTGAGACAGTAAATCAGGCATCCAATAGCCTCCTGATAGACGACAACATCAAATGCATCTCTAGCATCATGAAGACTCAATTGTAAACATGTCTCCATAGGAGTGGCAATAGGCTTACAGTCGTCAAGGCCAAAATACTGCAATAATGTGTCAATATAATTTTGTTTGACACAAAGCCATTCCACCATCAACTTGAATAAATTGAATGCCCAAATAGTGATGTCAATGCCCCAAATCATAAATCTCAAATGAGGCATGCAAATCAGCCTTAAAATGAACAATATGCGTGTCATGAGGACTAATAAGTAGCATGTCATCAATGTATACCACAATGATAAGAAGCACATCATTAACACACTTAACACATAAGGTGCTTTCAGTTGGACTGCTCTCAAAACCATGTGCAATCAGATAGGCCTGTATCTTTTGATACCAAGCATGTGGTGCTTGCTTTAAACCATATAGTTCCTTCTTTAACCTACATACCTGGTTTCTATGCCCTTTCTACAAAAAGCCACGGGGTTGAAAAATATACACTTCTTCATGCAAGTCACCATTCAGAAATGCTATTTTAATGTTCAACTTATGTACATTCCAAGCATGATGAGCTGTAAGTGCAAAGATGCTACGAAGAGTAGTCATTTGGCAAGTAGGAGCAAAGGTTTCATCAAAATCAATGCCTCTTTCTTAAGCATAATCCTTTGCAACAAGCCTAGCCTTATACATGTCAACTCTTCCATCACGTTTATGCTTCAGCTTGTATACCCACTTAGTGCCAATGGCCTTCTTGCTAGGAGGCAAGTCACATAAAAACCATGCACAATTTTTCATGATAGCATAATATTCATATTGTATTTTAGGATACAAATCAGGTAGATTATCACATTTAAACTCCAAGACACTAGAAACATTGCATTGTTCAACTATGGTAGTCAAACTCTATCAAAGTTGGAAATTTGGCAGAAGAGGTTAGCTCACTAGGTGACACAGCAATCAAGCAAATCAATAGGGGCCAAAGTGCACTTGGATGACAAAATATAGAAAAAATGTAGTGCTTGTCAATTTGGTAAATTACATAGGAATCTTGAAGGATTGAAGACGCAAGCTTCTTTGGCTTGAGGGGAGCTGTTGGTGCATTTATCAAGCCTAAGAGTTGTCCTAAATCCTTGAGGACTACACATGTATATTCCTTCATATATAGATACTTACATGTGAACTCATGCTTGTTGATATTAGTTGTATTTGCCTTGGATAAATTCAAAAGCTAGAGCAAGATAAAGGAATCTCTTGATATTAGGGAGTCCTCTCCATGATTCTACTACCTCAAATATAATTCAAATTAATCCCCAAATGTAGGGTCACTTTTTGTTGAGCTATCTCCAAAGTTAAAATTCAATTATGAGTATAGATACTCACACCTCTTAGTAGCAGGTAGTACAACATATCTGAGTGAGATTGAGTTAAAACTCCAAGTATATATCAAGCTCACATCCTCTAAGCATAGCCTAATACACTCCCTTTGTATCATATATGCAATATCAATCAAATTTGGATATACATGTCATTGGGTAAGTTCTTCTCTACATTCTGCTTCAGTACTTTCATGAACACAGTGAACTTGTTCAACCGATTTCTTTGCATGTAAGCATCAATTTGCTATGCTTTAACTTGGGATAATTAGATTGATGTGTCAGGTAATTAGAATCAAATTTGTTTAAGTAAATCTGGAGATATGAATCTCATACGTTGACTCTATCTACAAACCTTCTAGATCTTGAAAAGTCAGGGTGACCTCCCAGGCTTCTTAGGTTTACTTCCCCTTGTATGGTGCAAATAAAATCATCAGATGAATTTATTTAGTTATATACAAACTTCAAATAGATGTGTGAAAAGGCTCTAAAGTCCATTCAAACCAAGTTGTGAGCTTTGTGCATAACATTGCGAGCTTCTCATCCCAAAATAGAAGGTTCTTCACATTCCTTGCAAATAGAAGTTATTTGTTTTGATGCAAATAATTCAGAATGATCTTCCAAAGGACTTGATGGTTCTTTATGCACCTTTGGGAAGATAAGGATGTCTATTAAACGTCCCTAGAGTTATATTGACTTGTGTAGAGTAGGTTTGTTGCAGCACCCGCTTATCTCTAGGCATTACCCATCACTTCTTCATACTAGTAGGAAGGTCAAACAATCTTATTTGTATTACAGAAATATTGGCACTATCTTTGGGGCACATGTTTTGTGGTAAGGTTTGACCATCTACAACTACATTACTTCATCAATAGACCTAGGTTATTGTGGAGAATATGAACTATTATTGTTTCAAGAAATTGAATTTTACTTTAAGACTCGTAAAACTCATTAAACGTAGATCAAGTCTCTCGAATTGCAAAATGGAAACCGACATTATTTATAAATAATGAACCAATAGACAATATCATATTCCGCATGTATCCTCAAAGAAAATGGTATTAGTACACCATCGAAATTTTAATTTTCTAGATTTTTCCATCTAATGCAAAAATTGAGGAAAATGGGTCAATACGTATATGTGCGAAAATATCTCCTATGATTGTTGGGAAATTATATAATCTCTCTCAACATGTATTTCTTTGATAATGTTTATTTCCAAATGAAGTAGAAGAATGGTTGGAGGTAGTGGATGGAGAGGCTTAGTTTATAGAAAGCTACATGGTGGACAAATGCCTTACAACAAGGAGTAGGTTTGGCCTAGAATTTTCAAGAACTTTATGGACTTTGTGAAGAAATGTGAAATATTTGAGCAAAGTGAACCAAATCGAACTCAAGTGTGTTTCTAAACACTTTGGAGTTTAGTAGGCTTGCACCTGTTTTATAAATGGAGTATGAAGTTTATGGGTGCCACCAATCCAATGGGTCGACCAAGTAATTAAATGTACATTTTGATTTACACTTTCTATTCACTAAGTGGGTGGAAACTAAGGCATCCATTGTAGAATAATTCTTGTGCTAGAAAAGTTTTCTTTGACTGTCCTTTAGAGTCCTTTGGAAAAATATAGTGATCATACATACATTTCATAAACATGAAGATAGAATTAATGGTTCAAAAATATAAGCCTATTGTAAAACATCATTCATATCACCCTAGAGTATTACTTTATATTATGTACATCTTTTGTTAAACATCTATATTCCTGGCATATAACTATGATTGGAGAAATTTGGGCCTATGAAAGTAGCTTTATCAAATTTGGTCCAATTGAGATCACACCATCTTGAGTAGCTTTATCAAAGTAAATAACACGTTAATAGTCCTTCTTACAATGCTCAAATCCACTAATGTAAAGCAATGCAGTCCCATTCCAGTTTGTCGAAGGATTAATCCAAATCGATGTTGCGGAACTTGAAATCTTGCTTGTATTCCTTAGCAAATATAAGTAATAACTTCTAAATATAAGTAATAACTTCTAGAATGAAGCCTCCCATGAGAGAACCTTGTTTTTTAATCGTTATTTATCCATTTTTTGCATCGTTTCCGTGATTTCAGCGGAAAGCAACTTCACATATTTTTTTTTTTATATTCTCCTTTGCATGAATTAATAACTTATATATCCTATTGGAATTAATAATTTATATATCCTATTGGAAAGATGATTATAAGGTATCTCTTCTTCATATTCGTCTCATCTTCTTTCTTATATATCAGTCTGATGACCTAAATTTTCTCATCGACTTGATTAACAGTAACTAAAGTAGAAAAGAGTTTGGAGAGGATGTATAAAAGGTTATTAAAGGTGAAATCCGTCATTAGAGGACATAGCTTTTAGCATATTTTATTGGATAATAGAGATCATCGAATGTCTAAACGAAAACACTTTATATATGTCTTGATTGTATTGCATTCTTGAAGGTAAAAGCTTAGCCGCACGAGTACTCCGCCAAGCTAGCTGCAATGTGCATGCTCATGAAAGAAATTATCGAGAGAAACGGTTATATATATTTATATATATATATATATATATATATATATATATATATATATATATATATATTTGTGTGAGTGTGCACACGTGTGTCTTCGTTTGAGGATTTCCTGATTAGCACGATGCTATGCTGTGGTATTGGATATATCGTGAGATTTTATATGGTGGCTGCATGGATGTATGCAGAAACTCACTCTCGACACTATTGGGAAACACGTCGACGCAAATTAATGTTAACGGGCAATTTTTGAAGGTGATCAAATTAAAATGTTCGATGAGAGAAGGGTGTTCATTAGCTCCCCTTCTCTTCCCGATTGCCACGGAAGGGCTTAGCCAACCGGTGGATCAACATGTGGAAGTTGGTAATATCAAGGGCCTCTCGTTGCCCGATAACCATGGCGAGATCACCATGAGACTTTTTTGCCGATGATATGCATGGTCGAAAATGATTATTCCAGTCTGGAGACGTTTTGGAGGTGCTTGGACACTTTCTGTGAAGCCTTTGGATCCAAAATCAACCACACAAAGATGGCTTTCAGAGCTATTGTCATGATCCAACAAGACCTCCTCTTTGATCATGGCTATCAATATATTCCCCAAGGTCAAGTCTTTCGGCTTCTTGGGATTCCCTTGGGATTTTGTATCTCGATGAAGTAGGGATGGAACTAGGTCCTAGCTAGACTCGAAAGCAAGATATACTATTGGAGAGGTATGCAAATCAAATTTTTTGGGTCGTGCAATGGTTATTAACACGTTCCTCATTTCATCGACCATTTACTTCCTGTCTTGTTGGAGACCGAGAGAGCAAGAGCTGTCCAAACTGGAAAGTATTTGTAGAAATTTTCTTTTGATGGGAGACCACAACAAAAGTGGGGTTCCTAAAATCAAATGGTGCATCTGTACTAGCCAAAGGGACAAAGGGGGCCTTGGTATTCTGGACATGGGTTGCATGGCCACCAAACTGGCAACAAAATGATGCTTAAGGCATGGTGCAATGGGAAGACCTCGTGGGCCAACTGATCTTCAAAAACAAGAATGTATTGACTTTGGTGGGATTCCCGAATCGTAAGAATCTTGATATTTTGATCCTTTTGTTTTCCCCAATCTTGGCTTTCTCAAAAGGCTTGTACCTTGTGTGCTCCCTATGGAAGAGTTGGAATAAAGTCAAAAGCTTTGTTAGAATTAGTAAAGATTGCAAGTGGGCGGATGGTATCACATAGAATGACTCTATTTTGTTTTCGATCCATGGCATTAGGAATGTGGAATCTTGGAACATTCAAGGCACCAAAAGGCTCTAGAACAAGGGCTTTAGAGAATGAAAACATCTCTAGAATCAAGACACCAACCAATGGGTCAACTTCGAGGATATTGACCCTAAGGTCAACATCATTTATGAAGAATGGAACATTTTACAAAGTAGACGTATTGGCTGGGACCATTCAAAAGTCCAACTCCTCATGGGACATGATTCGCCGTGCTCACTCAGTCTTAGATGCCAATTGCCTAATTGATATCCCAAATATTAATATCAAAGGAAACACTCACTATGAGATCAACCTCAACAAGAAGTGGTGCTTGTCATGGACGCAACTACGATGGGAAATGAAGTTCTTGGCTATCTCGCACCGTCTCATAGAAAACAAAAAGTCTATCCTCTTATGGCAAATTCTTCATCGCGGAATCAGGACCAACCTAAAGGCTAACAAAACTTGTGGGGTGTCTCCCTGGTGCAAGCGTTGTTATCGGTCCATTGAAGATGTTGGTTACATCTTCTTTAGTTGTCCCAACTCCAACATGCTCTAGTAGATTGTCAAAAAGAAACTTAGACTTCAGACAAATATCAGTTGGAAATAAGCTCTACTGGGAGAAGCGGTTGGCTACTCAATGACCCTCTCGAATGCCATCAGAGGGGAGGTCCTCTGGAAGATCTCGGGGGAAAGATGTGCTTGTTACTTTGGCGAATCCCCCCAATGATTGGTTGATTGAGAAATCATTGCTCCTCCTCGGTGAAAGAATCACCAACTATAAGAAATCCCCCCCCCCCTTTCAGGCATCATGAAGTGCTTCTCCTAATCAACAACAAGCTTAAACCCAAGTAAGCCCCACATGAAGGTAATAAGGGGGTGATTAACATTCTTTGTAATGCCATCTAAATTTGGTAAGATCTAGCCCCGCTTTGTGGGACTTCGAGGTTTTCGTGAGCACTAGTCCGCTTCATTTGTACTTTTTTTTTCCTTTATTTAATACAAGTCCGGGAGAGTAGGCTAAGGCCAAAATTCCTTTTATTAAAAAAAAAACTCACTCTGTCTCTCTAACTCTCGCTCTTTCTTTCTCTCTCTAAATTTCGTGTCATCATGGATTCGTGTTGCGCCAATCTCCCTTCAACAAATCAGAGGACCCACGTCCTGTGACGTAGATGCGAGGACATGTCCCTCGCTTCTATCGTTTGTTTCCTTATGGTCAGCAATCTTCTCTCTTCGAGCATAGCATTACCTGTCCGCTATCCCTTCCTTGTCCACGGATCTAAAGCAGAGCACTTTGAGAGGCGTTTCGGCTACCATATTTTCCATGAGAAAGTGAGGGCGTTCGGACTGTGGTTACCGATTCGAGCAACGAGGAACAACGAGGAAAGAAATAACGGAAAAGACATTCATTATGCATAGACCGTGAAAGAAAACCTCACATCACCTTATTGAGAGACCATTCAATGAATGCAGAGCATTTAAAGTTATTTCTCCAAGACTGGAGGAAGCGTATTGTCCCGGACTTTAATTAAAATAAAGAAGAAAAAATGCAGAGCATTTAAAGTTATTTCTCCAAGACTGGAGGAAGCGTATTCTCCCGGACTTTAATTATAATAAAGAAGAAAAGGATTCTCGTTGAGGAAGCGAAAGGATTAGATGGCCTCATAGAAATGCGAAATCTGTTTTTAGTAAAACGAAGAAACCATTTAGATGACATCTCATGAATCTTAATGAAGGAGAGTGTCTCCATAGATCAAAGGGAAGATGTACGGCTCACATTGCTTATACTAGAGAAAACGTTCCAATCAACTCAATATATGGCCGACATATCTCAGATAATTAGGAAGAAAGTGGTTTCTCACAAAGTTGCAAAGGTCCTTGATTACACTTCAAAACATTTAAGGACATTTTAGTGGCCCTACCTAGTCTTATTTAAAATGAAGCTATCAGATTTGCTGCATTCCCCAAATGCATCAATGATCGATTCATAAATCCGCTTCACAAAAGTGAAAACGGGAATTAAATATAAGTTGAAGAACGATCAAGATACACTAAACAAGAAACGGAACCTACACTAAGGATTCATCCAATATGGCTATATACTCAAAGAATAGATGGATTAGCAAGAACTGAAAGTGCTGCATTAAGGGTACATTTATTCTTAAAGTAGTAGAGTATATATGGAAAGGAATGTGATTTATAAAATATGCTTAATTCGAGTCTATGTTTGCTTAGATAGAACTCATTTGCGTTTGTCATAGGTAAGACAGAGAGTTCATACTCTAATGTTCATCACAATGCTAGAGGCTTTATTCACTTAGTCTCCACCCTAAGGAGAAATTCTATCAATGGAATTAATATGAATGGAAAAGTACTAGATCCCTTTCGTCCAGGCTTTATTCACTTAGTCTCCACCCTAAGGAGAAATACAATCAATGGAATGAACATGAATGTCCTTTTGATCGTAGGTATGTAATCACAAATGAATGTAGGATATAACCTTGACTATGCCCTATTCTCTCCATTTAGAATCTTGGAGACACCTTAAGAAATATAGTAAAATTATCGAGTACAAGCGATTCGCTATGGAGATCATACAAAGATAGTGCATGTGGTTCACTATAGTCGACATCAACTCCATCTACGTAGCATGTACGCCTAAGGTCAAGGAAATCAAGGTGTTAGTATCCATTAATTATGAGAAGCTTTGGAACCATGAGAGCAATCAATGATCAAGCTAAAAATACTCCCGATAGAACTCGTATCCTTTTTTAGGGCATGGAGGAAATTTGAAAAATGCAATTTAGTGTTTAGCTTTACCGAAAAGGATTATTTTTCAAGGAGGAGAGTATAATCAATGGAGATCTTTAGGCACATAGAGCATTGATTCATCATGATAAGGTAAGTATAAAAACGAGGAATGAATTTTAAATAACCAAATAGGATTAGAAGTTCAAAAGCTTATGAACCCACTTATTTAAGCCAAGAACTATAGACTCCTTCTATAGATCTCTTTTATCGTGCATCGTAATGAAAGAATCACCTTTAGAAAGAAATTGGAAGAAAGGCACTCGAGAGAATTGGACAGAGTAGGAATACCAAGAACTTCGGAACTAATCATTGATGATACTTGCTTACGAACATCAACACCCTACTATGCATGTGGATTAAGATTCATAGAATTATTCCTCCATTTTTCCATAATATAACTTTCATAATTGGAGTTAACTTTTGCGTTTCAGGCTAGTGGGAGTAACCATAAGTTGATCTCCATATAGATGAAGAAAACTGTATAGATCTCCTTTGGTTATTAAAAGAAAAAAAAAAAGAATCTACTTTTGTTTCATTCAAATCCCACATAAGCAGCCATAGAATGCATGGCAGCCATTAAGAGTGGACAAAGCTTGAAGGCCTCGTGAGGCTAGAATCTAATTTGGCCTTGTGAGGGTAGAAACTAGTTTGGCCCAAGGTCACTCAAAGAGACTAGTTTGGCCTAAATTCGATGCTATGGGTCCAACTTTCCATTGAAGTATCACATGCAATAAAATGCAAAGACTGTAGGATCTCGTAAAATCCTCTTCGGGAACTTTCTTTCAGATACTAAAGATGATTTACTTTGTTTCGAATTCTAAAGATCAGTTGATGAAACTATTTCAACAGATATTTGTAGATATTCATAGATACATTTTCTTATCTCTTTGGGGCGTGATGAAAGAAAATTAGGAACTTGAAAAAAGTGTCGGAAAGGCATATACAAAAAGGCTTAAAATTACACCCTCCTAAAAGGTCCTTTTTATGTTATATTCTGCCATCCTAAAGGCTCAAACTGGTCCTATAGAAAGTGGAAACCATTGTCAACATGTGAATTCTAAGAGATCCAAAGGAAGTCGAAGGTATTTTAGGGCATACAAGATTCCGCCATTGCTTTAACCACATGTGCTCACCGATTGCATGAACCTTCGAAGAATTCATGGGCAAAAAATAACCCTTCAATCGGACAAATCAAGTAGATAATGAAATATTGAAGAGAGAAAAATATATATGAGTCTCCCATTCTTCGAGCCTATAGCTAACGATTGGATATCCATGTTCACACTAGGGGTGGTACTTACTCCACCATCCAAGCACAAGTTGGATCGACTTTAATTCTATGCAAATAGGCTACTCAAAAGGGATGAAGGACATGAACAAATGGAAATGTTTAAAAATCTTATTTGTATTACACAAATATTGGCACTATCTTTTGGGCACATGTATTGTGGTAACCTTTGACCATCTACAACTACATTACTTCTTTAATAGACCTAGCTTATTAGGGAGAATATGATAACTATTATTGTTTCAAGAAATTGATTTTGAGGTCTACTTTAGGACAATTAAAACTCATTAAGTGTAGATCAAGCATCTCAAATTGCAAAAGGGGAACCGACATTAGTTATAAATAATGGACCGATAGACAATATCCTGTTGCTCATGTATCCTCATGTTCCTCATCCAAATTCTAATGCGAAAACTGTGGAAAATTGATAAATACCACCTTCATTAGCTTTATCAAACTAGATAACACGTCAAAAATCCTTCTTACAATGCTCATATCTACTAAAAGTTATAGAATGCAGTCTCATTCCAGCTTATCGAAGGATCAATCCAAATGGATGTTGACGAACTTGAAATCTTTGTTTTATTTCTTACCATACTTTATTCCTTCCCAAATATGCGAAATGGCTTCTGCAATCAAGCCTTCCATGAGAAAACCTTGTTTTTTTTCTTAATCGTTTTTTATCCTTTTTTAAATCGTGATTTTATTGGAAAGTAACTTCACAAATGTATTATTTTTTTATTTTCTTTATAAAAGGGAAGTTTGGCCGAGGCCATTTCTCTCTTGTATGAATTAATAAGTTCACAATTATTATATATAATATCGGCAAGATGGTTATAAAGTAGCTCTTCTTGATATTCATCTCATCTTCGTTTTTATATATCAGTCTGATGACTTAAATTATCTCATCTAATTGATTAACAAAAAATAAGGTAGAAAAGAGTTCGGAGAGGATACATAAAAGGTTATTAAAGTTGAAATCTCTTATTAGAGGACAAAAGTTTTTAGCATATTTTATTGGAAAACAAAGATCATCGAATGTCTAAACGAAAAGACTTAAAATATTTCTTGATTGTATTGCATTCTTGAAGGTAAAAGCTGAGCAGCATGAGCACGCCGCCAAGCTAGCTGCAAGGTGCGTGCTCATAACAAATTGTTTCGAGAGAAACGGTAATATATATATATATATATATATATATATATATATATATATATATATATATATATATATGTGCGCGCGCGCGCGCGTGTCTTCGCTTGAGGATTTTATATCGTGGCTGCATGGATGTATGCAAAAACTCACTCTCTCTCTCTCTCTTTCTGGATTTTCTGTCATCGTGCATTCGTGCTGCGTCAATCTACCTTCAAATCAGAGGACCCACGTCCTGTGACGTAGATGCGAGGAGATGAATCGAACTTCTGTCCCTCGCTTCTGTCGTTTGTATAGCAATCTGCTCTCTTCGAGCATAGCATTAGCTGTCATCGTGCATTCGTGCTGCGTCAATCTCCCTTCAAATCAGAGGACGCACGTCCTCTGACGTGGATCCGAGGACATAAATCGAACTTCTGTCTCTGTCTGTCCCTCGCAATCTTCTCTCTTCGAGCATAGGACTAGTTGTCCGCTATCCCTGCCTTATCCACGGAACTAAAGCAGAGTACTTTCAGAGGCGTTTCGACTATCATTTTTTCCATGAGAAAGTGAGCGCCCGATTCGCTCAACGAGGAAAAACATTCATTATGCTCGTGGACCTTGAAAGACAACGCAGCTTTGGAAGGCCAAAGCTTCAACCTCACATCACCTCATTGAGAGACCATTCAATGAACGCAGAGCTCACATGGTACCACCACTAAGGATTCGTCCAATATGGCTACATATGGGACCACCACTAAGGATTCGTCCAATATGGCTACATATTCAAATAATACATGGATTAGTAAGAACTGAAATTGCTGCATTAAGGGTACATTCATTCTTAAAGTAGTAAAGTATATATGGAAAGGAATGTGATTTTAAAACTATGTTCATTTCAAGCCTATATTTGCTTAGATAGAACTCAATTGCTGTTGTCATAGGTGAGAAAGTGAGTTCATACTCTAATTTTCATCACAATGCTAGAGGCTTCATTCACTAAGTCTCCATCCTAAGGAGAAATGCAATCAATGAAATTAATATGAATGGAATGCAATCAATGGAATTAATATCAACGGAATTATTTCCTGTGATCGAGGCTTTATTCACTTAGTCTCCACCCTAAGGGGAAATGCCATCAATGGAATGAACATGAATGTCATTTTGATCGTACGTATTTAATCACATATGAATGTAGGATGCAACGTTCTCTCTGCCCTATAATTCTCTTCATTTAAAATCTATGGTTAACTTTATGTGCTCATTTTGTGTTTATAACGGTCTTGGAGACACCTTAAGAAATATAAGAAAATTATCGAAGACAAGTGATTTGCTATGAGGATCGTGCAAACATAATGCATGTTGTTTCATATAGAGGACATCAACTCCATCCATAAGGCCAAGAAAATCTAGGTGTTAGTATCGAATAATTATGACGACCTTTGGAACCATGAAAGCAATCAACGATCAAGCTACAAGAAATTGTTTCCAACATGAAGCTTAGTTATAATTATTGGGTTCCCGATTGATCTTGTATCCTTTCTTAGGGTATGAAGGAAATTTGAAAAATGTAATTCAGTGTTGAGCTTGGCCAAAAAGGATTATTTTTCAAGGACGACAATATTATGAATGGGGCTCCTTACGGACATAGAGCGGTGATTCATAATGTTTAAACTAAATTAAAAAACGAAGAATGAATTTTAAAATAACCAAACAGGATTAGAAGCTCATAGCTTATGGAACCCACGTATTGAAGACAAGAAATATATATTCCTTCACTAGATTATTCGTGGACAAATATGGAGCTTCTTTAGAGCTAAAACTATCAACATTGCTCCCCCAAGTTGTATGATGTTGGGGAAAAGAATAACCTAGGAGACCTCTTCTATTGTGGCATGCGTAAGGAGTTGGGAACGACTATAGACAATCATACAGCTTCATGAAGGAATCACCTTGTAGTAGACCCTACTAAAGGATGTGGACGGCTGCTTGTCACCCCTTTAGAGACAAATCGGAAGAAAGTACGTCGAGGGAATTGGAGAGAGTAGGAACACCATAAACTTTGGAATTAATCATTTGTGATAGTTGCTCACAAAATTCAACACCCTACTATACATGTTGATTAAGGGTCATAAAATTCTTCCTCCATTTTTCCATAATCTAAATTCCATAATAGCAGTTGAATTTTGCAGTTGAGGTTAATGGGAGTAACCATAAATTTATCTCCATGTAGATGGCCAAAAATATATAATCCTCCTTTGATTTTTTTTTTTGGAAAACAAAGAATCTAATCTTTCTAGATATTTTGAATGAATTGAAATCCCGCACAAGCATGGATAGAATGCATAGCAGCCATTGAGAATGGAGAAAGCTTGAAGGCCTCATGAGGGTAGAAACAAGCTAGCGAGAACCGTAAGGTCACTCAAAGAGACTAGTTTGGCCTAAAGTCGATGCTATTGCAGGGAGCTTGGCCTTTGCCACAACTAACATAGTCCAACAAGAGTGCCAAAAGGCCAATGACAGTGCCAGAGGTGTTGGTCTTAAGATTTCATTATAGCATCTGATGAGATGTCTTGCAGTGTAAATTGAATTTGTATCCCCTAGAACTTAGGTCAATGATTCACCCATTTGAGCCAGCACTACAAGATTTCTATTAGAAAGATTGTTAACCCATTCCATATTTTACTTTTTGTTTCATGTGATTATAGTTTCCTTTGAAAAAAAATACTAAGCCATTCCATACTTTCTTTTTTGTTTCATGTATCTATTCCTGTTCCTTTTATCATAAACTGAGAACAATGCACACATCTAGAGTAGCCCCACAATCAAAAGCTCAAACCATTCTGAACTACGGATATTGGACCGCAGCACTTGGGTCCAATAGCTCGATATATTTACCAAAAACACTTTTTTATGTGTACATTTAATTTCATTGTCTTAAAATGAAGGACAGTACTTACGTCGGCTGCCTCGCCATTATCTTCATATGCATTAGCTCGTCCACGCATGCACAAAAGGTCCGACCGAAATTTCATATGCTTCATCAAACTTGATGGGAACTTCGAATTCTTAGGATTGTCTAAAAGACGCTTTAAAATTTATTCGACGTCCATTCACGCATGTTCACGTGTGTAACTGTGTGTGTGAGAGAGAGAGGGGATCACATACCTCTCTCTCTCTCTCTCTCTGTGAAACCGATTTCCTATCGTAGTGCTTCCTCAATCTTGGTTTACATTCGAGGTCCACTTTCTATGACATAGATTGCGATGGGAGGACAATTTCTGCCTCGATCTGTCTCTCCTTGAGCATTGTGAGATCTCTCTCTCTCTCTCTCTCTCGAACTAACTGCTGATATGAGCTGCGTCAACCGACTTCCTATCAGAGGTCCACTTCCTATCACGTAGATTCGTCGATGCGAGTCCAATTTCTGTCTCTCTCTGCCCCTTTTTTCTTTTTTATCCTTTTTCCTGTTATGGTCAACGATGTTCTCTGCACAGTCTCTCCTTCAGCGCTGCCCATCTACTTTACCTGTCCTATGTTTTGTCCACACAAATAAACATAAGCACTTTTAAACGTCGACAGGACTCACGTTGGCTGTCTCCGCTTCATGTTCCGCTCTACTTTTCTGTAGACGTTATGCGTGAGTCCATGGAAGCATGCACGGAGGACCTACCGAAAATCCACGGAAGTTAATCGTACAGAGATTGTGCTTGGCGGGTGGGTTAGACTTCAGATGTACTCTTCCTGATAACTTGAATTATTTTGAAGTTTATGAGAGAGAGAGAGAGACATTTTGGCCTTGGATGTCATTTTCCTCTTGTTGCGTCTAAGATCAATTCATAATTATCAAGGGTACATAGAACACCGAAGATGGTAGGTTCAATAGCTAGTTCTATCTTCCAACTCTCTTTCAATAGCTCGTATGGTTGCTAGTTCTATCTTTAAACTCTCTTTCGATGCGAGAGTTTAATTCCTTGTACACTTAGAATTTCAATTAATTCATGGTATCTCGATGGAGTAGCGCTGGAACTGGGTGTTGGTTGGACTCGAAAACAAGCTAAACTATTAGAGAGGTATGCAAATCAATCTTGCTGGTCAGGCTATGGTTATCCACACATTCCTCATATCATCGACCATTTACTTCCTTTCTTATTGGACACCAAAAGAGCAAGATCTGTCCAAACTAAATAGTATTTGTAGAAACTTCCTTTGGATGGGTGACCACAATAGGAGGGAGCGCCTAAAATCAAGTGGTCCATCTGCAGTAGCCAAAGAGATAGTGGGGGCCTTGGCATTCTGGACATTGGATGCATGGCTAACAAACTTGCACAAAAATGGATGATTAAGGCTCGGTGCAACGCGAAGGCCTCGTGGGCCAAGTCCATCTTCAGAAACAAGAATGAGTTGGCTCTCGTGGGATTCATGAATTGGAAGAATCTTGACATTTTCACCTTGTTTTTCCTCATCCATGTCTTCCCAAAAGGCTCGAATCTTGTGTGTTCCATATGGAAGAGTTGGAATAAAGTCAAAACCTTCACAACAATAAGTGAAGATTGGAAGTGGGTGGCCGGTATCAGACAAACCGACTCTACCTCGTTTCCGATTCATGGCATCCGGAGCATGGAATCTTGGAACATTTGAAACACCATGAGGCTATGGAACAAAGGCTTCAAAAAATGAAAACGTCTCTAGAAGCAAGACACCAACTAGTGGATCAACTTTGAGGATTTTGACCCTAGCATTAACATTTTATATGAAGAATGGAACACTTTGCTAAGCATATGTCTCCCCTAGGACTCCTATAAAGTATGCCTTCTCATGGGCATGACATGCCAAGCTCTCTTGGTCTCAGATGGCACAATGTTAATTGCCTATGAAAAATCCTAAACATCAAAGAAACCATTGATTGTCAGGTCAAGCTCAACAAGAAGTGGTGCCTGTCGTGGATGCGGCTTCAGTGGGACATGAAGCTCATGGCTATCTGGTACCCCCTCATAGAAATCAGAAAGTATGTCCTCTTATGGAAAATTCTTCATCCTTAAATCTTGTGCAACCTTAAGGCTAGCTAATTTTTTGGGATACCTCCCTGGTGCAAACGTTGCTACTGGTGTATCGAAGATGTTTCTCACATCTTCTTTACCTATCCCAACTCCAATTGGCTCTAGCAGATTGTTGGAAAGAAAATTAGTCTTTAGAAACATATTACTTGGAACCAAGCTCTTTTGGAAGAAGTGATGGGCTGCTCTGCAACTCTCTGGAATGCCATCAGAGGGGAGGTCCTATTGAAAATCTGGCAGGAAAGATGTGCTATTATCTTTGGCAATGCCCCCAAAGCGTGGTCAATTGAGAAATCATTGTTCCTCCTTGGCAAAAGGATCGTTAGTAGTAGGAAATCCCCTCCCCCTTCAAGCATCATCGAGTGCTCCTTTTGATCAACAACAAGCATAAGCCCAAGTGGGCCCCACATGAGGGTGATAAGAGGGTGATTAACCTTCTTTGTAATGCTTGCTAAACTCTATAAAAGCTACCCTTGCTCTGGGAAATTTGGGGGTGCCGTGGGCAATAGTGCCCTTCTCTTGTACTTTTGTTTTTATTAATTGAAGTCGGGGAGAGTAGGCTAAGGCCAAACTTCCTTTATATTAAAAAAATTAAATTATTTGAATCCTTGGTGCATTGGACGATGCAGATTTTAAAGATGAAACTGCCTTAAAATGCAATGAAGCTAGAAGGATGTCATAGTGGTAAGAAACCCTAAACATGGAATAGCACTTTAGCGGCACTCTTGCTAATAAACGCATAATAGTTCTCACTTTGAGCACGTCACTATATGGCTTAAAAGATGAATTTCGTTGTGCTTAAAAGATGGTTGGTTACAACTTATCATCTTTTATATGCTAAAAAGATGGTTGGTTACAACTTACCATCTTTGGCAGAATCTAGCAAGTGGAGGCACTTCTTTTTCAAACGACGATCCCTTGAAACTTGGGTAGGTCAACAAGAACCAAATATGAGCAAGGGCATGTGCATAAAGTTTGTCTAAAACCTCTTCGCATGAACATGAATCCACGGAAATCCTCTACAGTCCTATGTGGTACCATCTGTTGTCATCATTCATGTGCAATAAGAAAACTATTGTGCACTTAAAACTACAAGACAAATTTTTACCTACTGGATTAGACGTAGAACAATGTGTCAATAGCATCCGGCCCCAAACAAGAGGCGCAAGGACAGAAAATATAATATTCATGCATTGAAACCCTTGCGCGAAATCGATCCGAAACTAATATGAAATGCCTATGCTTCCACAACATTACAAAAATTAATACTCTAACAAAAACAAAACTAGTTTCGAAGAGAATAAATGCCCTCTTTTTATTTGCAACATTTATAGTTGGAGTACTTTTGACTTGGAAGGCAATAAAAAGGTTATTCTTCGCTAATTATCATTGTCCAACTTTCCATTGTAGCATCACATGCAATAAATTCATGAAAAGACTCTTAAAAGCATCTTCGGGAACTTTGTTTCAGATTCAGAATTTCATTAACTGTTTCGAATTCTAAGGATCAGTTGATAAGAAATAAAATTTGGTTCTAGATTTAGGTTAATGCCATGAACAAGAAAAAGTTGTAGGTTGAAAAGAAGTGGTATAAGGGTTACAAATGTAATTTATTCTTCCTATATTTCACCATTCCCTTTCAATATTATGACACAAAACAACTATATTTAAATATTACCTCGCAAGGAAAGCGACATGTATGTTGGACGTTAGCATCCTTGAGAAAAATTAGTGATTTAGAAACTGGATTGATAGAACCACCAACGATACGAGTAACCTTCCAAATACATGATCCTACAAACAGTTCTGTTAAAATAGTTTTCAAAAGCACAACACTACAAGGAATACGGGCGTGTAGCGACGGTTAACGCGATAGAATTTCGTCGCTATAAAATTGCAACTTGCATCGGAATTACCGTCGAGCGCGGACGGTCGATTATACGACGCAGAGAACGATGGTATTTGCGACGGTATTTGCCTAACGTCGCTTAAAGGACGCTTGTCAAAGGCGTCGCTTAAGCGACGCTTTTTAGCGTCGCATAAGCGACGGTCCACACTGTCGTATAAGCGACGGTGCAGACCGTCGTATACGCGACGCTAATCAAATGTCGCTTATGTGACGACGCGTTGCATCACTTATACGACGATCTGTTGACGGACAAAAATTAAAACGTTGGAGGCTCTGCAATCGGCATTTTCACGCATCCGATCGAAGAGTTCTCCAACGTTCGCAATTGCGCTACGCTTACGAGCCGAAGCAAGTAAATGCAAAATTATTGTTTTGCTTAAGCTCTCTGTTATTGTCTCCCTCTGTCTTTGTTTCTCTCTTTCTACATCTTTCTCTCTTTGAATTTTCTCTCTCTCTCTAGATCTCTCTCTCTCTAGATCTCTCTCTCTCTAGATCTCACTCTCTCTCTCTATAGATCTCTCTCTCTCTCTAGATCTCTCTCTCTCTCTCTCTAGATCTCTCTCTCTCTCTCTCTCTCTCTCTCTCTCTCTCTCTTCTCTCTCTTTATTGCAGGTTATTCAAGAAGCTAACCAAGCAAAAACTATGGATCACAATTGTAAGTACAATTTCTATTATTTGTAGATCATTTGAATTGTGTTATTTTCATTACATACCATACTCACACTTATTGATATGCACTCATACACTTATACATGACGAAGAAGCACACACACATGCATATACCTACATATACACATATACATTCACATACACACACATACACATAGAGTTATACATATACACACACATACACAAGAACATGCACATATTGATACATACATATACACTTATACATGCACATGCATATACATACATATACGCACACATACACATGCACATATACACATATACATGCACATACACACACATACACATAGAGTTATACATATACATGCATATACATATACACACATACACATGCACATGCACATACTCATACACACATATACACTTATACATGCACATGCACATACATACATATACACACACATACACATGCACATACATACATATACACACACATACATATACACTTAGGTACACACATATGAATGAATTATATAATTAAAGTATTAAAACACATGCTTAATATAAACAATAATAACAATGAATAGAACAAAACTCTTCATTACTTAATACCATACACACAATTCAAAACATGACTGAAATGAAAAATATATAGATAAATATATATATATATATATATATATATATATATATATATATATATATATATATATATATATATATATATATCAATGTAAATACATATCATCCAATGTCATAATCAACGTCTAAAATCCTAATAATCATCATCATCATCATCAGCAATATCATGATCATCCTGATCTTCCTCATCCTCATCCTCATGATCACCCTGTGACAATCGAGATCGTCCCTCCTGTGTCTGTCTCTCCACCTCATCCATATTTGTCTCCCCATAATACTCCTGTATTAGATATAACAAACATAAATCAATAAAATAATTAAAACATTCATAACAACAAAATAATTATATAAAATTTAAAAATACTCACAAAGGCATCAGGATGATCTTGTATATACTCGCTCAAACGCCGATATCCAAAATGTGTAGCATACTCGATCTCGTGTTTCGTAGGATATCGGCCATAATCCTTTCGCTGCAATGAAACAAATAAAAAACATTAGTTGCATTTTAACTAAAATAAAAAATATACTCACAATAACACATATACTTACAAACGTAGCTACAAAACCATTATGGCCCATTTGGCCTAAGTGCGATGTGTGGCCCGACTCCACTGTCTTCTTTGCAGTAGCCTGTTTATTCAAGGAAAAAAATACATAGATTAAATTAAAAAATTACTAAAAGATCTAAAAATTATAAATATAAACTATTAATTTGTGTACCTTCTGCTGAGGAAATGACTCCTGAAGATGTAGCTTTCTACGAAAAAACTGCCACCACTCAGGTGGTATGTTAGCTCGCCTCTTATTTTTTTCGACCATACAATATCTCTTGTTAATTTAATCTCAAACAGAAAAAAAAGTCAGAATACATACACATATATACACACATATACACATACACATACACATACACATACACATACCCACATACACATATACATGCAAACATATACGCATGCATATATGTATATATATACACATATACATACATATAACATAAACACACATATACATATCCACATATATACGTACACACACATGCATGCATATACACTCATTCATACAAAATACATGCATTTATCCCACAATAATATGTGTTGTGTATATGTGAATATGTGTGTATGTATAAATGTGTATATGTGAATATGTGTGTATGTGTAAATATGTATATGTGAATTTTTTATTTATGTAGATAATCAAATTATTAATATCAAATACCATTATTTGTAGATTCTAATCAATCAGATGGAACTCCACCACCGTCTCCTCATCGTGCAACGACTTTATACTGTAAGTATTGAAATATTTAATTTTAACTATATTTGATGGATACATAACTTATATATATTTTTTATGTTTCTTATGATGTGCAGATTCGGATCAATCAGAGGGTACTCCACCACCTCCTACCCATGCAACGACTTCACATGTGTCCTCCGATAGGAATTATGATGAATTTTACTATCAAGAGCATATTATATGTTGGTGTAACTCTTGTTATGGCACGTATCGAAGACCACGATTGGAATGTATTCAACATGAGGTAGAGTATGGTACTTTTGAGCATGCACCATCACCTAGTAAACGTGATAATGCTTGGGTATGTATTTTCTATATATATTAATGTCATTTTTTTATTTAAAAACCATGAATAAAATCAAATTATTATTGATATACAGGAATACTTGCTCGATGATGATGATGATTTTTCTCATAATGTTAATATACCTCGTACACGTCATGGACTTGCTGTTCATCAATTACAAGCAGAGGTTTCTAGAAATCCTCTACCTCCTGGTTTAGAGAATGAAACGGTTGGAGATTATCCATTGCCAGCTCGTGATCGTTCTTTAGTACAAACATATGATAGAAGAAGATATGGAGGATGGAATAGAGGACCACTTCCTTTAGATGGAGAGGTTTTCAACTTTTGGGGTAATCGCTATATGATGGCTCCATCCACTATTACTAATGCTGGTCGTGGTCTCTTTATTGTAGAGGATTTGTATGTGCCTCCGAACTCTGAAGTCACTCTTATGTCATTTTGTGGTCCTATATATGGATGGGGAGATTGGCATCGACTTTCACGTTATGTTCAAAGCATGAGTACTTATGGAATATGCTTGAACGTAGCATCTCTTACTAGTAGAAGGATTTTACATGCAGAAAATGAAAGATTATATATTGATGGAAGACCTTACACACATGGAAATATAGCAGGTTTAATAAATAGTAGTCGAGGGTTACATAATAGTTCAAGGACTAATTGCACATTTGAGGAGCGTGAAAATAGTCATGAATCACCATACATGAGTAGAGATGTATCAAGATACATAGTTGTCAATGCTATTACTACATTACATGCTGGTGATGAACTATTAGTGAATTATGGATGGCGTAGACCTCCAAGAGCACCTTTTAGCTTGAGAGAATAAAAATTTTCTATCCATATTTAATAAGTTATATACTTAATTTTATATTTGAAGTTTAATTTTTATTCATTTATGGAATACTAATGAGTTTTATTTATATGTGTAGATTCCAACGTATGATGTTGATGATATTCATCCACAACATTCACAATTACCAATAAGACCTCATTTATCAGAAGCTTCCATGAGGAGGCTACGCAAAACTAAGCCTGTGCAATATGCAAAGTTGAAAGATCTATATTCAAAAGATGAAACAGTACAGGATTTATGTGACAATGATGAAGATGATGGCATGGCAGATTTTATTGAGGATTGGTATCAAAATGACAGTGAGAGCATGGATATTTCTAAAAATGAGAAATATCTTCGAGAGGAATGTCTAAAGCATGTATATGAAGGAAGTCATTTGACACGACTAAGTGCGAGCTTACTTATTCTCAACCTTCAAAATCGTTTTGGATGGAGTAATGTATCTGTTTCGACACTATTAAGGTATAATTTTCAATTTTCTATCTATTTATATATATGTGCATAAAAAAAATATATATATATATGTATATGTATATGTATATATATATATATATACATGCAGGTTTTTATTCTTACTATAGATAAGGTAAGAACAAGAACTTGAATTGAATGGACACTTTTTGTCCGCGCATCTTTTAAAACTATTAATGCATCTTTCAAAATATTCGTAAAAAATTTGATTGTTTGGATGGCAGGATACGATTGTTTGTTTTGGAGGATATGAAGTATGTACCTTCATTGAATGATTTGTCGATTCACGCATATGTTCAGTTTGAAAGTATGAGAAGCGGATTTATAATTTGTATTCAAAGAATTTGGCACTGTTTATAGGCCATACAATGGTGAGCTGGATGCATCGCATGCATAGAGGTTACTCAAGATAGAGCAATCTGATTATAATGGACTAGTGCCAGTAAGATTCCTAGGGTATGCAGTAAACCTCTTGCATGTCAATGATGAGCATTTGAACTTTAGGATACAAAGTGGAAATCATGGTGGCTTAAGAGGATCACTTTTATACATGCAAGAGGTTTACTGCATACCCCAGGAATCCTGCTTATAGTACTAGTCCCTTATAATCAGGTTGCTCTATCTTGAGTAACCTCTGTGCATGCGATTCATCCAGGTCACCATCGTATGGCCTATAAACAGTGCCAAATTCTTTGAATACAAATTATAAATCCGCTTCTCACACTTTCAAACTGAACATATGATAGAATCAACAAATCATTCAATGAAGGTATATACTTCAGATCCTCCAAAACAAACAATCGTATCTTGCCATCCAAAACAATCAAATTTTGCGGAAATATTTTGAAAGATGCACATAAGCATACACATATATAAAATTATATGCATATATATATGTATATTTATTTATTTACTTTCTTTAATATATCATTTTTTTGATAAACTTACAGGTTATTATCTGAAAAGTTTTTACCAAGTCAAAATATTCTTCCTACCTCACATGATGAAATGAAGAAGATAATCAACAATCTTGGTATAGATTATCAATGCATACATGCATGTCCTAACAATTGTATTTTATATAGAGGTGAATATGCAGACTCTTTGACATGTCCCAAATGTCAATCTCCTCGATATAAGGGTGAAGAAGGTAAAATCCCGAATAAGGTATTGAGACATTTTCCATTGGCTCCACGGATTAGACATATGTTTCAAAGCCCCGAATTATCAAAGCTTTTGACTTGGGGACATGATCACAAAAGTATTGATGGAATAATCAGAATTCCTCATGATAGTGTTGCTTTTCAGCATATTGATTCTACATGGCCTGAATTTGCACAAAATCCACAGAATCTAAAGTTAGGAGTTGCATTAGATGGGGTTAATCCATTCTCCATGAAATCCAGTAAATGGTCAACATGGCTAGTGGTAGTCATAAACTACAATCTTCCGCCATATCTTAGCATTAAAAAGGAACATTTAATGCTTTCACTTTTAATCCCAGGCAAAAGACAAGTTAAAGATATGAATGTATATCTTGCTCCTCTCATTGACGATCTTCAAGAGTTATGGAGAGGTATTAATGTCATTGATATATCAAAAAACATCAATGAAAGACATATTACGATTCGTGGTATTGTGGCTTGGACTATTCACGATTTTCTTGGATATGGCGTTTGTTCAGGTATTGATGTAATTTTTATATTCAATATTAATCTAATTATATTTTTATCCTTTTCCATGATGCACGAATATCTACTAAGGGTTATAAAGCTTGTCCATATTGTGATGATTGGTTGAGATCAATCTATAGTAAGAATCTCAACAAAAATATTTATCTTCGACATCGACGATTCTTGCCTGATGATCATCCATTAAGATCTAAAAGAGAAGCGATACATTTTAATGGAAAGCTTGAAACAGGCCAGTATCCAAAACCTATGACGCCTATGGATTGGTATAAAAAATGGACAGATGGACCTCTGATAGATCCAGAAGCAGAAATCTCCAGTGATGATTTAGATACTGAGTATGTGAACAGAGGTAAAGGGAAATTGGCACTCGCAGAGAACATATCAATATGGTATTCTTTGGAGTATTGGAAAGAGTTAAAAGTATGTCATCTTCTTGATCCTATGCATATATTCAAAAATATTGGTTATTCACTATGGCAGCATCTTCTTGGACTAAAAGATACCACAACATCAAGGAATGATTTGAAAGATCAAAAATCCAAACCAAAGTTATGGCCAGTTTTTGATAGACATCGACAAGAAACGACTTATGCATCTGCTCCTTGGGTACTTACGACAAAAGAGATACAGACTATCAACAATAGAATTCAATTGATCAAGACTCCTACAGGATATGGAGCATCGTTTCAAAACATGTTTACTATGGATGATAAGAGCTTATCTGGATTAAAGACCCATGACTGGCATAACTTTTTGAAACATATTTTACCTTTGGTTATCGATGGATGTACAACGAAAGGAGTTCGAGATGTGATCTATCGTCTTGGATCACTTATAAGGTAATTATGATACTTTTATATTCAATATGTATGAATATTGGATATCTTTTATTTTTTAATTAACTTCTTTACAATTGTTTTTATGATTTGTATAGGTGGATTACATCCAAAGAGATCGATAAAAATTCGATCCCACAAAAAAAACGTGAATGCAAAGAGCTACTATGTTTGATGGAAAAAGAACTTCCTACTTCATTTTTTGATATTCAAGTTCATTTACTAGTCCATCTTGTAGATGAGATAGAGATTGCCGGTGTTGTCAACACTCGATGGATGTTTTGGGTCGAGCGATTTATGGGAATACTAAAAGGTTATGTGCGACAAAGAGCAAAACCAGAAGGATCCATGGCAAAGGGTTGGATGCTTGAAGAGTGCATGTATTACGTTAGTGAGTACCTTGAAAGAGTTCATGAAGAAGCTCCACGTGCATGGACCAACGAGTCTTCTTCAAAAATAACAGATGAGGTATTATCAGGTAAGGGGGTTCCATTCTTATTTACATTTCAAGAAAAAAATGATGTTTCTACTTTTGTAGCATATAATAGCGAATGCATGCAAGCATTCGTTAGCGAGTACGAGGAACTTCAAAGTCTCCAAAGTAAAAGGCGAAAAAACAAAAGATCTAGATGTAATCTCGATAATAATGAGATTACAGATATACCTTCTTTCACGGATTGGCTATATAGTCGTTTGCAACGCGCCAACGCAAATAATGAAGAAATCTCAGATGAGCAAAGAGAGTTAATGATAGGTTGTGAACAAAAGGTAATTTTATTAAAATATATATTTTATTTTTTTCATATATGTATGTTAGTTTCTATTTACTAATTGAATTTATTTTGCAGGCTCGAATGTTCACTAATATGTGGGCTCTTGGACAGCATATTAGAATCAAATCCATTGATTCTTTACGTAAAACAGAGGATTCTAGTATTGTTGCTCGTTTCAAGCAACTATCACGTGCTATCTCAAAAGACACGAACCTTATAGATAGCGAACTTGGTTACGTAGGAACTATTGTTGGTATCTACGAAATTTCATTTCGTACATTCAAACAGGTAGAAAAAAGTTTATATATTTTTTTTGAGTTAGTTATTTTTTTAAGCACATAATAATGGGACGTTTTTGTTGTTATATATTTTGATAGGTCATTTTGAAGGTTGGCTGGTATCAAGCGGAGTATAAAGGTAGTAATTCTACAATAAGAAAGGAATTATCTGGGTTTTGGGCAATTGATTCTTCCAAGGTAATGCGATCTACTAAAGAACCATATATTCTTCCTAGGCATATTGAACAAGCATTTTTTTATAAAAACCCAGATGCTCATCCTTGGTGGCAAGTCATTCATGTGCAACCTAGAGGTAGGTCATTGTTTGAACAGTTTATTGTTAGAGAGATTGAAGAAAGTCCTCTTGATGATTCAGCATCAGATACTGATACATCAACATCTGGAATAGAAATTAGACTCATTATACGTGATAATGATACTAATCTTTTTGATGAAGAGGATAATTCTCCACATGCTGATTCTACTGATGAGGAAGAGGAATTACCAGAAATAGATATTAATCCACCAATAGATGATGTGATTCATGAGAACATAGATTTAACAATAGAAGAAATAAATGAAATCAATAAGGATAATGAAGATGAGACTATATTGATGTCTTACCAAAATGATGGCAATAATGAAAACATATGAGTAGATAAGATAGTAACTTGAAGCTTCTGAATGGATATAAGATAATAGGTTTTTTTTATTAACTTGAATAACGATAAATCCTACTAGAGAGATGAAATCATGTTCTTCTAAGTTAGAACATGAAGCTCGGGGGTATGCCTAATTATTTTATATATAGCTTTATCTTCGAGGAGTAAATTTTTATCATGTATGTATGCATATGTATGTGTATTCATGTGTATTATATGTATACATATATTAGTATGCATATATATGTATTTCATGTATATGTATGTGTTTGCATGTGTGTGATATATGTATACATGTATTCATGTACGTAATATATGCAAGTGTTTATAATTGTGTACATGTATATATGTATATGTGTCTATGTGTAAATATGTACATGTAAATATGTATGCATGTATATATGTTTATGTGTGCATGTAGGCATGTACATGTATGTGTAAATATGTACATGTAAATATGTTAGTATGTATATATATATTTATGTGTGCATTTAGGCATGTATGTGTGAAGCATAATATATCTACTCCATTTTATATTTATGTATCCTATCTACATGATGTGTATATATCTTTACATATATTATGAATCATGATCCTCGTTGATTCGAGTAGCTATATATAGAGGCATAAGGTTGGGAGGAGAGACATCTCTCTAGTAGGACGTCGGAGGTGTACATATACTTCAAACATATGGCTAAAAGGTTGAATTAGAGTTTTTAAATTAGGGATTTCAAAACCCTAATATCCAGATTAGTGCTCTCTGTCTCTCTCTCTCTCTCTCATATACATACATACAATGCATTGTCACGACGATGCGCCACAAGTGTCCGCATCTCTTTTAAATACCATTTAAGATACCACACTGTCCCAAACTCCGTCTCAAGTGAACTAATCACGTACTTTTTATCCCTCTCATCATGCTCACTACAAAAATAAAAAACATAACATAAATAAAACATAAGATATATATTTCAATTTAAATGTAAAACTTTTACTTACTTCCACGGTAAGTGGATAAAGCGCATGTAAGAGTCGCATAGTGCACGCATTCTCCTCTTGAACTCCAATCCATTTCCTATGTATACAATATTCCCCTCTGGCTCTATGTCGCACTCTAGTCCTAACGTGCCTATGCATGTCCTCATAGGCAACGTCTCTGCTCTGCTATCACGTGCTGGAGGTGGTATAGGTGTCCTGAAAATAGATAGAAAGAAATAAATAAAAATATGTGCTATAATATCATTAAAAAAATTTATGAAAAAAAACATACCTATGAGCAGATAGCTCTCTTCCTGCATGTGGTTCCGCAGAAGAGCCCTTGTCTGATCGCGTAAGCATCTGGATCGTATAATCCAGCTCCTCATCGGACATCTCTGCGTAGTCCCGCATTATGGCCCCTAGAGTATCTGACGGAACTCTTGCTCTCATAAGACTTTTTATGAGAGTGAGTTTCGCCTTTCTCTCTTTACTGGGATCCATAATACCTAACATATAAAACAAAATGGTTAGAAATCAATATATATATACGTGTATCTGTGTGTATGCATGTGTATGTGTGTGCATGCATGTGTATGTGTGTGTATGCATCATTATGTGTGTATGTGTGTAGGTATATGTGTGTGTTGTCTATGTGTATGTGTGTGTGTCTATGAGTGTGTATGTGTTTATGTATATGTATGTATCTACGTGTGTGTATGTATCTATGTGTGTATGTGTATGCATGTATGTATGCATGTGTGTGTATGCATATGTATGTGTGTGTATGCATCATTATGTGTGTCTATGTATGCATTTGTACGTGTGTATGCATCATTGCATGTGCATGTGTCTATGTGTGTATGTGTGTGTATATGTGTGTGTGTCTATGTGTATGTGTGTGTGTTTATGAGTGTGTATGTGTTTATGTGTATGTATGTATCTATGTGTGTCTATGTGTCTAAGTGTGTATGTGTATGCATGTATGTATGCATATGTATGTGTATGCATATGTATGTGTGTGTATGCATTATTATGTGTGTCTATGTATGCATGTGTATGTGTGTATGCATCATTACGTGTGTATGTATCTATGTGTGTATGTGTGTGTGTATATGTGTTTGTATGTGTGTATGCATGTGTGTGTATGCATGTGTATGTGTATATGTGTATATGTGTGTGTATATGTGTGTATGCATGTGTGTGTGTATATGTGTGTATATGTTTGTATGCATGTGTGTGTATGCATATGTATGTGTGTGTATGCATTATTATGTGTGTCTATGTATGCATGTGTATGTGTGTATGCATCATTACGTGTGCATGTGTCTATGTGTGTGTATATGTGTGTGTGTCTATGTGTATGTGTGTGTGTCTATGAGTGTGTATGTGTTTATGTATATGTATGTATCTACGTGTGTGTATGTATCTATGTGTGTATGTGTATGCATGTATGTATGCATGTGTGTGTATGCATATGTATGTGTGTGTATGCATCATTATGTGTGTCTATGTATGCATTTGTACGTGTGTATGCATCATTGCATGTGCATGTGTCTACGTGTGTATGTGTGTGTATATGTGTGTGTGTCTATGTGTATGTGTGTGTGTTTATGAGTGTGTATGTGTTTATGTGTATGTATGTATCTATGTGTGTCTATGTGTCTAAGTGTGTATGTGTATGCATGTATGTATGCATATGTATGTGTATGCATATGTATGTGTGTGTATGCATTATTATGTGTGTCTATGTATGCATGTGTATGTGTGTATGCATCATTACATGTGTATGTATCTATGTGTGTATGTGTGTGTGTATATGTGTTTGTATGTGTGTATGCATGTGTGTGTGTATGCATGTGTATGTGTATATGTGTATATGTGTGTGTATATGTGTGTATGCATGTGTGTGTGTATATGTGTGTATATGTTTGTATGCATGTGTGTGTATGCATATGTATGTGTGTGTATGCATTATTATGTGTGTCTATGTATGCATGTGTATGTGTGTATGCATCATTACGTGTGCATGTGTCTATGTGTGTGTATATGTGTGTGTGTCTATGTGTATGTGTGTGTGTCTATGAGTGTATATGTATTTATGTCTATGTATGTATCTATGTGTGTGTATGTGTATGCATGTATGCATGCCTATGTGTGTGTATGCATATGTATGTGTGTGTATGCATAATTATGTGTGTATGTGTCTATGTGTGTATGTGTGTGTGTATACATTATGACAGTGTATGTAAGCATGTGCATTATGTATGCATATAAGTATGTATGTATGCATATGCATATGCATTATGTATGCATATGCATATGGATGTGTATGCATATGCATGTAAGTATGTATGTATGCATATGTGTGTGTGTGTATGCGTATGCATGTAAGTATGTATGTATGCACATGCATATGCAATATGTATGCATGTATGTATATGTATGTGAATGTGTGTGAATGTGTGTGTGAATGTGTGTGTATATGTGTCTGTATGTGTGTATGCATGTGTATGTGTGTGTATGCATCATTATGTGTGTATGTGTGTGTACATGTGTCTGTATGTGTGTATGCATGTGTATGTGTGTGTATGCATCATTATGTGTATATGTGTGTGTATGTGTGTGTGTCTGTGTATGTGTGTGTATCTATGAGTATGTATGTGTTCATGTGTGTCTATGTGTCTATGTGTGTATGTATCTGTGTGTGTATGTATCTATGCATGTGCATTATGTATGCATGTAAGTATGTATGTACATTATATGCATATGCATATGCATTATGTATGCAAATGTATGCATGTATGTGTTTATGTGTGTATGTCTCTCTATGTGTGTGTATGCATATATGTGTGTGTATGTGTGTGTATGCATATATGTGTGTGTATGTGTGTGTATATGTGTCTGTATGTGTGTATGCATGTGTATGTGTGTGTATCCGTGTATGTGTGTATGTGTCTATGTGTGCATGTGTGTGTATATACTATATGTGTGTGTGTCTATGTGTATGTGTGTGTACCTATGAGTGTGTATGTGGTTATGTGTGTATGTGTCTATGTGTGTGTATGTGTTTATGTGTGTATGTGTATGCATGTATGTGTATGTGTGTGTATGTCTCTCTATGTGTGTGTGTATGCATATGTGTGTGTGTGTGTATATGTGTGTCTATGTGTGTATGCATGTGTATGTGTGTGGATGCATCATTATGTGTGTATGTGTCTGTGTGTGTATATGTGTGTGTATGTGTGTGAGCGTCTATGTGTGTGTATGTGTGTGCACGTCTATGTGTATGTGTGTCTGTGTGTGTATGTGTGTGTGTCTATGTGTATGTGTGTGTATCTATGAGTATGTATGTGTTCATGTGTGTGTATGTGTCTATGTGTGTATGTATCTGTGTGTGTATGTATCTATGCATGTGCATTATGTATGCATGTAAGTACGTATGTACATTATATGCATATGCATATGCATTATGTATGCAAATGTATGCATGTATGTGTTTATGTGTGTATGTCTCTCTATGTGTGTGTATGCATATATGTGTGTGTATGTGTGTGTATATGTGTGTGTATGTGTGTATGCATGTGTATGTGTGTGTATGCATGTGTATGTGTCTATGTGTCTATGTGTGCATGTGTGTGTATATACTATATGTGTGTGTGTCTATGTGTATGTGTGTGTACCTATGAGTGTGTATGTGTTTATGTGTGTATGTGTCTATGTGTGTGTATGTGTTTATGTGTGTATGTGTATGCATGTATGTGTATGTGTGTGTATGTCTCTCTATGTGTGTGTGTATGCATATGTGTGTGTGTGTATGTGTGTCTATGTGTGTATGCATGTGTATGTGTGTGGATGCATCATTATGTGTGTATGTGTCTATGTGTGTATATGTGTGTGTATGTGTGTGAGCGTCTATGTGTGTGTATGTGTGTGCGCGTCTTGTGTATGTGTGTCTATGTGTGTGTATTTGTGTGTATGTGTGTGTGTCTATGCGTATGTGTGTGTGCGTCTATTCGTGTATATGTGTGTGTAAGTGTGTGTGTGCGCATACCTGTCAACCGTCTCCCTTCTCTCTCTCCCTCTCGCTCTCTCTCTCTCTCTCTCTCTCTCTCTCTCTCTCTCTCTCTCGGTCTTGCGTTCAAGGCCCCGCACAAATGTTCCAGGAGAATTGAATTTTTTTTTTACATTCCAGAGCGTCGCATATGCGACGCTCTGGAGTTTGCCAACGTCGCTAAGTGCGTCGCTAACTAGCGACGCACTTAGCGACGCTTTGGTGTTGCGTCGCATAAGCGACGCTACCGTCGCTTATGCGACGATGCTCGGCCAAAAAAAAAAATCCGATTTTTTTACCATCGCTTATGCGACGATTCCATCGCATAAGCGACGATTTTCGTCTTTTTCCCAATTCGGGGGCGTCGCTACGCCCCCCTTTTTCTTGTAGTGCAAGGTTGTCATAATAATGATAGTAATAATTATAATTATGATAATAATAATAATAATAATAATAATAATAATAATAATAATAATAATAGAAATATTGATAGCTGTCTGATTCTTATAGCGAATAGATAGATATGTATGTGCACTTAAAATCTAACTAGTACCAAAAGTTAGAGTTAATACAATATGTAAGGTGTGGACATCAAGCCACATGATATACTCTGTTCTCAACTTATGTTTATTGCTTTATTAACAAGTAGAGTTTTAGATAACTCTACACACTAAATGTCCAGATAACTCGATACATCAAACACATATGGCAACAAACGCTGCAGCACATTATGGATTTTATGGTGATTTTTTGAAGCAAATCACTGAACACGAACAAAATTCTCTCTCTCTCTCTCTCTCTCTCTCTCTCTATATATATATATATATATATATATATATATATATATATATATATATATATATATATATATATATATATATATATATATATATATATATATATCAGTGTCTGCTTTTGAATATGTGCATGTGAAATATACATGCACATCCGTAAATGCTAGTTTATTGTATGCTTCTTTCTAGACACCAATATACATACGCAAGACCTATTTGTAACTCTATTTTTGCATATATGCTTGTATATATCATAATGCAACTAATTAAGAATGTTTGGGACTTTACTTTTTTGTAAACATTAATATGCTTTCAACTACACACACATATATTAATTAATGTGTGTGTGTGTGAATGACGGAAAGCATGTTAATGTTTTTAGAAACGTGAAGTCCAAGACATTGTTAATTAGTTGGAAAAATCCAATCTTTCTTAGGTAAAAATATGCGGAAACGTAAAGGCATTAGTGGCGGGGACGAGGGTACTCACGTTCTATAGTGGAGCATTGATGATGGACGACATCACTATCGTGATTTTTTTGGGCTTTGCATCTTGAGTGGATAATATTAAGGGAGATTGATTTTCAAGGAGGAAGTTTACAAGATAGAGAAAAAAACACTAGAGTTTAGGAGATAAGAACAAAAGGGAGGAGAATGTTGCTCTGCACATGAGGTAAACCTTTTAGATGAAGGAAGAAAAGAAAATAAATCGGATATGTTCTGAGGGAGGAATGCAACAATGACATCTAGAGACACGTCTGAAAAGGAAGAGACATGAATTCGATTGGGAGTGTTCATCCTTCTATAGCTCAAGATTTTTTTATGAGGCAAACAACTACAAGACTATAGTAGTGACATACATCATCTTCAAATAAGCGCTATGTTCTAGTAGAGCTTTGTTTTCTTCTCTTGTTCATAAACATCTACTATGAATTTGGAGTGTGACCTTATTATGCTATTAATTATCAATCCAGTAGGATATTGCCTTTGCCTTTATACATAAGAAATTTCCCATCAGAAGTTGTGAAAGAGATGGATAGTCATGTTGGAAAATGCTGCAAATACTGAAACTCTTTTATCTAGATTCCGTAGTAATAGGTAACTAGTAACAAGCTATCTAGTAATAGCTAATTACTAAGAAGTAAAAGATATATTTCTACTCTTCATAAATTTGAGATGGCTAGAAAGAATATGATCCCAACTACCAAATACAACGGAGAGATTTCTAAGGAAACTTCCATCTATAAAGACCTCAAGCCACCAACTTTTATAGGGGATGATCGTCAGAGAAATAAGGATGTGTCCTATACTCTTTTTTCAAATCTAGAATGATGTACATGAATTGAAGGGCACCCCACTTGAGTACCATGTTATAGAACGGTGTCTTTGACTTGTACCATGAGACTCAAGTAGGCGAGTTCAATCCCTAATGAGTGAACTCAATTTGAAACTCTTTTCTTTAAAATGTTTCTTCTTGAGAATGAGGAAGAGATGAATTGGGATGAGTGGGAGAGGATTATAGAGAGAGGTAGATATTTCTCTTTCTTTATATTCCACTATAGAGATCATAGTGAAACTTAATTAGTTAGATTACTTTGATTAGGCGAGAAGGTTTGTCAGGGGATTAAATAAGGCCGATAGGAGAGAGCTAAAATGAAACACACCAAAGACATTGGAGGATGCAATCAAATATGCTCAATTCTATGATTATCATAACCATCCTCAATAGACTCATGTGGAGATGTATGAGCCCCTCAAAACTATTAGTACCACAAAATTTAAGAGCAAAGTAGTTATGGGAATAAATTATTAAAGAAACAAAGATTTCAAGGGCTCAATTTTTCTAGTGAGTATTATGAGAGGAACAAGAGGGAAAACCTACATTTTAGGTGCTTGTCTCCTATCTATGCATAGTGGAATTTTCCACTTTGTAAGTGGGAATAAAATAAAGGAGGATCAAGAACTAGTACAAGCCCTAAACAAGGGTAAAAACTTTGGTAGTGCAAGAACTTTCAATACATGGCAACTCTAGCTGCAAAGAGGTTGAGATGATGCATGAGGATATACAACATACCTATTGTTTGACTGAGTAAGTGTGGTCACCTTAGTTTGGACCACATGACCTAATTGGACTTCATGGTAGTATGTCTGGGACTAAGGTGAGAGTCATGATAGATAATTTCACCTCACATAACTGCATAAACTATGCTCCGATCAAGAAGTTGAAAATTCCCCAACTGCCTAGTGCAAATAAATACATACTATCTATGAAGCAAGGGGAAGATAAGAGAATATGGGATACTATGGTATCCAATTTGGAGCTCCAAATAGAGGGATACACTCATCATGTAGACTTCCTAATAATAAACATGGAGAGAATGGATCTTGTCTTAGGTAGAGAGTTGCTATGGGGGTTGGCAGACACTCTTAAATGCAGTTACCAAAATAACACTCTTCAATATATGAAAAATGAAAATGATTTTTTTCTTAGGGTGAGAGAGAGATGTACCTAGTGCACCTCACATTTCATCCTGATAGTCATATAGTCTTTTTCATTCCAACCATGTACAGGAAAACTTGTTGGTTTATACCCATGATCTTCTGTTTTGTATATGCAGTTCATGTGATGTATATTTTCATGCTAGAAATGTAAATATGGATATGAGTTTTTGTTATTCATTATTGCAAGAATGTATAGTTGAACGTTTTAAGGATATTATGTTTAACTTTAGAGATGTTTTTCCCACTAACTTACCTAGAGGGCTACCACCCAAGGAGGAGACATTCACCATGCCATTGAGGTAGATACTAGAAATAATGCTATTTCTAAGCCACTATATAGCCTTAGTGTTTCTTAGCATGAGGAGGTAGAGAAGCAACTATAGGACTATTTAGAAAAGGGCTTCATTAGACCTAGTAATTATCCTGGGGCATCACCAATCCCTGTACTAAAAAAGATTATAGGCCATTTAATAAGGTATTTAATAATTCTATGAGACATTGTATAGATTATAGGGCATTTACTAACTGGAAGGCCTATTTGATAATTTACATCAAACTAGGTACCTTATCTAGTTTGATCTTAGATTAGGATATCATCAAATTAGGATTAGGGCAAAGGATGTCCCTTAAACTTACTTTAGGACTAGATATGGGAACTATGAGTTCTTGAAGCTGCATATTGGTCTCACGAATGATCCCACCACTTTCATTAAGCTCATGAATGGTGTACTATAGCAATAACTAGGGTAGTTCATAGTAGCAGTTTTGGATCATATTTTGATTAATAGTAGATAAGAATAGGAAGAGTTGGAAGAATTGCAGAAAGTATTCAAAGTGTTTATGAAAAAATCATTATTTTCCAAGGAGTCAAAGCGTGATCTTTTTTCAAAGAAAAGGTTAGATATCATGGGCATATTCTCCCAAGATGGAATCCAAATGGATCCAGACAAAGTATGCGCTAATTTGGAATGGCCACATCCTAGAACCTAGAAGAGTTGTAGATCTTTCTAGGTTTATCAGGATTTTGTCAAGGATTTGTTGAGAACTATTCCAAAGGTAATGTGCCAATGATGGAACAAATGAAAAGGAAAGGGAAAGGATTTCATTGGGGAGACAAAGGGAAGCAAAGTATGGAAAAAATTGAAGGTAGCAATCGCTATAGTTCCACTTTTAGGTAGAGAGAATCCCAATAAATCTTTTGTGGATGGTACTAATGTGAGTGATTTTGCTATAGGAGAGGTTTTAGTTCAAGATGGTTGACAAGTAGCTTTTGAGAGAAAAATTCTATGAAGTATTTTAATAGGGATTCACTTTAGTGGGATCTCCTTCTCACGAGCTCCACAATGTTACCCTCGATGTAGAAAACCTAGATCAAGATGCCACACATAGTACTCCGCATAGGTCCTACATAATACATAAATAACACAATATGCAGAGAGCACGAACACAGATTGTTGGATGTTACAAAATCTGATTGAACTTGGAGTTTGTGGCTTACCAGGCCACTAAATGTCTTTTTAAAGAACATATACAAAAGTGTCTGATGGCCATTTGTCCTTTTACATGGACACTAGAAATAACAATCTTCCATTAATGAACACTATGGACAAAGTTTCTATGGGAGAAAAAGAAACAATGATAAAGAATGCGTGAGTTTAAGTATACAAACTATACCTCCCACCTTATGGGCATGTTACACAATATGCAAGTAACTTGGTAAGATCATGGATCAAGTAACCCTTATCAAGTGACAACCGTGTCGAGAGTTATCCTATGGTAGAGCTTTAGTCAAAGCATGTGCAACATACTCTCAAGTATGAGATTTCTCAAGAATAATGTTCGTAATGGGTATGCACTCTCTAATGAAGTGATACCACATCTCAATGTGCTTGGTCTTTGCATGCTAGACTGGATTCTTAGCCAATGCAATAGTGTCACGAGCAAGGAGATATGGAAGAGAGCTTACACAACCTAAAACCACCCATAGATGTGGCCTTTATAGGACCTCAAACATCTGTATGTACTATTTCTAGCACATTCTCACTAATATGCTTGTCATGCAAAAATGATGCTCTTGACTGTTTACCAAATTGACATGCTACACATACCTTTTGCATTTCTGCAACTTTAAAATTTGGTGTTCAATACAATCTCCTTTGATTGCATCAATTTTAGCCTCTCCAAGTTTGCATGTCCAACTCATTTATGCCACATCTCTATATCAAGAATATTTCCTGCAGATTATGCAAACATGGATGCATTCATTTCATGAATTTTCACATTTAAGGTGATCATCCTACCCACTTTGTTTCCTTTGGAAATCAATCATCCATCCTATTTGTACTCTTCTACATATAACCCATCAACATTGAACCTAACTTGTAATGCCTAGTCAACCATTTTTCCAATAGAAACAAGATTCTTTGTTATATTTGCTACATGCAGCACATCTAAGATGTTCTACCTTCCCGTCCTCCATAGAAAATGCTATGTTTCGTGTATGCTCGATAGGGTGTGATGTGTAATCACGTGTTTCAACATATCAAGGAACTGGCATTTTTTACAAACTACTAAACCACTCTGCATGACTCGTCATGTGATTTGAAGCACTTGAATCAACACACCAGACATTATCATTTGATTTTGAACCATCAGAAAACATGGTATTCATCATGTGATGTTGAACAATGAACAACTTGTTAGAATCATGCGCACTTTGTGGATGCATAGTTGTTTTGCTACCATATGTTATTTTGATTCTTGAACCTAGAATCACGTTCAAAGTGTTTAGGTTTACCACAATTCCAACATCCTTTCTTATCATTACATGAATCATTTCTTTGGAAATTTCCATGGCCTCTTAGGCTCCCATGCCCATAAACTATCCTCTACCTGAGCTAGTCCACACAGATGTTTGGGGACTAGCAAAGACCCTTCAATTTCAGGATCCAGGGGCTATGTATCATTCATTGATGATTGTAGCAGATGGACCATACTATATTTTATGAAGCACAAAGATAAAGTGTTCAATTGTTTCAAAAAATATATTTCTCTTCTTGAAAATCAAACAGGGAAAACATTGAAAACGTTAAGGTCAGATGGAGGGGGAGAATATTTCTCCCATGAGTTTGATGCATATCTCCAAGATAGAGGCATCAAAAGAGAAATTACTACCACGTATACTGTAGAACAAAATGGAGTAGTAGAAAGGAGGAATAGGACCATTGTGGAGGCAACAAGGTCCATGATTAATAAGAAAAAATTGCCCAACTACCTATGGGCAGAGGCTGTGTCTACAACCACCTATCTCACCAAGAGACTCCCATCTAAAGAATTGGATGGGATGACACCATATGAAGCTTGGAATGGAAGAAGGCCTAGCCTAGATCATTGCAGAATTTTTGGGTGCTTAGCTTATGCACATGTTCCATCATAAATCATACGTAAAATGGATCCTAGGGTGTGTATTCATAGGTTATGATCTTAATGAAAAAGGGTACAAGTTGTATAATCCAAGTACTCAAGGCTTTATTGTTAGTAGAGATGTTGTCTTTGATAAAAACAACTCATGGTTTGAAGATGATTGCAAAAAAGTCAAGCTACCTTATGACCTAAAGGAAGACTTTCCTACAATTCAAAAGGGAAATCATCAACAACATGAAGATTCAAAAGACTCTGATGATGATCAGAAGACACCAAGAAGAAACTTCAAGGTATGGTGCAATAAACAATAAGGAGATGAACTAGGGAAAAGAAGAAGCCAGAAAGGTATGGCTATGACATCTCTCTACAAACAATAAGGAGATCATCTAGGGAAAAGAAGAAGCCAGAAAGGTATGGATATGACACCTCTCTATTCACTAAACACTCAATCTATATTGCTCAGGATATCAACCCAAAAGAGCGATCAACCTTTGAAGAAGAAAACAAAAAACAAGAATGGAAGGAAGCAATGGAGGAAGAGATACAAGCACTTCAAGAGAATCAAACTTGGGACCTAGTTCCCAAGAACAAATCCATGAAGATCATTGGATCTAGATGGATTTATAAGGTAAAAAAGAATGCTGATGGATCAATAAATAGGTACAAGGCAAGACTTTTGGCTAAAGGTTTGCTCAGACCCAAGGGATTGATTATGAAGAGACCTTCTCTCCTGTGGTAAAGATGCCAACAATTAGAGTTCTTATAAGTATAGTTGCTTCAAGGAATTGGAACATTTATGAGATGGATGCAAAAAATGCATTCCTGAATGGTTGGATTTCAAAGGAAGTATACATGGCACAACCTCCTAGATTTGTTGATAGCTTACATCCTGAGTATGTGTGCAAACTTAGGAAAGCTCTCTATGGTCTCAAGCAAGCTCCTAGACCTTGGAATCATAGATTGGTTACATTCTTGCAAGACAAAGGATTCAAGGTGAGCAAGGTTGATTCTTCACTCTTCATTCAGAAGAATAACTCTGAAGTTATATATCTATCTATGATTGTAGATGATACTATTCTTACAAGTAATGATGTAGATGGAATCAAGAAGATCAATGCCCAAATGAAGGAAGAATTCAAGATAAGTGACCTTGGATTGCTCACTTACTTTCTTGGATTTGAAGCTATCTATACAGATAAAGGGATCTTCCTTACTCAAAGGAAGTATGTTAAAGATATGATTGCAAAGTTCAAGATGCAAGATACTAATGTTGCACGTCCTCCCATGGAGGTGAGTCACAAGCTAAGTGCTCATGAAGGGGAACCTATTGAAGACATTACAATCTACCAAAGTTTAGTTGGAAGCTTGAACTATGCAACCCTAACTAGGGTTGATATCTGCTATGGAGTAAGTGTGCTTAGCCAATTTATGCACACTCTTAGGAAACCTCACACAGATGTAGCCAAAAGGATATTGAAGTATCTAAAGGGAACAATTAATGAAGGCTTATATTATCCTTACAGATCTGATTTAAGTGTAAAGCTATTCACTAATGGAGATTGGGTAGGATCAAAACTTGATAGAAGAAGTACATCTAGATATCTATCTTTTGCAGGTACAAACCTCATTTCTTGGTCTTCCAAGAAACAACCTACAGTAGCACTCTCGTCAACTGAAGCTGAATACAGAGGACTAGGAAATGCAACTCAAGAAGCAATGTGGATCAAGAGCCTATATACAGATTTAGGGTTAGACTTTGGCACTCCATATATATTTGCAGACAACATGATTTCTTTGCACTTATCTGCTAATCCTATCTTCCATGCCACGACTAAGAATTTAGAAGTTCATTACCAGTTTGTTAGAGAAAAGATTGCAAGCAAAGAAATACAATTCTATTATGTATCCACACAGATTCAATGTGCAGACATGATGACCAAAGCACTTGATGGAAGCAAACTCAACAGGTTCAAATCAATGATTGGAATGCAGGAGATACCTATGGAATGAAGATTGAAGCATCTTAAGCTTGAGGGGGAGTTGTTGCTACATTTAGCAAGCCTTCATGCTTGACCAAATATCAAAGGCTTATTTTTACATCTTGAGTATGACTATTCATAAGTCTCACATGAAAACCTCTTGTAAATTTCTTGAGTTTAACTCAAGATAAATGTAAAAGGAAATCTTGAGAGAATCTCGTAGCATTACAAGTTCTAAGTCACAAAAACTAAGTGGTTGGAGTCAAATTGATTAGAGTCCTAAAAGGTAGGATCACTTTTAGGTGGCGGATTCAAAATTCAAATTGAGATAACATCTATAAAAGACACTGATTTTTAGTCACAAGGAGCAGAACAGACGAAGGAGACATTGAGGTTCAAAATTGTGGGAAAACTAAGCCCACACATGTATGAGTAAGCCTAAATCATCTCCTTTGTATAATACATTTATAATATTACAGATCTGATTCAGATTATGCAAGTTATCTTATGTCTACTATTATCTCTTTCTAAGCTCTCAATTTTTAGTGAATTTGTTTTGAGGAGTTCTCTTTGTATACTTATCCAATTAATGTGATTGAGCTTGGTATAGGTAGCTTAGGCCTTCTAGTAATATTCATTTCATTTTCTTAAGTACATCTTGAAATAAGTTCTCTGCAATCTACCTATGTCTACTCACTGTCGTCCTCCTGAAAAGTCGGGATTACAGCCCTAACTTCTTAATGTGATTTCTCAGCATAAACTCATTCTAAATTAGTGAAATAACTTTGTATAGCAAGCTTAGGGCTCCAACTAAAGATATCTAAAAGCTCTTGAGTCAATTGTAATCAGTGAGAGAGCACTAAGTGAAATAGTGAACAGAAGCAAGTCCTAAGATAGCAAGTTTTTGAAACTCTTCAAACTTGGAAGTACTCTATTTTGACATAACTATTTGAAGGTGATGCTTTAAAGTAAATTATGGTTCCAAATGCATATTTGGGATGCTAAAGTTGTCTACAGAGGTAATCTAAAGCTACATTGGTAGGTGTAGAGCAAGATTTTTGCAACACCACCTCATTTCTAGAGTGTATCCAACCATCTCCTCACAATGAAGGATGTGGGTGACCAGCTTGCAAGCATTGGAGAGGAGATAAAAGAAGAACACATAGTAAGGCAGATCATTAATGGCATCATTGTTGATGATAAGTGGGAGTCATTCACCACAGCAATGGACTTTTATATGGATATGAAAATACGTGACCTCAGCACCTTGATGGGCAACTCTTCACTCACAAGACAAAGCTCAACCGAAATGGTGACAAATCTAGAGGTAACCAATCTTTTGCCCTTTATACACATAAGAATAAAAGTAAGGATAAAGGTAAAAGCAAGAAGAATGAAGAAGAGTTTAGTACCTCTCAAGCTAACTACACAAGTAGAGGAAGGGGTAGAGGAGAAAAGCAAGGCAGGGGGAGATCCTACCTTGCAACATTTGTGGCCTTACCAACCACACCATAGGAGACTACATATCAAGAACACAAGGAATCGAAAGGGAAGAAGATTCCATAGAGGGAGCTATGGACAATCTAGAGGTAGGTTCAACAATGGAGGAAGCAACTACAATTATAACTACAATCAAGGCTACAACAACAACAATTATCAAGGTGGTTTTCAGAGGTAGAAGAGATTATAACAACTACACAAAAGACCAAGAGGACTCTCTACTCATCATGAACATGACATCCAAGCAAGGTAAAGATGATTAGCATCTTTTCTATATTGATTCAGGTTGTTCCAATCATGTGGCTGGAAATGTAGCACTATTTTCTAATCTTGAAGAACCCAAAGGGAAGCATGCGGTGCAGATAGGTGATGATAATAGACACTCTGTCCAGAAAATTGGAAATATCAAGGCTTTTGATGGGAACATGAACCTCTTAAGTAAAGTCTTGTATGTGCCAAGTATAACAAAAAACCTAGTCATTTTTTGATAGATTGTTGAGAAAGGCTTACACGTCATATGCACAAGGCATGGAGCATATGTGGAAGACCCTCAACAAGGCTTCAAGAGGGTTGCAAACGGTGAGAAATCTAGTAGAATCTTTACATTTAAGATTAAAGACACTAGAAACATAGTACTCATGAATTACAAATATCAAACTCTATCTAAACTAGAGATATGGCACAAAAGGCTAGGACATATAGGAGAAAGAACACTAAAGAAAATATGCAAGGATCACAATGTGCTTGGCATCCTCAATGTTTCCAACCAACACATGATATACAAATGTAGAGCATGCCAATTTGGAAAATCTCACAGACAACAATTCAATAGAAAAGGGTACATATATGAAGACTACTTGGAGCTTGTATAAGGATGAAGCATAAGGATGAAATATTTACATGTTTCAAAAAGTATTTGGCAATGGTGGAAAACCAAACAGGTAGAAGCTTGAAGAGGATTAGATTTGATGGAGGTGGAGAGTACTTTTCACATGAATGTGATTCATTTTTTTAGGAAAAAGGCATAAAGAGGGAATTAACAACAAGATATACTCCTGAATTAAATGGATTGGTAGAGAGAAGGAACAGGTTGATAGTTGAAGCTGCAAGATCAATGTTGAATGATAAGAAGCTACCCAACTACCTATGGGCAGAGGCTCTTTCTACAGCAACGTACATGGTTAATAGGCTTTCATCTGAATCTTTGGATGGAATAACACCCTATGAAGCATGGAAAGGCAAGAGATCCTCATTTGCCTTATGCACACATTCCCACATAGATTAGAGAGAAACTTGACCCTAAAGTTGAAAAGTATATATTCATTGGGTATGACCAGAACCAGAAAGGATATAGGCTATAAAATCCCATTTACAAAGGATTCATAGTTAGTAGGGATGTAGTGTTTGATGAAAATAATTCATGGTTTGAAGATGATTGGGGGAAGGTCAAGTTACCTATGATTTGGAAAGTGATTCTCCAACTCTCACTCAAGAAGATCAACAATTATGAGAAGATATCAATTCAAAGGATGAAATGCAAATGGATTTCAAGTCATGGAAGTCAAGAGTAAAGACCAAGATACAACAATTGGAAGACATTCGTGAGTCTTCCAATCAAGCACTCGTGATATCTCAAAGGGAAAGTAAATAGCCCATAAGGTATGGCTATGACACATCATTAGCCACCAAGCATTCTGTGTATATCAAGAATCCATGCACAATGAAGTTGAAGCACTTCAAGAGAACAATACATGGGACTTGGTTCCCAAGATGCCAAACATGAAGGTAATAGGATCAAGGTGGATATGTAAAATAAACAAAAATTCCAATAGTTCTATAAATAGGGATAAGGCAAGGCTACTGTCAAAGGGGTTTGCTCAAACACATGGAGTGGACCATGAAGAAACTTTTTCACTTGTGGCTAAGATGTCAACAATTAGGGTTTTGGTAAGTACTGTTGCTTCCAAGAATTGGAATCTTTATCAATTAGTTCGAGAATGCATTCTTAAATGGATGGATTTTAGAAGAAGTGTATATGGCACAACCACGAGGGTTTGAAGATAAAGATAAACCAGGTTTTGTATGCAAGCTAAGGAAGGCACTCTATGGTCTAAAGCAAGCTCCTAGAGCTTGGAACCATAGACTTCTTACTTATTTGCAAGATCAATGATTTGTGGCTAGCAAAGCAGATTCTTCTTTATTTGTACGGAAGACTTACTCAGAAGTTAGCTACTTATGTGCTTATGTGGATGAAATTATCATTACAGGGAATGATGCCAATGGCATCAAGAAGATTAAAGCTCAACTAATGGAAGAATTTCAAATGATTGATCTTGTCTTGTTAACTTACTTTCTTGGTCTAGAACTTGTGTATATAGATTTTGAAATATTTATTACTCAGAGACAGTATATCCATGATATATTGGTAAAATTCAAGATGGAGAATGCCAAAATTGCAAGTGCACCCATGGAACTCAACCATAAGCTTAGTTCTCATGAAGGAGAACTCCTTGAGAATGTAACAGGATACCAACCTTGTAGGGAGGCTCAAGTATGCTACCCCACATGGAGATAGAAAGCATAAAATCTCAAATCATTTGGTAGTTGAGTAATGAGAGAATATATCCTATACTTTAGGATTCACTTTTAGGTGAAATTTTTAATTTGAATTCAAAAGGATGGCTCCAAACTCAATTATAAAAGAAGGATCAAATAACCTGCATGCTATCTCGACTCCATGAGATCCTTTGGATAGGGATACATTTTTGAATTGCAAGCTCACTTCATTGCCAATGACATTGTATTTGTACATGATTTAACACATACATTATCATTACGTCTTCATTTCACTTCTCTACCATGAATACATCAATACAATGATCTTCTTAGAGCTTCTTCTCAGTGTATGATTGATCATTTGTAGTGATTTTAAGCATGATATATTCAGCATAATCTCTATTACATTGTTACAAAATCAAATTATCATTACTTCTCTAAATTGTGAGATATTAGCATTTTATTGCTCTCTAGTCTGTTGATTGATGCACCCCAAAAATGTCAAGCATGTCCTATAATTTTCTAAACATGATACTCAACATGTAGCTCATCATTTTTTATGAAATCACACATGATTGGTAGATACCTAAGCTAGCTAGACATCACCAAAAGGAATTAAGCTAATCGCTACTATGCTTAGACAACGTTTCAATATATTGAGTAGGTATAAAGTCAAGAACAACAAGCTTTTGATCTTGGATTAATTTCCTACCTATCTGTTTTGATCCATTGATTAGTGGATCAAGTTCCAAACATCATAAGGTATCATTTATGATCGTTAGCTAGCTGTAAAGGCCCACTACACTCTCCAACGATTGTCCTTGGCTGGTGTCAAGCAAGTTTAAGCAACACCACTTCATCTATGAAGACAATCCACCATCTCCTTCAACACTTAGTACCTTTTTCAAAGGGCAAGAAAGCTTTACCATGTAAATCTATATATAAACTGAAATTCACATGTGATAGTGCTTCTTCAAAGTATAAAGCACGAAATGTTGCAAAGGGTTTTAAGAAACAAACATGGAGTTAACTTCAAGGAAGTATTCTCTCGAATGGTCAAGATGACTACCCTTCAAATGTTTCTTGGATTCATTGTGATGGAGGACTTAGGGCTAGTCCAAATGAATGTGAAAAGTACTTTCTTGCATGGAGATCTTACACATGAGATCTATATGGAACCACCAGAAGCTTATGTAGTTCTAAGAAGAGATAATATAGTTTGTAAGCAGAAGAATAGCTTATATGGACTTAAACAGTCCATTAGAAAATGGTATCAAAAGTTTTATGATTTTATGAAGTCTCAAGGTTGTTCTCAAAGCAATCACGATCATTATCTCTACATAAAGAAATGCTCAAATGGCAGCTTGATATGGTTGATACTTTATGTTAATGATATGTTGATTGCTGGGAAGTCCTCTTATGACTTGTCAATTCTCAAAAAGAACTTGATTCAAACATTTGATATGAATGATATGGGGGATTCAAAACATATTTTTGCCATGCACATTACTCTTGATATGAGTAAACGATGTATATTATTGTCTCAAAGTGAGTACATATCTAGAGTACACATGTTCAATATGAAAGGTGGAAGAGAAGAAGATCATTCTTACTTGCCTCAATTTGTTGTGTGATCCTCTTTGATTATGAGAGTGTATGTGTGCAAATTCTCTTCCTTATCTCCTTCCTCGTGAAACTATTCCATTGGCTAGGAATCCAATCTATCATGCAAAGAACAAGCACATTGAGGTGTGGTATCACTTCATTAGAGACTTCTTACCCATTGAGCACATTATTCTTGACAAGTCTCATACTCGAGACTATGTTGTAGTTGCTTTGACTAAAGCTCTACCATAGGATAACTCTCGACACTGTTGTCACTTGATAAGGGTTACTTGATCCATCATCTTATCGAGTTACTTGCATCTTGTGTAACATGCCCATCAGGTGGGGGGTATAATTTGTATACTTAAACTCATGCATTCTTTATCATTGTTTCTTTTTCTCTCATGGAAACTTTGTCCATACTGATCATTAGTGGAAGATCGTTATTGCTAGTGTCCATGTGAAAGGCCAAATGCCATTAGCCACTTTTGTATATGTTATTTAAAAAAACATATAGTGGCCTGGATAGCCAAAGACTCTAAGTTTGATCACATTTTGTAACATTCAAGAATCTGTGTTCGTGCTCTCTGCATATTGTGTTATTGATGTATTATGTAGGACCTATGTAAAGTACTATGTGTGGCATCTTGATCGAAGTTTTCTACATCGAGGGTATCATTGTGGAGATCGTGAGAAGGAGATTCCACTAAGGTGAATCCCTATTAAAATACTTCATAGCATTTGTCTCTCAAAAGTTACTAGTCAACTATCTTGAAGTAAAACCTCTGCTATAGCAAAATCACTCACATTAGTATCATCCACAAAAGATTTATTGGGATTCGCTCTACCTAAAAGTGGAACTATAGCGATCGCTACCTTCAATTTTTCCATACTTTGCTTCTCTTTGTCTCCCCAATGAAATCCTTTACCTTTCCTTTTGATTTGTTCCATCCTTGGCACATTAACTTTGACATAATTCTAAACAAATCCTTTACAAAATCCTGATAAACCTAGAAAGTTCTACAACTGTTCTTGGATGTGGCCATTCCATAATAGCCCATACTTTGTCAGGATCCATTTGAATTCCATCTTGGGAGAATATGCCCACGATATCTAAACTTCTTTTTGCAAAATTCACACTTTGTGTCCTTGGTGAATAATGAATTTTCCATGAACACTTTGAATACTTTCTTCAATTTTTCCAAGTGTTCCTATTCTTATCTACTATCAATCAGAAAATGAGCCAAAAATTCTACTATGAACTAACCTAGATATGGTTGTAGTACACCATTCATGAGCTTCATGAAAGTCGTGGGATCATTGGTGAGACCAAACGGCATATTCAAGAACTCATAGTGCCCATATCTAGTCCTAAAGTAAGTTTTTGGGACATCCTTTGCCTAATCCTAATTTGATGATATCCTAACCTTACATCAAACTTGATAAGGTACCTAGTTTGATGTAAATTATCAAATAGGCCTTCCAAACCTAGAGATTAGGAAACCTATTATTTATCTTTACCTTATTAAATGCCCTATAATCTATACAATGTCTCATAGAACCATATTTCTTTTTTACTACAACGATTGGTGATGCCCAAGGAGAATTACTAGATCTAATGAAGCCCTATTCTAAATAGTCCTATAGTTGCTTCTCTACCCTCTCATGCTAAGAAACAGTAAGGCTATATAGTGGCTTAGAAATAGCATTAGTTTTAGTATCTACCTCGATGGCATGGTGAATGTATCCTCTCTTGGGTGGTAGCCCTCTAGGTAAGTTAGTGGGAGAAACATCTCTAAACGTAAACATAATATCCTTAAATCCTTTAACTATACATTCTTGCAAAAATGAATAACAAAAAGTCATATCCATATTTACATTACTAGCATGAAAATATACATCACATGAAGTGCATATACAAAGCAGAAGATCATGAGTATAAAACAAAAAGTTTTCCTGTGCATGCTGAGAATGAAAAAGACTATACGACTCTAAGGATGGAATGTGAGGTGCACTAGGTACATCTCTCTCTCCATGATAAAAAAATTACTTCCGTTTTTCATAAATTCGAGAGTGTTATTTTGGTAACTGCATCTAAGAGTGTCTCCCAACCCCCATAGCAACTCTCTACCTAAGACAAGATCCGTTCTCTCCATGTTTATTATTTGGAAGTCTACAGGATGAGTGTATTACTATATTTGGAGCTCCAAATTGGATATCATAGTATCCCATATTCTCCTATCCTTCCCTTGCTTCATAGATAGTATGTATTTATGTGCACTGGGTAGTCGGGGAATTTTCAACTTCTTGATGAGAGCATGGTTTATGAGGTTATGTGTGGTGGACTCATCTATCATGACTCTCACCTTAGTCCCATACATTCTACCATGAAGTCCAATTAGGTCATGTAGTCCAATCTAAGGTGACCACACTTACTCACTAAAATAGTAGGTATGTTCTATATCCTCATGCATCACCTCCACCTCTTTGCAGCTAGAGTTGCCATGTATTGGAAGTTTTTGCACTACCAAACGTTTTGCCCTTGTTTAGGGGTTGTACTAGTTTGTGATCCTCCTTTCCTTTCTTCCCACTTACAAAGTGGACAATTCCATTGTGCATAGATAGGAGACGAGCACCTAAAACGTAGGCTTTCCCTCTTGTTCCTCTCATACTGCTCACTAGAAAAATTGGGCCATTCCAATCTTTGTTGCTTTTATAATTTTTCCACAGAACTACTTTCATCTTAAATTTTGTGGTACTAATAGTTTTGAGGGGCTGGTCCATCTCCACATGAGTCTATTGAGGATGCTTATGGTCATCATAGATTTGAGCATATTTGATTGCATCGTCCAAGTTCTTTGGTGTGTTTCAATTTAGCTCTCTCCTATCGGCCTTATTTAATCCCCTTACAAACCCTCTCCCCTTCTCAAAGTAATCTAACCCATTAAGTTCTAGTATGATCTCTCTATAGTGGAATATATAGAAAGAAAAATATCTACCTCTCTCTATCATTCTCTCCCACTCATCCCAAGTCAGCTCTTCCTCAAACTAAAGAACAAACTCTTTCAAAAAAAGAGTTTCAAGTTTAGGTCACTTAATAGGGATGGAACTCGCCTACTTGAGACTCATGGTACAAGTCAAACACTCGGTTCTGTAACATGGTACTCAAGTGGGGTAACCTTCAATTCATGCACATCATTCTGGATTTGCAAAAAGAGTATAGGCCACATCCTTAAATTATTTTAACACAATTGTTTGTAGGATCATCTATTTGGAAGGTTACTCGTATCATTGGTGGTTTTGTCGATCCAGCCTCTAAATCCGTAACTTTTCTCAAGGATGCTAACATCCAACATACATGGCGCTTCTCTTGCGAGGTAATATTTCAATATAGTAGTTTTGTGAACACAATATTGGAGGGGGAGTGGTGAAAACATAAGAAGAATAAATTACATTTGTACCCCTTATACGTTCCAAATAAAAAGAGGGCATTTATTCTCTTAGGAATTAGTTTTGTTTTTGTTAGAGTATTAATTTTTGTATTGTTGTAGAAGCATGTGCATTTCATATTAGTTTGGGATCGATTTCGTGTAAGGGTTTCAATGCATGAATATTATATTTTCTGTCCTTGAGCCTTTTGTTTGGGGCCGGATGTTATTGACACATTGTTCTACGTCTAATCCAGTAGGTAAAAATTTGTCTCGTATTTTTAAGTGCACAATAGTTTTCTTATTGCACATGAATGATTACAACAGATGGTACTACATAGTACTGTAGAGGATTGACGTGGATTCAAGTTCATCCAAAAAGGTTTTAGACAAACTTTATGCACATGCCCTTGCGCATATTTGGTTCTTGTTGACCTACCCAAGCTTCAAGGGATCTTCGTTTGAAAAAGAAGTGCTTCCACTTGCTACATTCTGCCAACGATGGTAAGTTGTAACCAACCATTTTTAAGAAAATAAAAGATTTGTGGTGGTGGTGGCACAACGAAATTCATGTTCACATAGTAAACAGCAACTATGGAGGAAAATACAGTATGTGAAGACGTGGTCAAAGTGAGAACTATTATGCGTTTATTCGCAAGAGTGCCGCTAAAGTGCTGTTCCATGTTCGCTCTTTCTTACCACAGACATCCTTCTAGCTGTAATGCATTTTAAGGCAGTTTAATCTTTAAAATATGCATCGCCCAACGAGTCAAGGATTGAAATAATTGAAAGTCTAACTGTACAATGAATTAAACTCTCGCATCGAGCGAGAGTTGAAAGATAGAACTAGCCAACAACGCATGTTTTCATTGTGGCCAACAAGGTCACAGGATTAAAGATTGCCCTCTGAGAAAAAAAAGTAAGCGAAATCAAGGAGCCCTTAGAAACGCTCAAGAGAACAAAGGGGCATTGACTCACTCGACGAAGGAAGAGGAATCCAAGGGCCCCCTTAATCGTGAAGCTGATGCAGACGGGTTCATCAAAGTCAGAAGAAGAAGGAAAAGAAGCCCTAGGGCGACTTCTGAGCAAAACAACATGTCAGTTACCCCCTAGAGCAACTTGTATTGCAATCTGGAAAAGAAGATCAATGAGCTTGACTACCCAGATGGGAACCAACTTGAGGTGGACACCAACGACAAAGCCCTAGAGATCCCTGACAATAAAGAAACCTCCCAGGAGGGTTACACTACAAGCAAAGAAGACGGCTTTACTACTAGTAACGAAGATAACATGGATAGTGAAAGTTCCATCATCCGATCTACTATTCCGGAAACGATGTCGAAAACGGTGCCCAGTTCTTCCCAGCAGGAGGCATCCCGCAAAGGAAAACAACCTTTGGAGTTACCCTGGAAAAGCCCCCACAAAAACCTATTGCTAATTCGAGAGCCGATCCTAGCAAAAAAGAAAGATGAATCCAACAAAAGAAAGGACAAAGCTCCCTCCCACAAAGAGGGCTCACTACGACAATGATCATCATCTCGTTAAATGCTAGAGGGCTAATGGACCCCTCAAGAGCGACCATCATTGGTCAATGGCTTCGCGACATTAACCTTAACCCAGAATTTATATGTATTCAAGAGATTAAAATTGACGGAGAAGACCTCCAGAAATGGTTGAGACATGTCTCCTCGACCCATGTTTGGATTTCAATGACACACCAGTGGGGGTCCGGTGGAATGGTAATCGGTATTAATCAGTTCTTGTTTGAAAAGCTTGAGAACTCCATTGAAGATGAATGCCATCGATGGATTGCTGTTTCTTTTGGTGCTCCCTTTTGTTTTACTCTTGTTTCTTTGTATGCCCCTAACGGGGAGTTAGAGAGACAGAATACTTGGGCCTCCTTGGACTCGCTTCCCCACAACGTGCTTATTTGTGGTGACTTCAAACATGGTGGAGGACCCTATGGAAAGATGGATGGGCAAGGCTAGGGTCATCGATTGTCTGGAGAAAGAAACATGCGACAAAACCAAACTACACTTGGACTTGGTCGAATTCAAAGATTCGAATGGCTTTTCTTGGTCAAATCTCGAAGCCGGCGAGGACCTGAGGAAAGCTAGACTTGATAGATGCCATATTTCTCAGAGTTTTACTCATCAGTGGGGCCTCCCTTCCCTCTCGCAACGCTCCGACTTCACCATCTCTGATCAGTACCCGATCGTTATCACTTTTCAGCAATCCACCAAGATCCGTAAGGCTCCTTGGTTCCACGCCAGTGCGCCCTCCTCCTCTCTCCCCTCCGTCCATCAAGAAATTGCTGACATGTGGAAGGAGGCATTCGCCTCTGGCTTGTCCCCAGCCAAGTGGCGTCGATAAGTCACGACGGATCATGATTAGAGCCAGAAAGATGCTCGAGACTGTGCGGCGGGCTCGTAGAGAAGCTCTATATCATAGACTCTAGAGGCTCGAGGAGGAAGTGAACAAAGGAAAATGTCAAGCCCAGAAAGGTCTTCAAAAAATCAGAGTGCTACTAAGATACGAGGAAGAAATACAAGTGAAAAATTTGCAAATTTTTTTCAAGGAGTGGTGGGCTGGCAAAGCCGACAAACCCACTAAAGAGATGTGCCGTATCCTTAAAAGGAAACATAGGAGAGAATCGATCCCCTTATTGCCAGACTCAAATGGCAATGTTTGGGATACGGAAGAAGATAATTTTGGGATCATTGAAGGGCACTTCACGCGACTCTTGGGGACCTCGAACCCCCTCTCCCACCATAGAAGGGACTGTATGGCAGCCATATCTAGGGTTTCCCCCCATAGGATACCACTCAACCTTCGCTCCCAGCTACATGCCCCTATCTCTGAAGCAGAAATCATTGACGTCATTGATGCCCTCCCTTCTGGTAAAAGCCCAGGACCTGATGGGCTCAGTAATGAGTTCTTTAAATCCTTCAAGTTGGTGGTTGCCACCCCTCTTTGTCTGGTTTGGCAAGAGGCGCTCAAGTTTGGTGCGCTTCCTTCTTGTCTCAACAATGGCATTATCAAGTTAATACACAAAAAAGGGGAAAAGAACAGAATAGAGAACTGGCGTCCTATTACGATGCTCCAAACAGGATACAAGATCATTGCCAAAGTCATTGCAAACAGAATCTCTTGCCACTTGAGAGCGTGGCTAAGCGAGGATCAAAAAGGTTTCATAAAAGGCAGGTCAATTTTGGAAACCATTATAGATATTTGGGAAGGTCTTGAATTTGCAAATGAGTCTAAACAAGATGTGGTCTTCCTCAAGATTGACCTTGATAAAGCCTACGACAGGCTGGAATGGGACTATATTCTGCAGTCTCTCCAGGACCTCGGATGTAGTCAGAAATTCACCAAGATGATCGGGACCCTTCTCGAAAACGCTTCGACCCAAATTAACAATAATGGCAAACTTTCGAAGGTGATCAAACTTAGAAGATCGATCAGACAAGGGTGCCCATTGGCTCCCCTTCTATTTTCCATTGCCACGGAAGGGCTTAGTAGGCTGGTCCGGCATCAGGTGGAAGTCGGTAATATCAAAGGCCTGTGTTTGCCCCACGACCACAGTCAGATCACCATGAGACTTTTTGCCGATGATATGGATGCGTTTGTTCAGAATGATAGTACTAGCCTGGAGACGTTCTAGAGGTGTCTGGCTACCTTTTGTGAAGCCTCTGGATCCATAATCAACCACTCTAAGACCGCCTTTAGAGCTATTGTTGGGTCACAACCCGACCTTCTCATTGATCATGGCTGTCAAATCATTCCGTAGGGCCAAATTTTTCGGCTTCTTGGGATTCCCTTGGGGATAGGCATCTCTTTGGAACAGCACTGGAACTGGGTGCTGGCCAAACTCGAAAACAAGCTTAACTATTGGAAAGGTATGCAAATCAAACTTGCTGGTCGTGCTATGGTTATCAACACGTTCCTCTATCTACCATTTATTTCCTTTCTTGTTGGAGACCAAAAGAGCAAGATCTGTCCAAACTGGATAGTATTTGTAGAAACTTCATTTGGACAGGCGACCACAATAGGAGGGGGGTGCCTAAAATCAAATGGTCCATCTGCACCAGCCTTAGAGATAGTGGGGGTCTTGGCATCCTGGACATAGGGTGCATGGCTAACAAATTGGCGGACAAATGGATGATTAAGGCTTGGTGCAATAGGGAGGCCTCCTGGGCCAAGTTGATATTCAAAAACAAGAATGAGTTGGCTCTCACGGGTTTCCCAAATTGAAAGAATCTTGACATCTTGACCTTGCTTTAATTTTCCCCGATCTCCATCTTCCCGAAAGGCTCAAATCTCGTGTGCTCCCTATGGAAGAGTTGGAATAAAGTCAAAAGCTACACAAGAATAAATGAAGACTAGAAATGGGCCACCGGTATCAGACAAAACGACTCTATCTGGTTCACGATCCATGGCATCCGGAGTGTGGAATCTTGGAACATTCAAAATGGCAAGAATTTATGGAACAAAGGATTCAGAAAATGGAAACATCTCTGGAAACAAGAAACCAACTGCTGGATCAACTTCGAGGATATTGACCCTTGCATCAACATTTCATACGAAGAATGGAACACTTTGCAAAGTAGATGCCTCGCCTGGGACCGACACAAAGTTTTCCTTACCATGACACACGACACGTTGAGCTCGCTTGGTCCCAAATGGCACAATGGGAATAGCCTATCAAAAATCCCGAACATCAAAGAAACGATTGACTATCACGTTAACCTCAACAGGAAGTGGTGCCTGTCATGGACACGGCTTTGGTGGGACATGAAATTCATGGCTATCTGGCACCCCCTCATAGAAATCAAAAACTCTGTCCTCTTATGGAAAATTCTTCATCATGGAATATGGACCAACCTTAAGGCTAGCAAATGTTGTGGGACTTCTCCCTGGTGCAAACGCTGCCACTAGTCTATCGAAGATGTTTCACACATCTTCTTTACCTGCCCCAACTCCAACAGACTCTAGCAGATGGTTGGAAAGAAAATTAGACTTCAGAAACATCTCAGCTGGCAACAGGCCTTGCTGGGAGAAGCGATCGGCTGCTCCGCGACTCTCTGGAACGCCATCAGAGGGGAGGTCCTATGGAAAATCTGGCGAGGAAGATGTGCTATCAACTTCGATGACTCCCCCAAAGAGTGGTCTATTGAGAAATCGTTGCTTCTCCTTGGCAAAAGGATTGTTAACTGTAAGAAATCCCCCCCCTTCAAGCATGATCAAGTACTCCTTTTGATCAATAACAAGCTTAAACCCAAGTGGGCCCCTCATGAGGGAGATGAGAGGGTGATTAACCTGCTTTGTAATGCCATCTAAGCTCTGTAAAAGCTTCCCCTACTTTGTGGGATTTGGGGGTTCCCGTGGGCACTAGTCCCCTTCTCTTGTACTTTTCTTTATTTAATTCAAGTCCGGGAGAGTAGGCGAATGTGGAACTTCCTTTATATTAAAAACAAAAGATAGAACTAGCAACCATACCATCTGAGCTATTGAACCTTCCATCTTAGACGCAACAAGAGGAAAATGACATCGAAGGCCAACAAGTCAATGTCTTTCTCTCTCTCTCTCGAATGAACTTCAAAATAATTCAAGTTATCAGGAATAGCACAATCTGTGTACGATTAACTCCCGTGGATTCTCGGTAGGTCCTTGGTGCATGCTTCCATGAACTCACGCATAATGTCTACAGACAAGTAGCGGGAAACATGAAGCGGAGACAGCCAACGTGAGTCCTGTCGACGTTTAAAAGTGCTCATGTTTAGTGATGGGCAGCGCTCAAGGAGAGACTGTGCAGAGAACAATATAGAAAAGAAAAAAGGGGCAGATCGAGACAGAAATTGAACTCCCATCGACGAATCTATGTCATAGGAAGTGGACCTCGAATGTAAACCAAGTTTGAGGCAGCGCTAGGATAGGAAATTGGTTTCACAGAGAGAGAGAGAGAGAGAGAGAGAGAGAGAGAGAGAGAGAGAGAGAGAGAGAGAGAGTTACGTACGTGAACATGCGTGCATGGACGTCAAACAATTTTTAAAGTGACGTTTAGACAATCGTAAGAAATTTCGGTTGGACCTTTTGTGCATGCGTGGACGAGCTCATGCATATGAAGATAATGGCGAGTCAGCCGAGGTGACTACTGTCTCTTTTTTAAGACAATGAAATTAAATGTACAAATAAAAAAAGTTTTTTTCGAAAATATATCGAGCTATTGGACGTAATTGCTGGGGTTCAATATCCGTACTTCAGAATGATTTCAGCTGTTGATTGTGGGGCTACTCTAGATGTGTGCATTGTTCTCAATTTATGATAAAAGGAAGTATGGAATGGTTTAACATTTTTTTTAAATCAAACTATAACTACATGAAACAAAAAGGAAAATATGGAATGACCTAACACATTTTTTCAAAGAAATCTTTTAGTGCTGACTCAAATGGGTGAATCATTAACCTAGCTTCTAGGGGATACAGATTCAACTTACAGTGCAAGACATCCCATCAGATGCTATAATGAAATGTTAAGACCAACACCTCTGGCAATGTCATTGGCCTTTTGGCACTCTTATTGGACTATGTTAGTAGTGGGAAAGGCCAAGCTCGCTGCAATAGGATCGAGTTTAGGGCAAAATAGTCTCTTTGAGTGACCTTAGGGCTCTCGCTAGCTTGTTTCTACCCTCATGAGGCGTTCAAGCTTTCTATCGGTGCTTGTGTGCGATTTGAATGGTCACATGGGTACTATGCACTTCAAAATATCTGGCACGATTAGATTCTTTTTTTTCCAAAAATAAAATCAAAGGAGGTTTATACATATTTGGCCATCTACATGAAGATAAATTTCTGTTTACTCCCATTAACCTCAACTGAAAAAGACAACTGCTATTATGGAAGTTAGATTATGGAAATATGGAGGAAGAATTTTATGACCCTTAATCCACATGTATAGTAGGGTGTTGAAGTTTGTGAGTAACTATCATCAATGATTCATTCCAAACTTTACGGTGTTCCTACTCTCTCCAATTCTCGAGGGACTTTCTTCCGATTTGTTTCTAAAGCGGTGACAAGCAGCCGTCCACATCCTTTAGTAGGGACTACTACAAGGTGATTCCTTCATGAAGCTGCATGATTGTCTATAGTCGTTCCCAAGTCCTTATGCATGCGCACACAATAGAAGAGGTCTCCTAGGTTATTCTTTTCCCTTACATCATACCTCTTGGGGGAGCAATATTTATAGTTTTAGCTCTACAGAACCTCCATATTTTTCCATGAATAATCTAGTGAAGGAGTATATATTTCTTGGCTTCAATAAGTGGGTTCCATAAGCTTTTGAGATTCTAATCATATTTGGTTATTTTTAAATTCATACTTCGTTTTTTTATTTAGTTTAACATTATGAATCACTTCTCTATGTCCCTAAGGAGCTCCATTCATAAAACTGTCGTCCTTGAAAATAAATCCTTTTGGGTCAAGCTCAACACTGAATTGCAGTTTTCAAATTTCCCTCATATCCTAAGAAAGGATACGAGATCTATCGGGAACCCAATAATTATAACTAAGCTTCATGTTGGAAACAATTTCTTGTAGCTTGATCATTGATACTAACACCTAGATTTTCTTGGCATTATGGTACATGCTACTTACATGGAGTTGATGTCCACTATAGGGAACCACATGCATTATCTTTGCATGATCCCCATAGCAAATCCCTTGTTCTCGATAATTTTCTTATATTTCTTAAGGTGTCTCCAAGACCGTCATAAAGACGAAATGAGAGCATAAAGTTAACCATAGACTTTAAATGAAGAGAATTATAGGGCAGAGAGAAGGTTATATCCTACATTCATATGTGATTAAATGCGTACGATCAAAAGGACATTCATGTTCATTCCATTGATTGCATTTCCCCTTAGGGTGGAGACTAAGTGAATAAAGCCTCGATCACAGGGAATAATTCCATTGATATTAATTCCATGATTGCATTCCATTCATATTAATTAGTGAGTGAAAAAACATATTGATATTAATATTGAATGCATTCCTCGATCACAGGGAATAAAGACTAAGTGAGTGAAGCCTCTAGCGTTGTGATGAAAATTAGAGTATGAACTCTCTTTCTCACCTAAGACAACCGCAATTTAGTTCTATCTAAGCAGACATAGGCTCAAAATGAGCATATTTTAAAAATCACATTCCTTTCCACATATACTCTACTTCTTTAAGAATGAATGTACCCTTAATGCAGAAATTTCTGTTCTTGGTAATCCATGTATTATTTGAATATGTATCCATATTGGACGATTCCTTAGGGGTGGTCCCATATGTCGCCCATATATTCAGTTGATTTGAACGTTTTTTTTAATACAAGCAATGTGAGCCGGACATCTTCCCTTTGATCTACGAGGACAGTCTGCTTCAGGAAGATTCATGAGATGTCATGGAAATGGTTTCTTCATTCTCATGCTCCGATTAGCCCCGAGAAAAGACACATTCAAATATAATGGGTATGAAATTCTTTCTTCGTTTGTACTATAAAAGGATTTCACATTTCCTGTGAGGCCATCTAATCCTTTCGCTTCCTCCATTCTTTGAGGAAAACCTTTAAATCCTAGCATGTTAGCTCTGCATTCATTGAATGGTCTCTCAATGAGGTGATGTGAGGTTGAAGGTTTGGCCTTCCAAAGCCGAGTTGTCTTTCACGGTCCATCAGCATAATGAATGTCTTTTCCGTTGTTTCTTTCCTCGTTGTTCCCCGAACGCGCTCACTTTCTGATGGAAAAAATGGTAGTCGAAACGCCTCTGAAAGTGCTCTGGTTTAGATCCGTGGATAAGGCAGGGATAGCGGACAGCTAGTGCTATGCTCGAAGAGAAAAGATTGCGAGGGACAAACAGAGACAGAAGTTCGATTCATGTCCTCGCATCTACATCAGAGGACGTGCGTCCTCTGATTTGAAGGGAGATTGACGCAGCACGAATGCACGATGACAGAAAATCCAGAGAGAGAGAGAGAGAGAGAGAGCATACATCAAACTTATCATGGCGATACTTATCAGCAAATCCTCAAACGAAGACACACGCGTGTATATATATATATATATATATATATATATATATATATATATATATATATATATATATATATATATATATATATATATATATATATATATATATATATATTGCCGTTTCTCTCGATAATTTTTTTTATGAGCACGCACATTGCAGCTAGCTTGGCGGAGTGTTCATGCGGCTAAGCTTTTACCCTCAAGAATGCTATACAATCAAGACATATATAAATTCTTTTCGTTTAGCTTTCGATGATCTCTGTTATCCAATAAAATATGCTAAAAAGCTTTGTCCTCTAATGACGGATTTCTGTATCCTCTCCAAACTCTTTTCTACTTTATGTATTGTTAATCTAGTCGATGAGAAAATTTAAGTCATCAGACTGATATATCTACTTTGATAAAGCTACTGAAGGTGGTGTGATATTCCCAAATTTCTAGAGTGTGATAGGCATTTGTGCATTACCATTACGTCTCCATCCAATACCTCTAACCATTCTTCTACTTCATGTGGTTATAACCATTATTCTTTCAAAAAATACATGTGATTATATGAAATGTTTTCGCGCGTATACGTATTGACCAATTTTCCACAGTTTTAGCAATAGAATTTGGATGATGTCCTAATAGCATTTTGTTTCAAGGGTACATGACCAACAAGGGTACATGAGGAACAGGATATGGTCTATCGGTCCATTATTTATAACTAATGTTGGTTCCCCTTTTCCAATTTAAGAGACTCGATCTACATCTAATGAGTTTTAAGAGTCTTAAAGTAAACCTCAAAATCAATTTCTTGAAACAATAATAGTTAAGGTCGATCCAACTTGTGCTTGGATGGTGGAGTAAGTACCACCCCAAGTCTGAACACGGATATCCAATCATTGTCTATAGGCTCGAAGAATGGGTATATATTTTTCTCCTCAATATTTCAAGAGAATTCTCAACTTCATTTGTCCGATTGAAGGGTTATTTTTGCCCATGGCTCCTTTGAAGGTTCATGCAATCGGTGAGCACATCGGGTTAAAGCAATGGTGGAAACTTGTATGCCCTAAAATACCTTCGACTTCCTTTGGATTTCTTAGAATTCACATGTTGAAAATAGTTTCCACGTTCTATGGGACCAGCTTGAGCCTTTAGAATGGCAAAATATAACATAAAAAGGACCTTTAAGGAGGGTTTAATTGTGAGCCTTTTTGTATATGCCTTTCGGACACTTCTTTCAAGTTCCTAATGTGCATCTAGATTTCCTACACTATTTTTCTTTCATCAAGAAAATGTATCTATGAATATTTACAAATATCTGTTGAAATAGTTTCATCAAATGATCTTTAGAATTCGAAACAAAGATAATGATCTTTGGAATCTGAAACAAAGTTGCCGAAGATGCGTTTACGAGAACCCAAGAACATAACTTTTTTTGCGAAGGTCTGGCCCAAGTCAAATTTTAATTCCCTTCGAAGTCTGATCCAAATAAAAAGAGGGCATTTATTCTCTTAGCAGCTAGTTTTTTTTTTTTGGTGTATTAATTTCTGTATTAATATTAGTTTGGGATCAATTTCGCATAAGGGTTTCGATGCATGAATATTATATTTTCTGTACTTGGGCCTTTTGTATGGGGCAGGATGTTATTTACACATTGTTCTACGTCTAATCCAGTAGGTACAAATTTGTCTTGTAGCTTTAAGTGCACAATACTTTTCTTATTGCACATGAATGATGACAACAGATGGTACCACATAGTACTGTAGAGGATTCAAGTTGATGCAAAGAGGTTTAAGACAAACTTTATGCACATGCCCTTGCTCAAACGGGTCGTTCATATTTGTTCTTGTTCACCTACTAAAGTTTAGGGGATCTGCCAAAGATGGTTACTTGAAACCAATCATCTTTTAAGCATTCCAGAGGCACAACGAATTCAACGAACTTCATGTTTACGGAGTAAACAAAGTACAATCAACACTTTTAGTAATAGCGTGACGTGCTCAAAGTGCATTTTAAGGGAGTCTTACTGAAATTGAAATAATTGAGAAATAACTGAATTGAAATAATTGAAATAAGGGAGTCTAATTATTGCTTGAAATAAAAGTTCGGCCTTAGCCTATTCTCCTGGACTTTAATTAAAATAGAGAAGATAAGTTACAAGTGAATGGGACTAGTGCCCATGGGGACCCCTCAAATACCACAATGTAGAGGTGGAGTAAGGCAAGCTAGAGGGCATTACAAATGAGGTGGATAAATCTATCATCCCCCTCATGTGGGACCCATTTGGGCTTCAACTTGTTGTTTTCGAGGAGACATCCAGTAGAGAAATCATGTTCTGTGGGATTCTAGATTGGGCAACCCTTGAGATGGTTGCCATGGAGTCACGCCTCTGTGGGGAAAGAGGAGCTGAGACCCCGAGAAGATGGGTGAAGTGTTTGACGATGATAGATCTATTCTCAACTTCTGTGCTGCATTCGATTCCATTGTTATCGACCAATAAGGGGATGGATTCCCTAGCTTGTTTCCTTTTGAGGATGTTACACATCTCTTTTGATGGTTTGTCCGCCTTTCCCGCCCACCAATCTTTGAAGAATATTTGAAGATTTTTCCTTTGAACCTCCTCCTCTAATCTTAGTCTTCCCCTGATTTTCAAAAGACCTTGTTCGCAATGTAAGTTACCTTTGTTCACCTCTTCTTCAAGCCTTGAGAGCCTCCGGTACATCGTTTCTCTTCTTTTTTTCCAGATATCTCTTATGGCCTTTTGAGTCCTGATCAAAATTTTTCGAGTCCTTTGCACCGCGCTTCTCCAGCACTTAGCCGGTTCAGTACAGTAGGCAAAGGCTTCTACCCATACTGCAGAAATTTCTTGGTGGACAGAGGGGAGGGAAAACGATGTCTGACAAGCATGGAGCCAAGGGGCTCTCTAGAGCATGGGAATCGGTTTGAAAGACAGGGTAATCAGGTAGTGGTCCGAGATTATCAGGTCCATGTGTTGGGAAATCGAAGGAATACCCCACTAGAGGATGGTGTTTTGGTCAATGTAACATCTATCAAGTCTTGCTTTCCTCAAAGAGTCCCCCAATTGGAGATTTGACCAGGAGAACCCCTTCATGTCTTTCACCTCGACCAAGTCGAGATGGAGTTTGATTTTATCCCATATCTCTTTCTCTTGGCCGTCAATAATTTTTCCCTTGTTATTCCATCGGTCCGCAGTAAACTCAACCATGTTGAAGTCCCCACAAATCAGAACATTATGTGAGAGGGAGTCGAGGGAAGCCCAAGTATCAGCTCTATCCGCTTCTCCGTTAGGGACATAAATTAAGACCACCGTGAACTGAAAAGGGAACTCGATAGAGGCAGCAATCCAACGATGATTCCGACCTTCAGAAGTCGATGTCACACTGCTAGACAAGGAGTGACTAATACCGATCGCAGCACCCCCCGCCCCCCTAGGGTGAGAAGTGGAGAACCAAAGGTGGTTCGGAGAAATGCATTTAAGCCATTTCTGGAGATCCTCTCCATCTATTTTAATCTCTTGTAAGGAGATAAATTCAGTGTTGAGGCACTTGTCTCTGAACCACTAGCCAATAATCGCTGCTCTTGATGGGTCAGACAAACCCCTGACGTTTAGAGATGTGAATTTCATTATTGAGAGTTTCCCTCTTTGAGGGGAGGGACCCGATCCTTTTTCTTCGTGTGATCTTCTTTTTTCCTCCCAGCTTCTTGACTTATGATCCTACTCTTGAGGGGGCTCTTCCATGGCAGGCCCGATGGTTGTTTTCCTTTAAGCTTTGACTTTTGTTGTGGTAGTCTTGGAATGCAAATCGGAAGGGTAGGACCAAGGAAGGAGCTTTCACTGTCTGGGTTGTCTTCATTGCTAGTAAGGAAGCCTTCCTCTTTACTCGTGGTGTAAAACCTTCTTGGTTGTCTTCTTTGCTGGTAGAGCACCCAAGGGTGTTATCAATGGGGTCTTCTACATAATGGTTGTCCCCTAGGAAGTCGACCTCATTGATCTCCTTTTCTAGGTTACAATACATGTTATTCGAAGGAGCAATTTTCGTAGTGTTCCTTGTTGTTGATCTTCGAGGGCTACTTTTTCTCCTGCGTATTACTTTCGTGAATCCTTCTGAATCCGTCTCAGCAATGCGAGTTCCCTCTGCTTCCTCCATCAGAGGGGGCTCACCCCGAGTGTGGACTTGAGGGAAAGGATCCAGGGTCCCATCTTGTTTAAGCTTGTTTTTATTGGTACATTTTTTCAAGGGGCAATCTTTGATCCTATGACCTTGATGCCCGCAACGGAAGCACGCTTTTGGCAAATTCTTGTAAGTAACCTCCTGTGTCCAAGTCTTACCATCTCCATAGTTTATGGAGATTTTCGAGGGAAGGACATGGTTACACAAAGATACCACCGGAGGGTGGACGTCCGATGATGTTGAATCCATCCCGTGGGGGCACTGAGGCTCAAGTGGGGGCACGTTGCTCAAGACCAATGAGGGAATAAAAGTCGACATTATAAAGACATTAGAAAGGAAGAGACAGAAAATAAATTTCTTTTTTTTTTTTTTTTGAAGAACAGAAAGTATAAAATTGATGCTAGAAGAAAATACAAACAACGAATCAAACTCTCAAAAGAGTCTGAAACGAATACAACGAGGCAGCATTGGGGGAGGCCTCAAATCCGGAAAAGGTTTAAATAATCATCAAGGAGATAGATCATCTGCAATCTAGGCTTAGAGTACATCTTTAGGAGTTTAGATTTCCAAACATTGTAACGATTATTCCTAAGAATTACAAAGGGATTTTTATCATCCGAATGAGAATCAACAGAGTCGGTGTAGCAAAGATTGAGAATTTTCTTCAATCCCACCAAAAAGGAGAAGAAGTAGTCCTTCCCCTTCCTATTGAAGATGGCACTGTTCCTGGTCTTCCATATAAACCACAAGGAGTGGATTCTGATGAACTGCCACAAAAGAATATCCATACCACGAGCTTCACCCAGCAAAATGTCTTTGCTGTTAGGAGCATTAAGACCTTTGTTATGACAGAAGAACCTCATACCAAACCAGAATCTTGAGGAACTTTTACAATGAACGAACAAGTGATCCAGGTCCTCAACTTTACCACATAGCTTGCAATTTCCAGCATCAATTTTATACTTTCTAGCAAGTTCCCCTGTCCAGATGCCTTTGTGGAGAATTAGCCAGTTAAGGCAGGACTGTTTGTTGGAGAAGGGAAAAGCCCAAGCACATAGGAATCTGTACTTCCACTGCAAGGGGGACCATTGGAGATCCCACTTCTTATTGAGTTTCCCTGTTATTTCTCTGATACTTCTGCCACTCTTTTTGTAGGATTTAAGAATATCCTTAGCTACACTTTGAAGGGAGATCTCCTTCCTCCACACTTGTATTTCCAGCTTCTTTTTCAGAATTTCCTTCTGAATTAAGAGGACCTGTTTGCATTGAACAGAGAGCCCATCAAAACCTGAAATGCTTATGTCATTAACAATGTTACCTACATTTAACAAGTCCCGCCAATGTCCAAATCCCTTCTTTCTGCATTTATTCCATCTAATGGGAAAAGAAGGGGAGGGAACCGAATTAGCCCAACCAAACCAAATGGAATCTTGAACTAAGAAGTACAGGTTGTGAGCAAAGTAAACAGGCAATTTATAATTATCTTGCACAGCCATCCAAGCTTTCCACAAGGAACAGGTAAGCTGACTGCCTTTGGGCACAAATTCAACAGGAGAAGTAATAACATCCCAAAGAGAGCAATTGACCCAGCTTTTATTATGTTTAATGTTGAACTTGCTAACATTTCTTTTAATTAAACAAGCCCAAAAGTCATTAGAGGAAATAGCTCTGAAAATCCACTTAGCTGCCATTTGAGTGGCCATTCTGGAAGGACAAATGAGCCCAAGCCCTCCCTCAGTTTTTCTCATACAACAAATATCCCAAGCAACTTTGGGAATTTTAGAGCCTCCCCACAAAAAATTCCTAGCAAGAGAGATGGCCTGACCAAGCTGCTTTTTACTAGGCTGCCAACAGGAAAGAAAATAGGTAAGGGAAGGGAGGATATAATGTTTTAAAACAAAAGATCTTTGGGAGATACTTTGCTGCACATCAGACCATTTAAAAATTTTAGCTCTAAATCTATCAAGCATCCAATTCCACCTTTGATCATTGGAAATACCAAAGCCCATGGGAATACCCAAAAGCCTAAAAATACTCCCTTTTTTGATGATATCACAACCTGCAACCAAAACACAATCAGGAATCTTATTATCAGTGGCAAAAAAACCTGTTTTTTGATGGTTGACCACAGAGCCACTAGCAAGGCAGAAAAGGTCAAGACAGTTAAGAAATTGCTTAGCAGAATTTTCTTCAGCAATCATCATCATGTTAGTGTCATCTGCAAACATTTGCAGCCCCAGGGGAGAGTGAGCTTGGGGGATATCAAGACCAGAGATGGTCCCTTGACAGAAGCAATCCTTGACTAGCCAACCCAAAGCATCACTAGAAATAGCAAATAGGAGGGGGGCCAGGGGACACCCTTGTCTAATAGACCTGCATAACTTAAAAGAGTTAGACAAATTTCCATTAATAGCAACTTTAGAACAGGCATTACCAAACAGGATACTGACATATCTTATAAACTTTTTGCCAAAACCAACATCATGAAGAGACTGAAGAATGAAGTCCCATTCAATCCTATCATAGGCCTTATCAAAATCAATTTTGAAAAAGTAAGTGTCTATATTGAGCTCTTTATAATACTCAAGACTTTCCCAAATGGTAATAATGTTATCCAGAATAAATCTCCCTTTGATAAAGCCTTTTTGCTCTCGCAGAATTATACTATCCATTAAAGGACTCAGCCTTCTGGCAAGGATGGAAGCAAAAATTTTGTATAGAGAAGTCAGGTAGGAGATGGGTCTCCAATTGTTTAAGTCATCTTTGGGACCTCTTTTATGTAAGAGCTTAATCACCCCTGTGTTGATAAAAGGAGAAAGAGACCCCCTTCTAGAGGCTTCTTGCCAGATCTTGAGAATTATGGGCACCAACAAATCCTTGAACTCCTGAAAAAACTCATAAGGAAGACCATCAATACCAGGGGATTTACCAGGCTTCAATTTGCTAATGGTTTCTCTCACCTCACCCTCAGAGATGGGCATGTCAAGGAGGGAGTCCATTCCCTGAGGAACCATTTTCTTCCTACAAAGGGCAATGGCAGCTCTTGCACTCCACACATCAGGCCCTCTCTTGGGAGGCAGAGAGAAAACATTGGCAAAGAACCTATGGGCAACCTCCAAGTTATCCTTCATATTAGAAGCTAAGAGACCATTATTATCTTTAAGCAAAGGGATGAAGTCCCTAGCTTTTTTCTTTCTCATGAGATCAAACATGTGTTTATTAGGCTTATCCACTTTACCAGCCCAGAATTCTCGAGACGTGACAAGGGCACCTCTAGCAAGGAGGTAATCAACTTTCCTCACTTTATCCTGCAACTCAAGGATTTTCAGCCTTTTGGAATTATCATCAAGCTTAGAGGACTCTAGAAGGTCCAGCTCCTTCAATATCATCATTCTTCTCTCATACCTAATATTTTTAGCTTTATTCTTAAAGTTCTTAACAGTAATTTGGATTTCTTTAACAGCCTCTTCCCAAGCCACAAGGGGAGACCTATCTTTTTTAAAATGCGATATCAGAATATCAGAGATTTTCTCCTTTACAATAGGAATTTTAAACAAAGTCGAATCCATGTGAGGCCAACCAGCACGATACGAGGGGTTATTCAAGAACAGCTTCACAATCAAAGGCGCATGATCAGATAAAGCCAAGGACCTATCAATGTCACAACTATAATTCCACAAATTATTGCTTCTACCAGCATGCATGTAAAACCTGTCCAATCTGGCAGACAAAAAATTAACTTGATTTCTATTGTTCCAGGTATGACCTGTGCTAAGAGAAAGATCAAGCAGGCTGTGCTTATTAATCAGATTAAACCAACAATGCTTCTCACCCCCAGAGATAATATTATCATTGTTGCCGATCCTATCACCCAGATTAGTGACCATGTTAAAGTCGCCAGCCAGCAGCAAAACATCATTAATTTTAGCAATTTCTTCCCAGCATTTAGCTCTTTGAGAAGCCTGATTAGCAGCATAAACACACACTATAGTACAATTAAAAGGCTCTTTACACTTGACGGCAATCCACTGGTTAGAACTACTCTTGAACACCTCCTCAATAAGATGACACACTCCATTAGCCACCCCAATGGCAGCACCACCTTTTCCACAATGATCCGTATGAACCCAATGGTAATGATTCGAAACAGTTTTCAAGTTCGACAACAGAGTGGAACCTCCCACCTTCAGCTCCTGTAAACAAATAAAGTCAGGAAAACTAGAAGAATCTTTGATCCATAAATTGATGGCCTTGCTCCTGATAGGATCAGTAAGCCCCTTAGTGTTAAGAGAAACTAGCTTAATACAATCCATGGACAAAGGAAAGAGAAGAGAACTTACTTCTTAAGATTCTTACCAGGCTTAACTGCAGAAACTGAATTCCTGAGCATTTCCTTTCTTTTGGACTTGGTTTTACCTTTAGCATTAGGTGACAGGACACTGGACAAATGAACATCTTGGTCAATGCTGGGACCAGCACCCACCAGATCTCTAGTATGTTCATCAAATTTATTGATTTCATCCATAAACATTTCATCACAGTTACTTAGGGAGTCTTCTTCAGACAAGTCCGCAACAGGTGTTGAGTCCGTAATAGGTCTGGGAGCCGATTCCCCCCAGACAGATTCTCTTCCTTCACAATCATTGTGAGATTCCAATCTAGATTTACTTACCTGACCCTTTACATTCTCGGTCTCCACAGCCTTTGAGTTGTGCATGTTTTCATCAAGGTTATGGCTACCTTGAAATTTATTATCAACAAGGTCATCAGAGGACGATGGAAGATGATAATCGTTGGCAGCTTCTTCGAGAACCTGATAAGGATTGAAAACACCTTTGTAGAGAGGTTCAGACCTGCTCACAGAGCTAGGGTTTTTCTTCCTTTGCTTGACAGTAATTTTTTTGAACCCTGATTCATCTTTGGGGGGAGTTTTGACATTAGGAGCAGCAGCTTTGGTGCCCATTTCCTCACCTACATTCTCTTTAGTCTGATTATTACCAAGCAAAGGACAATCCTTTATTAAATGACCTTGTTTATAGCAGTTAAAACAAGCATTAGGCAAATTTCTGTAAAAAACTTTTTGAGCATGCAGCCTAAACCCTTCAGAGTTTTTAATGAGGAGCTCAGTTTTAATACTTTTAGAAATATCGACTTCAATAAGCAACTGAGGTTCCCATTTGATATTGAATTCTTTTTTTTGCTTTTGCCCTAGAACCTTACCAATGAGAGAACCAAGCTTGTCAAGCCATGGGTAGAATTCAACAGGAAAATCTGGAAATTCCACCCAGACTGGAACTTTAGTTGGTTTGTTATTTCTGGGATTAAAGCCAGGGTACCACTTGTAAAATGAGAGAGGAGTGTTTCTTATTATCCAATGTCCCTCTGCTATAACTTGCAAGGCACTACTAACATCATCGAAAAAAAATAGAAAGAAATTATTGGGAAGGAACTGCACATGCTTGGCAAAAAGCCCTTTGCTTTCCCAATTCACACGCATCCAATTTTTAAGAAGATCCAGCGCTGGCCGAGGACCATGACAGTGAGCTATCACAACCTTATCTTCAAGGTGAACATTCCACTTATTAAGAGTTGAACTATCAATAACCAAGGTGCATTCTTCCTGATCATTAGATTCAAAGTCAATATCAATGGAGTGCACACCCTCCTTATCATGAGAGGAACAAGCTAACCCATTACCCTCCAAGATCTTGCCTTTACCTTTGATATCATTAAACAGAGAATGAGGAAAGATATTACCTGTAGACTCCTGATTTGAAAACATTGAGAAAAACCCTTTCTGAGGATTCTGCAAAACCTTGGCGTAAGACGCTGCCCCATGCAAGGCTTGAGGATTGAACTGATCTCGCTCAATTTGCGCACCATTATAAACTTCTTGTCTAAGCTTATCACCCGACACAGAGACAGAACCTGCAATACCTTCGAACACAGGATTAATCATAGAGCTAATGTTACCATTGTTACCTTCCCCCTTGGAGCCAAGTAGACCAACAGGAAGCGCCTCGTGTAAGGCCATGGCAGCGCTATGAAGTACAGCACAGCACGCAGGAAACTCCTACTGACAGAGCAGAATGAGGTCCCCCTCACTAAGAGGGGGACGAGAGAAGGACGCACGAGGAACCCTCCCCGCCGTGGGGGCGAGCAGGCGTAACCCCAAAAACCCCAAAACCCAACGCGCATTCAAAGCCCACTCTTCCACTACTTCGTCAATGTTGTCTGCCCGTCCTCTTGAATAAATTTCTTTTTAATCACGCCATCGCGAAGAAATACACACTTTGAAAGCCTTCTTTTAATGAAACCACGTCGTAGGCCCACCAGAAAGGATCATTTCTTTTTATAAGGTTTTGAAGATTTGTTTTCTGTTATATAATTCGTTACTCCAGAAGAGAGCCCGCGGCAGAGAAAGTGAAAAGAAAAAACAGAGAAAGCTCTAATTAAAAAGAAAGCGATAGTTCTGCGCTGAAGGAAGTGCAGTAATAAACTCCGACGGGCAAAAAAAACTGCTGTCGTGCCCACAAAACGAGGTAAAAGCATCCGTGCTATAGAGCCTCACGAATCACGATAGTCTCGCCGCAGGCACGGAGAGGGGATACCATGGAGAGGAGCTCAGGGGACGATACCCCGGACTTCAATGAGACGATACCGTGAAGAGAAGCTCAGTAAGTGATACCATGGACTTCAATGAGATGATACCGAGATGAACTGCCCGTGACGATACCGCGATACCTACAACCCGAAGGGGAGGTATCGATGACACCAGACGGGAGGTATCGCGATACCTACAACCCGAAGCTGCACCGGAGCATTGCTATGCTACTAAGGCCGACTGCACCGGTGCGTGGATCAACGTCGAGCAGCTGTATGCAAACCTCAAGGCCAGCGGTCGAGGTAGAGATTGCGCCGACAACAACCACCGTATGTGAAAAGCGACCTCCGTGGGAATACTGGATCAATTGCTTGAAATAATTGAGAGTCCAACTGTACAATGACTTGAACTCTCGCATCAACCTTCCATCTTGAGTGTTCTGTATGTAGCGTCGATAATTAATGTCATCCAAGACCAACACGTCTCTCTCTCTCTCTCGTCCACCTTCTTGTAGTTTCAATATAAACTTCTAAATAATTCAAGTTATCAGGAAGATTACATCTGAAGGCTAACCCACACGCAAAGCACAAACGATGTACGATTAACCCCTTTGGATTTTCGGTAGGTCCTTCGGGCATGCTTCCATGGACTCACGCATAACGTCTACACACAAGTACAGCGGAACATGAAGCGGAGTCAGCCAACGTGATTCCTGTCGACGTTAAAAAGTGCTCATGTTTATTTGTGCGGAGGAAAGATACGACAGGTAAAGTAGATGGGCAGTGCACAAGGAGAGACTGTGCAGAGAACATCTCTGACCATAGCAGGATCGACCAAGATAGGAAGTGGACCTTCAATGTAAACCAAGATTGAGGCAGCGCTACGATAGGAAATCGGTTGACGCTGCTCATATCGGCAGCTAATGTGTGTGTGTGTGTTTGTGTGACAGCGAAGGATGTGATCCCTCTCTCTCCCTCATTCCCTCTCTCTCTTACAGTTACACACACGTGAACATCCGTGAATGGACGTCGAGCGAATTTCAAACCGTCTTTTAGAAAATCGTAAGAATTCAAAGTTAACCAATTGACAGAACTTCCCATCAAGTTTTATGAAGCACATGAAATTTTGGTCGGATTTTTGTGCATGCATGGACGAGCTCATGTACAACATGTACAGACAAGCAGGGAGGGAGATAATGGCTCGTGTTCTGGCAAACACATTGAGCTATTGGACCCAAGTGCTGGGGTTCAATATCCGTAGTTCAGAGTGATTTGAGCTTTTGATTGTGGGATGATAAAAGGAACAAGAATAGATACATGAAACAAAAAAGAAAATATGGAATGGGTTGACAATTGTTTTCAAACGAGACTACAAGAAACAAAAAGGAAAAATATGGAATGGGTTAACAATTGTTTTCAAAGAAATCTTGTAGTGCTAGCTCAAATGGCTGAATCATTAACCTAATTTTTGGGGGATATAAATTCAATTCACAATGCAAGACATCCCATCAGGTGCTATGATGAAATCTTAAAACCAACTCCTCTCGCGATGTCATTGGCCTTTTGGCACTCTTGTTGGACTATATTTGTAGTGGCAAAGACCGAAAGAGTCTCTTTCACTGAGCTTAGAGTTCTCCCTAGCTTGTTTCTACCCTCACGAGGCCTTCAATCTTTGTCCATTCTTAATGGCTGCTATGCATTCTGTCGGTGCTTGTGTGGGATTTGAATGTTCCCATGGGTACTATGTACTTCACATTATGCTTTCAATTCATTCAAAATATCAAGCAAGAGTAGATTCTTTGTTTTCCAAAAAAAAGAGTAGATATTAATTCCATTGATTGCATTTCTCCTTAGGATGGAGACTAAGTGAACAAAGCCTCTAGCAGTGTGATGAAAATTAGAGTATGAACTCTCTTGTTTCTTGTTTGCTGTATCTTGATCGTTTTCCAACTTATATTAAATTACCGTTCTCACTTTCATGAATCGTATTTGTGAATCACTCATTGATGCATTTGGGGAATGCGCCCCTAAAATGCTTTGAATCATTGTTAAGTGTAACCAAGAAGCTCTGAAATATTTCGAAATATATATATATATAGAGAGAGAGAGAGAGCGCTTTAACAGTCTCTCTATATAATTCTTTTATATGAGCACGCACATTGCAGCTAGCTGTTTATTTCTAGCGAATGCTCATGCAATACAATGAAGACATATATAAAGTGTTTTCGTTGAGACATTCGATGATCTTTGTTATCCAAGAAACAAAGAAAAGAAAAAGCTATGTCCTCTAAAGAAAAGAAACAATATAGAAAAGAAAAAAAGGGGCAGATAGAGACAGAAATTGGACTCCCATCGACGAATCTATGTCACAGGAAGTGGACCTCCAGTGTAAACCAAGATTGAGGCAGCGCCACGATAGGAAATCAGTTGACGCAGCTCACATCGGCAGCCTGTAACTGCGAGAGAGAGAGAGAGAGAGAGAGAGAGAGAGAGAGAGAGAGAGAGAGAGAGAGAGAGAGAGAGAGAGAGGGATGTGATATTTCTCTCTCTCGCTCTCTAACTGAGAGAGAGAGGGATCACATCCCTCTCTCTCTCATAGTTACACACACGTGAACATGCGTCTTTTAGACAATCGTAAGAATTCAAACTTAACCAATCGGCAGAATTTCCCATGAAGTTTCATTAAGCACCAACAGTGTGCGATTAACACATGAAATTTCGGTCCTACCTTTTGTGCATGCATGGACGAGCTCATCTACAACATATACAGACAAGCAGAGGGAAGATAATGGCGAGGCAGCCGACGTGAGTACTGTCTTTCTATTTAAGACAATGCAATTAAATGTACGAAAAAAAAAAAATTCTGGTAAATATATCCAGCGTGACTGGTGTTCTGGCAAACACATTGAGTTATTCGATTTGAGTTCAGAGTGTTTTGATTGTGGGTTCAATATCCGTACTAAAGAGTGATTTGAGCTTTTGATAGTGGGAATACTCTAGATGTGTGCGTTGTTCTCAATTTACGATAAAAGGAACAAGGATAGATACATGAAACAAAAGAGAAAATATGGAATGGGTTAACAATTATTTTCAAAGGAGACTATAAATACATATGAAACTAACAGGAAAATATGGAATGGATTAACAATCGTTTTCAAAGAAATCTTGTAGTGCTAGCTCAAACGGGTGAATCATTGACCTAACTTCTAAGGGATATAAGTTCAACTCACAATGCAAGACATCCCATCAGATGCTATGATGAAATGTTAAAACCAACTCCTCTAGCGATGTCATTGGCCTTTTGGCACTCTTGTTGGACTATGTTAGTAGTGGCAAAGGCCAAGCTCACTGCAATAGCATCGACTTTAGGCAAAACTAGTCTCCTTGAGTGACCTTAGGGTTCTCCTGAGCTTGTTTGTACCCTCACGAGGCTTCAAGCTTTGTCCATTCTTAATGGCTACTATGCAATCTATCAATCCTTGGGTGGGATTTCGATGGTCCCATGGGTACTATGCACTTCACATTGTACATTCAATTCATTCAAGCTATCAAGAAAGTGTTTTGAAAAAAAATAATTAAAGGAGGTTTATACACTTTTGGTCATCTAGATGGAGATAACCTTGTGGTTACTCCCATTAACCTCAAATGCAAAAGTAAACTCCAATTATGAAAGTTAGATTATGAAAAATCTGAGGAAGACTTTTATGACTCTTAATCCACATGCATAGTAGGGTGTTGAAGTTTGTGAGCACGTATCATCAATGATTAATTCCTACTCTCTCCAATTCTCTGGAGGGCCTTTCTTGCGATTTCTTTCTAAAGGAGTGACAAGCACAAATCCGCATCCTTTATTAGGGACTACTACAAGGCGATTCTTTCATTAAGGTTCATGATTATCTATAGATCTTTCCCAAGTCCTTATGTTGGCCACAATACAAGAGGTCTCGTAAGTCATTGTTTTCCCGAACATCTTACATCTTGGGGGAGCAATTATTTATCGTTTTAGCTCTAACAATGCTCCATATTTGTCGATGAATAATCTAGTGAAAGAGTATATATATCTTTGCTTCAATGAGTGGGTTCCATAAGCTCTTTAACTTCTAATCCTATTTGGTTATTTGAAAATTCATTCTTTGTTTCAATCATTGCGCTATGTCCCTAAGGAGCTCATTGATGATACTGTCCTCCTTTAAAAATAATCCTTTTGGTTCAGGCTCGACACTGAAGTTCATTTTTCAACTTTCCTTTGTACCCAAGCCTCGATCAAAGGGAATAATTCCATTCATAATAATTCTATTGATTGCATTCCATTCATATTCATTCCATTGATTGCATTTCTCCTTAGGGTGTATTGAACCCAGAGCTATTGCATAGCTATGGTTCATGCAATACAATCAAAATTGATGCCCTGAAGACAACGACACAAAGAGCTCCATATTTCATGGATAATGCCGTGTTGTATTGGTGGTGAACATTACACATACGTTTTGTTGTTTTTGTTTGATTTATAATATATTGCCATGTCATCAAATCTCCCCCTCAAGTTGAGAATGAGCTTGAATACAAAATGAAAGAAATACATATGTCCATACAAGATGAAATCAACATGAAATGAAATCTAAATAAAAACTAAAGCTTTCTAACTCCTAAAGCTTCTCTAAAGTAGATGAACTTGTCTTTTGGAAGAGCTTTGGTGAAGATATCGGTCACTTGTTCTTCAGTGTTCATGTGAATCAACCCCACTTCTCCTTCAATGACCTTCTCATGAGCAAAGTGATAATAAAGCTCAATGTGCTTTGATCTAACATGATAAACTGGATTCTTTGATAACATCATGCTGCTCACATTGTCACAATAGATGACCAGCTTTTTGTCAATGTAGACTCCCATGTCTTCAAGTAGGTACTTTATCCATGTTTCTTCACAAACGGCTTGTGTAATACCTCTAAATTTAGCTTCTGTACTTGCAAAGCGACAGTTGGTTGCTTCTTGCTACTCCATGAAATGTTGCACTCCTAATTGAGAATGAAAATTCACTAGTTGACCTTGGATCCATGACATTTGCTACCCAATCCACATCCATGTATTCATATATACATGGCTGAACTTTTCTCTCATAAAACAAGCCGAAATTACATGTTCCTTTCATATATCGCAATATGTGTGTCACTACATCCAAGTGTACTCTACATGGTGTATGCATAAACTAACTCTGGAATCCAAGTGCAAACCTCAAATCCGATCTTGTCTTTGTTAGATAAATCAAGTTTCCAACCATCTTCCTATAGATATTTGCATCATGCAAGTACTTCTCATCATCCATAAGCTTAGCATTAGCATCAAGTGGCATATCAACAGATTTTGAAGCACTCATACCAAATCTATCAAACATTTCCAACATATAATTGCATTTTATCATCCGAATTCCCTCTTGCATTGAAATTGCTTCACTTTCCAAAAAGTATTTCAACTCTCCCAAATGTGACATCAAAAATTCAGATTTCAATTGCTTTTTCAAATTAGCAATCCTCTTCTCATCATTGCTATTAATGATCAAGTCATCAACATAATTCACTAATAGAATTGTTTTGGTTCCTTGGTTCTATACAAATAGTGAATAATAAGCCTTTGATTGCATAGACTTCAGATCGAGTAGCTTCTTAGTGAATCGTTCACACCATGCTCTTGGTGCTTGTTTCAATCCATAAAGCACTTTCGTAAATTTACATACATAGTTAGGATACTTTTGATGCACATAACCTTCTGGTTGATGCATATAGACCTCCTCATGGAATTTGCCTTTCAAGAATGAATTCTTAACATCCATTTCATATAATTTCCAATTCTTCATAGCAGCCCATGCAATCACGCTTCTCACTATTGTCATTTTCACCACTAGACTAAATGTTTCATCATAATCCAATGCATATGCTTGTGCATATACTTTTGCAACTAGAGATGCTTTAAATCTCTCAACTAAACGATCACTTTTGCACTTCAATTTGTACATCCATGTATCAATTTCACTAGTTCCCATGTATCATTCTTTTTCAATGCATTCATCTCATTATCCATTGCTTTGCACCAATTTTCATCTTGTGAAGCATCATGAAAATTCTTTGGTTCCTCATGCTTGCTTCTCTCTATCATATATGCATAGTGAAGCTTCATAGACTTATTTTATAGATTCACTCTATTCACACCATGCCTTACTCTTGTAGATCATCTCAGAGGTGTCTCTTTGTCTGATCTTAAACATGTCTCTTTTCTGGTGAGCCACCAATTGCTTTTGTTCTAGCAGGTCCAACCACATGATTATGGATCAGCTCTAGAGGTCTCTTTCTATGCATTTTCTTCTTGGAGACTTCATATAGGATGTTTTCCAAATGTGCATGCTTCACAAATTCTTTCAAAAGTTTAATGACCAAATCTTGGTAGTCCATGCACTAACATTTGCTTTTCCATAGACTTCAAGTTCCTCAAATTGATATGACCAATTCTTTTATGCCAGAATCCAGTTATATCTGAGTGCTCATTGTTCTCGGCATACATATTCTGATAAAGAGGTGTGCCCATGTCAAACGTGAACAATCTACCCATCTTCTTTCCATGACCAAGTAATTTTTCCCTTTTGCCATACATGAAATCATATATAAAACAACCATCTTTATTGAAAATTACTTCCATGTCTTGATCCGCAAGCTAACCAACAGAAACCAAATTCTTTGTAATGCTAGGCACATGTAGAACATCACTCAGTGTGTTTTTTACACCATTCTTTTGTACTAGCGGTGTATTTTCAACATCGTTAATCAAGTGTAAAATATCATCACCAGTTGCCACATATTCTTTAGACCTCAAAGGCTCTTTTGACTCAAACCAGTCTCCTATGCTGGTCATCTGATGTGTGCAACAAGAGTCTATGTACTATTTATAACTAATGTTGGTTCCCCTTTTGCAATGTGAGAGACTTGATCTACATTTAATGAGTTTTAAGAGTCTTAAAGTAAACATCAAAATCAGTTTCTTGAAACAATAATAGCTATCATATTCTCCCTAATAACCTAGGTGTGTTAAAGAAGTATTGTAGTTGTAGATGGTCATAGGTTACCACAATACATGAGTTCCAAAGATAGTGCCAATATTTTGGTCCCCTGTGATCTTGTCTATATATCTAGATCGATGATGGAATAGGAAAAATAGGGGATGTGGTGCCTGAGAACGTGAAAACATTGAAATCTCAAGCATATGGTTTGTCAAGATAGGTTACAAAAGTTTTGAAATATTTTGTTTTTTACTTACACACCAAGGGTCTTGTTGAGGTTCCTAACAAATATTATTCTACATATGAGCCTATTGCTAAGGAATGGTCTTGAGCTCCTAGAACGAGCTTTTGGAATTTACTTGTGTGTTGTAGGTATGCATCTTGCTACTCCGCGTACACTTTTCTTTGCTAACAAGTTTAATCAAGTGATAGATGGTTTGAAAGGAAAAAATGTACCACTAGTAAACTAAATCCCTACTATCCGACTGGATAGACTAGAGAAAGATTTGAAGGTGGACAATCCTTAAGGTTTATAAAAAGTGCATTCATATTCCTTAGAAGAAGAGTTGCTTATTGCAACAGATCTATTTTTCTGGGTTTACCAAAAACCTATAGCACTCATGTTCTAGCTAGAAACTCTAAGCTTGCTAACTAGAGATCTATATTGTTGTTTGTGTACTCTGACACAGATTCCTTATTGCTGCCTCCCTTTGATTTGGAGTGCTTATTAATATTTCAAGAGTTCTTATCCCTAGCATAGTTACTACCTCTTCTATATTAATATTCAATTTTTCTATTCTCTAAAAACGAATTTGGTAGCTCATCCCCTTGACACAAAAATTGCACCCCAAAATAGATGAAATTGATGGTTGTAAAGGGTTTTTCTTTAGTAATTTAGCATTTGAGATCTAGGAACAAATGTGAATCAAGAGGGCAAAAGCACGAGTGTATAAGGAATTACCATCTTTGTACCACCGGAATAGTTTGAATGCACCCAAAGACTTAAATTAATTAACATGTAAATAGCAAAAAAATGGAATGATTTAGCCAATAATTGGATGAACATAGCCAAAAATACTCATAAGAATAGTTTATTTAACATAAGTCCTTAAGAATGATTGTAAACAATGGTTTTTTATCTGCATACTCACGTTCTTTGTCTATGATCTGCATGTATTCCATGATATATAGCTAAACTCTCTTCATCAAGAGGAAATAATATTTGCATACATAGTACAATTTGGGGATAATAACTATTTCCAAAGTTGACCATAGTAGGTTCCTGAAAGATAGTTATGTATTTATTTGATCATCAATTTGGTCGCACGAGAGAACATCTTCTAATGTTGTAAAATAACTTGTAAGTAGAAATATCAATTATTAATGTGTTTGCAAACCCCTACTCCACATTCCTATCCCATAGATGAGCGATTCTCTTGAAATGGGTTGAAAAATTCCATAAACATTGATCCCCCTAAAATAGCCATAAATTTCTTGCTCAACTTTCAGAAGATTGTGTCATTGAATTTGTTGAAGTTGTCTAGATCATATTCACTCTAAATCCAAACATTCAAATGTCTAAGGTGCCATTGTAGAAAAGCTTGCTGCCAGGAAAATCGTGGTCACTTTACATGTTCATAAATACATCAATTTCGAGAACAAGTTTTTTGTGAACGTGCCCTAGGCTCAAAATTTTTGTGAACAAGTTTCAATACCTCCATTTTTTTTACTTGCTCGGTATCGATTTGGGCTCCTGATTCCCTTGTGTCTTAAACACTAGTACATCATTAGTTTGAGTTGAAACTGATAGTTTGATTAATTTTTTATCTTCATGGGCATCTTTAGGCTCAATTCTATTGCAATAGGATCCATTTGAGTTGAAGTTGATACTTTGTTTAGTTTTTAATCCTTTTGGGCATCTTTGCACTCAATTTTTGTTCGAGATTGACATTGATTTGATGAGGATGCAACATTATCTTTCGTGGTGGATGTGCATGGAAATTTTTTTCTTTAATTGGCCTAGAACCAAACATCATTACAACTTACAATCAATGACACTCTTAATCTACCAAAAATTGTACACATGTATGTAAAATGAATCTTAGAAGACAAAATATTTTAATAACATTGTTACAAAATAGGCTAGATAAAAAATGTTGTGAGAGCTTATACATTTGGACAATGTCACCTATGTGGATAGTAGCAATTACAAAGGAATGATGTAAGAGGGTGAACACTATTACTAAATAGTGAAATGAGTTTCCTCACTTTGACCATTGCTTTTAAGATGAAACAAATAACTAGAAATTATTCTTTATCCTAATTTATTTTAAGAATGCAACCCAAAATAATTTGGAAACAAGTAAGTAACTTTGGAGCATCAAGAATGTGAAAAATTACATGTATAAATAATTCAATAGATCAAGAAGTAGTAATTTTCATTAGTAAAAGTACTAAAATATATCTTTTTTGACACTATGTACTATTGGCCAAATCATATCATTGTGAGAAGATATCATGAGAGAAATGAGTGTAAACTATTGATATATTTAGGTGGTGATGTGTGTGAACACTCTAGGTCTGCTGGAGCACTTTTCTACCCCTTTACAATTTTTTTCCCCGCCGGCTTGTGTATATGCCTATTGCCCTAACGGGCTACTTATCTTTGTACATTCTAGTGATAATACATTCACTATTGTGTGTTGTGTTCCAAGCTACTTCTTCTTCCTTGTATTGTTTGTGTGTTTCCGCAGATGTCTAACTCCAACAATTGGTATCTGAGCAGGTCGCCGCTTCATCTAGGATGTTGTCTACACCTCTTTGATTGGAGTCTAAAAATTGGAGGAAATTTGGTAAGCATACTCAAGGTGTTTGAGACATCAAAGGAGGCTTGGTTTGTGGTGCCGAAATCGTGATTTGAGCTCGTTTTGGCCTCCGAACGCAGTATCGTAGCACTTGTGTAGGCTATTTCATCTTTTTGTGCCAAAGATATATACCAATTTTGGTTCACGAGTATATGCATCTCAAAGTCTCATGCAGGTCTAGTAGAACTCCTTTGGGTAGTTTTTTTCACCTTTTTCAAACATAGTCATTTATCTGCATCAAGGTATTTTAGTCAGTGGCCATGGCTGAAAGTAGTGATGTATTTTGTATGGTGGTTGTTGAGGATAAGTTGGATGGTAGGAATTACCCATTATGGGCTTATATGATGCGTCATGTATTGATCGCAAAAGGACCATGGAATATTGTACAAGGTGTTAAAAAATATCCTGTTACACCTACGTATAAAGGTATTGTAAATAAAATGGCTCGAGTTGATGGAGATGGTGTCAAAGATGAAGATATTCTCTAGATTCGTGGGATTTAGCTTGGCGTATGTGCCCACATAGGAGAACATTGCAGACCTTTTTACGAAGGCTCTGCATAGGGAGAGATTTGAAGCTTTCTGCAAAGCTTTGGGCTTACTTCCTTTTGTGGATTGATTCCACATAGCTTTGCACTTCCTTATACATGAGTGCAAGCTCCTTTTTCACCACATCATTCCTAGAGGGGGATTTGATTATATATTTAGGTAGTGATGTGTGTGAACACTCTAGCACTATCGGGGCACTTTTTTCCCTCTCTAGGTTTTTTATCCCGGCTTGTACATATGCCTATTGCCCTAATGTGTTACTTATCTTTGTACATTCTAGTGGTAATACATTTAGTATTTTGTGTTGTGCTCTAAGCATCTTCTTCTTCCTTGTGTTGTTTGCATGCTTCCATAGATGTCTAACTCGAACATAAACTTCATATAAATGTGTTCCCAATGTTTTTGATAGCATTCAAATTTAAGATGATATCCAAATTTTTGCCTAACTTATAGACAAACATCACATTGTGCAATGAGTACTCCAATGCCATTTTCCATATAATACCAAAAGAAGAATTGTTTACATGAAAGAATACCTTTTGGGGCTTGCCCACAGAGATGTTTGGGGACTAACAAAAGAACCATCAATCTTAGGATCAAGGTATTATGTGTCATTAGATGATTGTAGATGATGGACTATTTTTTAGTTTGTGAAGCTTAACTATGAAGTTTTCTCATGTTTTAATAAATATTGATCTCTTACGGAAAATGAAACAAGTAAAACTAGAAAGAAACTCAGGAATGTTGGAGGGGGATAATATATCTCCCATGAATTTGATTCCTACCTACAAGATAGAGGAATCAAGAGAGAGAGATTACTACTACGTACAATCCTGAACAAAAGATGGTACAGGAACACCAATTGGTTCAACTCATTATGGCTACGTTTTGGTGGAGGTGGCTGCATTGAGGATTTTCTCTTGTCCTTTTGGCACATGATTTGGAGTGCGCAACAATCTTGTTCGGTGATGCTCTTTCACTAGTTGGTTTCCCACAAGACCATTGTTGTTGCCACGTGGTTGAGCTATGGAGGTCGACCTCCTAACAATTTGGCATGTGGTTGTCATTTGGAGTCATGGCAGCATTGTCTTTGGGACTATCCATTGGCACAATAGGTTTGGTCGAGGACCTTGAAGCTCCTTACCTGGCGGATAGGGCCCTAGAACATCACGTAGGGTTTTATTGCTTCGGGCTCTCTCTATATCTTGCTCTCAACTACAAGCATAACATTGAAAATATGGTTATTTTTATTTAGGATGGGCAGATTGACATCACTCAGGAACTGCACATCTCTCCTTAAAGCACAGAACGCAACCCATATTGGGAGTTGCTGAGCAATGTTACCATATGGTTCATTTGGTGGGCACGATGTCATTGCATCTTTGCGTGGTGCATGCTTCCTCCCGTGGAGACTATGTGGGAGTTTTGGATGGACTTGGTTCACACCTTATGTGGGTAGTTGGATCGCCTTCACGAGGATCCTGATGGCACAGGCTAGTGGCGATAGACCTTTCTTTAGCTTTGGAATCAGGTCTGTTTCTTCACCACTCACGGCAACACCCTATGATGGAGCTACAAACCCTTTGCATGGCTTTTTTCCCCTCCGCAAATTGCCTCCCCCAAGTGCTAGGGTGGTTATGGATTTGAGTTGTTGATTTGGGTGATTTCCCCCTTGTACTTCCCTCATGCTCCGCGATTGAGTTTGTATCCTGATCGATGTTTTTCTTACTAATGGAAGGATCTTTTTGTGGAAAAGAAAATGTATATATAAGTGTAGCATCCTCGACTTTCCTAATGATAGCAAGTGTTGTACCTTATAGAACATGTAACTCAACTTCATCTTGTTTTTTTTTTCTTGCAAGTTACCATCAACCACAAGCTATGAAACCACTAAAGCATCATCATTTGAAAAATTGTAAAACATTTGCATCTTAAATTCGAGTGTACCCATCTCCCTACATCTCTCAAAATATGCTTCTATAGCTACATCCCATGCCACCTGATACATAGTTGGATTTGTCTATGTCTGTGAAGTAGTCAAGTTCTAAAATGCAAAGGCTCTCTAAAATTGTATAGACAATTCATAGTTTATCCGTATTTCTTGATACACCTTTTACTTCAACACCATCACCACATAAGATAAATCTGGCCTGACATGTTTGACTTTCATTTTTTCTTTGAATTGATTTATTTTGAACACAAACAACCAATCTAACTTGCTAATCAAATTTTTGATATAATAGCTCGATCTATATGAAAGATAGAGAAGCCATACAGGGTGTTGAATTTTTCTTTTTTTGGTATAATACGTTGTGGTATAGCACTTTTGGATCTAGTGGATATAACCATCTACATCAATACTATAAACTATTGGTCATAAATGCAACTAAGAAGGTGGAGGTTGACTAATTAGTTGAATAACTCAAACCAATGAGGGGATAACCTCATCCATTCATTGCGCTTCAACATCGGACTCCTAATTGATAACACCTTTCCTTTGCCAGAAACAAAGGCTCGTGGATTAGAACAAAGGAGAATACTCCTAATCATGGCCATGTGAACATCTAAATGATGTATGTGATGCTACATGTGATAGAAACCCATGCTCTTCACTTTTCCATACCTTCTCACACTCATTTCTAGTGTTTGTACTTAATCTTTGTGCATATATATATATATATATATATATATATATATATATATATATATATATATATATATATATATATATATATATATATATATATATATATATATATATATATATATATATATATATATATGTGTGTGTGTGTGTCTGTGTGTATGTATGTATGTGTGTGTGTATGTCTATATGTATACACATGCATACATACATACATATACACACACACACACACACACACACACACACACACACACACATATATATATATATATATATATATATATATATATATATATATATATATATATATATATATATATATATATATATATATATATATATATATGTGTGTGTGTGTGTGTGTGTGTGTGTGTATATATATATATATATATATATATATATATATATATATATATATATATATATATATATATATATATATATATATATATATACACACACACACACACACACATATATATAAATATATATATATATATATACATACATACACACACACACACACACACATATATATATATATATATATATATATATATATATATATATATATATATATATATATATATATATATATATATATATATATATATATATATATATATATATATATATATATGTATGTATGTATGTTTGTATGTATGTATGTATGTATGTATGTGTGTGTGTGTGCTCCTTGTCTCAGTCTATGTGTGTGCTCCTTTTTTATTGTGAGAGTGTGGGTGAGCTCTCTTCCTTATCTCCTTCCTTGTGATAAGGTATTAGATCTAGTGTGGCCGTAGAGAACTCTCGGAGAAGGCCGACGGTGAAGAGTACATGAGAAGGCATGGAGAAAGTGCAATTCGCAAATGACCTTAGATTGATAGGAAAATTGGCATGGATATAGTGCAATTTGCAGAAGACCTTAGAAAGTGTGATTTGCAGATGGAGCCATCTCGGCCTCTATTTTGTGCCCACAAGGTAGGGCCCACAAAAAACCACGTAAGTTTGCAAAATTGTAACTTGAATCTTATTTGGCAACAATAATATATTTTAGATCTAGAATTCCAAGTGATTTGGTGTACTTCTGATACACTGTATCAAAAGCTCTTCTTTTCTAAGATCGAATGGTCACATCAAAGTGCAACAATGTTCAAGTAGAAGCAATGCTTGTAGTGTTTTTGTAGTGTTGTGAACTATTGTAGAAATGGCAAACGCAGATGAAATCAATCAGCTTATGATTGATAGCCTAGACAAGAACAATTTCCATGCTTGAACATTCAGAATGATGAATTTCTTGATGGGAAATGGCTTTTGGAAGTACATCAAACGAGAGAAAAGAAATGTTTTGTAGCTACTAGAGAGGAATCGAACTACTGACCTGTTAAGGGCATATTAGTAATGGAATCAAGGAGCACAAAATTTAATGTATTGGGTACTTGTTAGCATAGAGGATAGTAGGATGCCAAGACTCAGAAAGAGGCTTCGAATAGTTTGGTCGCATTGTATGAGACCAATACAAAGGCACAAAAATTGCAACTCAAGAACAAGGTGCATACATTGAACAAAAACGGCATGTCCATAAGTGCCCAAGCCATGAAAATCAAAAGCATATGTGAGTTACTTGCACCTATTGGCATGAATGTAGATGATGATGATGATGATAAGGTGGAAGTTTGCCTTCAAAAGTGGTCTACGAGCTGTACATGAGAAGTTCAAAACATCTATTTAGACCAAAGAAAATATTCCGCACTTTGTTGATATGTGTACATGATGATTATTGAAGAAAAGAATCTTGATGAGGACTCAAACTCCTAGGGAAAACCTAGCTTTGAGTAGATATTCTACTCCAAGAGAGGAAGAGGTAGACGTAGAGGCTTTGAAAGTGGAAGAGGAAATAGTAACCAAGACCAAGGTCAACATCAAAATCATTCACCATGAATGTAACCTTTCTTCATAAATGGTTGTCTATGAGACTTCCCAAATTGATATGCACTACATTTATATATCATATGTTGCTTGGATATGTTTGACAACTCAAGCACACTCTGATCCCTGCATATTTGCTTTAAACTTTTTTCTCCTCTGTGAGCTAATCTTTTGTGCCACATTTTTAATTATGATAAGGTTTGTCCTCCATAATTGAAAAGTGCTATATTCCTAGTATCTTGTAGCGCAAATGTAAAGAGTTTACCTATCTTTTCTCCTTTCGCTATTCTCTTGAAGCCTTGTTGAGGATCTTCAACAAGTTCTTCATTTCTTGTAAACCTTACCTGCAAGCCTTTTTCTACAATTCGTCCAACACTTATCAAATTCTTGGTTATGGTAGGTACATACAATACCTTACTGAGTAGATTCATAATTCCATCTGAGGTCTTCACATTTCCAATTTATTCAAGTGAGTGCCTTGTGTCATCTCCTTTCTGTACCTCGTGCTGGTTCCTTGGATCCTCAAACTTAGATAACAATGCTGCATTCCTTGCTACATGATTTGAACAACCAGAATCTATATAGAACACATGCTCATCTGTTTTACCTTGTCTCATGGTCATGTTCATCAACAAAAGTGAGTCTTCTTGAGGTTGCTCTTCAGTGTAATTTTGTAGTCTCTTCTTCCTCTATAGCCTCCTTGGTTATTGTAGTTTTTAAAATTGTTTGATCTTCCTCCTCCATACCTTCCTGTCTCCCTCTCTAATTTATAGGGTTCCTGAAACAATTATCAGTTGTGTGGTTAGTCAATCCACATATGGCACATGGAGAGGTGCTTTGGAATCTCCCCCTGCCTTGACTACCTCCTCTGGCACTTCCTCTTATATCTCTACCTCTTCTTGCAAAGTTAGCTTGGGAGGTGCTAGCTTCATCATCAGATTTCTTGCCTTTACCTTTACTATCCTTACTCTTATTCTTATCAGTGTATAAAGCAGAGGATTGATTATCTTTTGAGTTGTCATTGTTCTTCACAAGCTTGGATTCATGAGTGAATAATTGTCCCATTAGAGTATTGAAGTCAGATACCTGCATGTCCATGTATAGATCCATTGTAGTGGTGAATGCCTCACATTTTTCATATGCCTTGATTCCATTGATCATTTGTCTCATAATTTGCTCCTCATCAATGACTTCTCTAATGCTTCCAAATTGATCAGCTAAGGCTTCATTTTAGTGACATAATTAGTCACATTCTGTTTGGGCATCTTTTTGAGTGTTGTGAATTCCATCCTTTGTTGATTCTTTCTTGCTCTAGTGCTTGAAGAAAAGAATGCTTCAAGTGCATTCTAGGTGTCTTGTGATGTCTTACAATTCCTAACATGTGGAAGTAAGAATTGAGAAACTAAGTTGAGAAGATATGACCTGGCCAAGGCATCCTTTGAGCACCATGTTGATAACCTTTCCTGTTCTCTTGAGTGGGTTGCCCTTTGCTTCTTAGTACTGGCATTGACTCATCTCTAGATATGTAACCATAGAGATTTCTACCTTGTACATATGCTTCCATTTCGATAGACCAAGCAGAGTAATTACCTCAATCCAATTTATGAATTGATAACGGGAATCCATCTCCCATGTTGAGTTGATGATAGCTCTGATACCACTGTGAGGACATGGTTGGATACAAAAATGAGGTGGTGTTGTACAAATCATGCTCTACACCTGCCAATGTAGCTTCAGAGTACCTTAGTAGACACCTTTGGCATCCAAATTATGCATTTGGAACCATAATGTACTTTGAAGGACCACCTTCAAACAGTTATGTCAAAACAGACTACTTCCAAGATTGAAGAGTTGCAAAAACTTGCCATTTTAGGACTTGCACCTGTTTAGTATTTCACTCAATGCTCTCTCACTGATTACAAGTGACCCAACAGCTTTTAGCCATATCTAATTGGATTCCTAATCTTACTGTACGAAATTATTTCACTAATTTAGGATGAATGTATGCTGAGTAATCACATTAAGAAGTTAGGGGTGTATTTCCGACTTTTCAGAAGGATGAGAGTGAGTAGACATAGGTAGATTGCAGAGAACTTATTTCATAATGTACTGAATCAAATTAAATGAAACATGAAAACATAGAACTAGAAGCTCTAAGCTACATATACCAAGTTGAATTACATTTATTGGATAAGCATACGCAGAGAACTCCTCAAAACAAATTCACTAAAAATTGAAAGCTTAGCAATAAATAATAGTAGACATGAGATAACTTGCATAATTTGAATCAAATGTGTAATATTATGAATGTATGATACAAAGGATATGATGTATGCTTACTCATACATGTGTGGGGTTAATGTGCCCACAATCTTGAAGCTCAATGTCTCCATCTTCTGCTCTACTCCTTGTGACTAAAAATCAGTGTCTTTTATAGATGTGATTTCACTTTGAATTTTGAATCTGCCACCTAAAAGTGATCTTAACTTTTAGGACTCTAATCAATTTGATTCCAACCACTTAGTTTTTGTGACTTACAACTCATAATACTACAAGTTTCTCTCAACCTTTTCCTTTTACATTTATCTTGAGTTAAACTCACGACATTTACAAGAAGTATTCATGTGAGACTTATCAATAGTCATACTCAAGATGTAAAATAAGCCTTTGATATTTGGTTAAGCATCAAGGCTTGCCAAATGTACCAAAATTCATCTTGGTTACATAATCCACCACACCTTGCTTTGGGCTTCTTTAGAGTTGTAAACTCCATCCAAAGCTGGTTCTTCCTGGCTCTTGTATTTGATGAGAAATATGATGAGAGTACTTCCCAAGTCTCTTAAGAGGTATTGCAATTTCTAATGTGAGGCAATACGAGATCGGATATTGAGTTTAGTAGATAAGACCTGACAAGAGCATCCTTTGCACACCATGTGGTGAACCTTTCTTGTTCTTCCCTTGTAGGTTGATGCTTGCTCTTGAATATTGGCATCTCTTCATCTCCTGAGATGTATCCATATAGACTTCTCCCTTGAATGTAGGCATGCATCCTTAGTAATCATGCTGATTAGTTGCTCCTATCTAATATGTCCATGAAGGATGGAAATCCATCTCCCATCTTGCTTGTTGTTGCTATGATACCACTCTTGAAGGAGATGGTGGATAGTCTTCATATATGAAGTGGTATTGCTTAAATATGCTTGACACCAACTAAAAACAATTGTTGGAGAGTGTAGTAGGCCTTGTTAGCTAGCTAATAATCATAAAGGATGCCTTATGATGTTTGGAACTTGATCCACTAATCAATGGATCAAAACAGATAGTAAGAAAATTAATCCAAGATCAAAAACTTGTTATTCTTGAATATATACTTGTGTTGTATATTGAACAGTTCTCTAAGCAGAGTAGCAATTAGCTTAATTCCTTTTGGTGATGTCTAATTAGCTTAGGCATCTACCAATCATGAGTGTTTTCATAAAAGAACTGATGAACTACACACTGAGTATGATGTTTATCAAATCATAGGACATGCACAACATGTTTGGGGTGCATCACTCAACAGAATAGAGAGCAATAGAATGCTAATATCTCATGATTGAGAGAAGTAATGATAATGAGATCTTGTAGAAATGTAGTCGATAGTATGTTGAATATATCATGCTTTAAATCACTACAAATGATGAATCATACACTAAGAATAAGCTTTGAGAAGAGCATTGTACTAATGTAGTCATGACAAAGAAGTGAAATGAAGATATAATCATAATGTTTGTATTACATCATGGACAAATACAATGTCATTGGCAATAATCTGTTGCTCAATGTATGGGAGGTGAATGAGCTATTACATGAGCTCTCAGTTCACAATGTATCCCTATCAAAATGATCTCATGGAATTGAGATATCACGTGGGAGTTTTGATCCCTCTTTTATAATTGAGTTTGGAGCCATCCTTTTGAATTCAAATTCAAAAGTTCACTTAAAAGTGAATCCTAAACTATAGGATACATTCTCTTATTACTCAACTACCAAATGATTTGATATTTGATGCTTTCTAACTCCATGTGCAACTAGTTCACTTTTACAAAAGTAAATATACTTGATTTTACAAGGGATTGATCATATAAGACTTCATGAATAATAGGCTATTCATCCAAGTATGCGGGCTTGGATTCTTTTGCACCAACACTAAATCCCAAGTACCATTCTTATGAATAGAATCCAACTCACTCTTCATGACACACACCCACTTGACATGATCATTTGTCTCCATATCCTCTTTGTAGCACGAACACTCACTAGGGTCTATTAGCATAACAAAATTCAAACCTCAAACATTTCAATTAGGTGGATGTGAGACACGACTAGAGTGTCTCAATGGTTGATGAATAAGTACATTTCCAAAGTGATATGATTGGAAATTCTCTTGAACATCCGTATGTGCAACATTTTTATGCATGGTAATTCAAGGACTAGTATCTTCAAACAACACTCTTCTCACTTGAAGTTCCTTAATGGTTTTTCTTATGCATCTTAGACTCATGGAAAATGACATCACTACTTTTAATCAATAACCATGTTTTAGGATCCCATAAGCAATATCTAAATTGGCATTCTCAACAATATCCAAGAAAAAAGCATTTCTTTGACTTATGGTCCAACTTTTGTCTACGATTCTTGGGTATATCAACATATGCTTCACACCCAAAAACACAAAGATGATCATAATATGGTGGCTTCCCTATCCATAACTCTCGTGCCACTTTTAGAACTTTGGTAGTACTAGGTGAAAGGCTAGTCATATGAACTACAATCAATACGGCTTCTACCCAAAAGCCTTGTAAAAGATTTGAATGATGCAACATAGAAATCACTCTATCTTGAATAGTTCTATTCATGCTTTCGGCTATGCCATTTCTAGAGGTGTATAAGGAGATAGAAAATATCCACGAATTCCTGTAGAATAATAGAAACGTTTGAATTCATGTGAGGTATACTCACCCCCATTATCTAAACATAAAGCCTTACACTTAGTTTCTTTTTTAGTCTCAATTGAAGCAAGCAATTATCTAAAAATAGGTCGTACCTCATCCTTTGATTTGATAGGAAAGATCCATAATTTTCTAGTATCATCGTCTATGAAAGTGACAAACTAAAGATAAGAAACTAATGAACTTGTGGGCATAGGACCACAAAAGTTTGTATGAATGAGATTTATAGGTTGAAATAAAGAGTCAATGTGCATTTTATGCACATTCCTAGTCTTCTTCCCATATTAATAATGCTCACAAAATGAAAATTCAAAGAAAGATAACACAAATAAGTAGCTCGAATGAGAAAGATTTTCCTCTTCACTAAAATATATATGGACCAAATGACGATGAAAAATACAAGACATATGCTATTTAGTAACAACTAACAAGTGTTCTTTCTATGATACAAATAAAGGATAAAGTGAGCCAACTTTGGTTTCTTTTGTGATAACCATATTTCTCTTCGATATGCAAAAGGATTGAGCATAGAAGATCACATTGTAACCAAGGTCCTTGATGACCAACTAACATCAAACTGTGTGATAAGTGAGGTACATGGCATACATTCTGCATAGTAAATGTTAAACCATCAATGGACTACACAACAACATCTACAATCCCCACAACGTCACACTGGTAAGAGTTACCAAGTCTCATAATACAAAGAAACTTTGGTGCATAAGTAGAGAACGATTATCTATGTGGTGTCACATGGAAAGAAGCACCAAAATCTAGCAATCATGTGTGGGAAAGAGAATTAGCCATAAGAGCCTCAATAGGCATATTACTATCAAGTGTTAACATGTCAACACAATAAAAAATAACATTGATTTCTTCAATCTTCATAGTTGACATAGATGGTGTCGATAGCTGTTTAACATGCCCATCAACATTTGTGCTTTACTTTTTGCATTCTTTAATGCCTAGGAGTCTTTCTTCATGTGTCCTTTTCTATCAAAATAATGGCATTCAATATCCCTCTACTTCTACCCTTATTCGGTTGATCATTCTTTTGCTTGTTCTTGATCCTACCATATTGTTGATTCTTTCTTTGGTAAGAATCACGAACATTATATGCATCTCTACTTTGAGTGCCAACCATAGATTTTATATGAATCGCCTCACTCAAGTGTGCTCTACATATGTATCATAGACTAATTCAGCACAAGGTGCACTAGTGCTAATATCTATGCAAAATGTATCCCATGATGATAGCAAGGTGCATAAAAACAATATTTCTTTCATTTCATTATCCATCTCAATTTTTTGATTCTATAAGTGAGAGAAGAGAGCATGAAACTTGTTGACATGAGAAGCAACACTATCTGTGTCCTTCATGCAAAGTTCATATGACTTTCTCATCAGATACACTTTCTTTGATGCCATTTCTTTTTCATATCTATTGCATAATCTCTTCCAAAGCTCCTCTGCACTTTCACAATCCATTAGTGCAATCAAATGGTAGACCTAACCATTTCATCCAATGCATCCCAATCATCTTCATCCATGTCAAGTGGCTTCTTTGAGACTCCATCTACTTTCTTCCATTGCCTCCTTTGAATCAACACATCTTTAATCTGATTATTCAATAGAGAAAAGTTTGTGACATCAAATTTTGAGATCCCAAAATTGTCTTTTCCCCACAAGTTATAGCTCTTCCTCAAAACACTAGCAGTAGAACTTGACCCACTAGACGTGCCTAAGACCTTTGAGGTCATGATGATAAAGAATTGAATAGAATGATAATGGGGCTAGAAGAGTCGAAACACCACTAAGATTAAAAAAGAATGAGTGAGTGTCAGATTCGAGGATAACATTTAGTAGAGTCTTCCCATGAAAATGAATTAATGATCAAAAATGATTAACCAAATTTATTATGTGAGAATAAATGCGCTCACACCAATAAGTGAATCAAGGAGTTAATGGACCATTGTATAGTTGGAAAAACCAAAAAATATGGAGAACGTTTGCTAGAGTCTCCTCTACAAAATGAGCATATGACAAGTATCGAAATATCATAAAAATGCAAGTATTGACATGTAAACATGCATAGTTAATCAGTGACTCCACTATGTATAGTCACTTAACCCATAGAAGCCAACTAGGCTTATTGAGAACCTATGAACAACTAGCATACATCTCCTATAACGAGGTTGGGTTTGTCTTCCACCTGCATCAATGAAGGGAGCCCAACATCTATGTGTCTCCCAGTTAAGAAACCCTCACCAGGACCCTCTTTATCAATGTCGAAGGCTTTATGCAAATACATAACTGCTATACAAATGACCACATAGATATGCATAAGAAGTACCCACAGAAGCATACATAGTGTGTGTGCTCAATGTATGCAGTAAAATGGCACATAAAGGCTGAATTCATAGCCCAAACAATAGCCAACAACACATGCTAGTGTTTGTCAACTCTCGTTTTTAGGCTCCAAGGACTTGCATAAACTTCTAGTGGCGGCTCCCACCACAATTGAAACCTTTGAAGAAACCTATAGATCTACTACTGAGGCTGAACAGAGAGCTTCAAAGCTGAATATTCATTGTTAGAGAAGTACAAACAACACTCTTCTTCATGTTCTTGACTTGTGTAAATAGAACTATGTGTGAAAGTACTCCAAAATGGCTCCAAGCATCAACTCAAAAATGCCTGAAAATAGGCTTTGAAAGTAAAGAAGGAATCTTTCCGGGGCCAAAACATGTTCTAGGTGATGTGAACCTTAGTATTTCTCCTTTCTCAAGCACCAAAAAAGTGTATCTTACTCGAAAGAGATTGTCCATTAAGCAAGCTCTAGAGGGAGACAAATTGGGATGGATGACCTCTCTGAAAGTACCAAGAACCTGCATCTTCCTTCATTATGGAGGTCCTCCCTCATGTGCAACCAATGGCACTAATGATGACTTTGATGAGTTGGATGACAAGGTAAGCCAAGGTCTATGCCTTGGTTGCCACCTTAGTTGAAAGCCTTGGGTGGGCAGGTGGGTGCTCGCTTTGCTCACACAAAAAGAACAATACTTTTGTGTTCAAATGCTCTGATACGAGTGATGTATTTGAATATTGATGCACCTCAATGGACTCTCATTCTGGTTAGCTCCAAAAGTATACCTAGATATTCCACCCATTGGATATTCCCAATGGGAAGTGGAAGAGTATGTCCATGGATTTCATAGTGGGATTACCCAAGACCCAGAGAGAGCATAACTCAGTCAGGGTAATTGTGGATAGGTGAAGCAAAATACATAGGTTTATTCAAACACATAGTACAATGAAGAGGCCTGCATTTTCAAGATTATTTGTAGAGAACATGTACTAGTTATATGGTCTCCCTTTAGAAATTGTTTCTCATCTGGATATGAAGTTTACTAGCCACTTCTAGAGAGCCGTCTTCAAGAGGCAGGATACTAAACTTATCATCATTATGGCCGAGAATCCATAGTCGAATGGGCAAACAGAGAGGGTTTACCAAATCCTAGAGGATATGCTTCAAGCATATGTGAACAAAGGGCAAAACTAATCCGGAAGATCACTTACGTATAATATAGTTTGCATATAATAATACCAAATTCTATTCCAACTGGTATAGTCTATTTATGCTTATGTATGGGTTTCAACCAAAACCTCCTTGTGCAGTAGGATTGTAGCATGAGAAAGAGATTCACTCACACAAAAGGAACAAAGCTTTTGTGTCCGATGCTCCGCAAAATTAGCTCGTGGGCCTTTTTGCATCATTTTCTATGTTACGGAAGGCTCAAAATGAGTGGGCTAATCAAAGTCATATCCAACAATACACATTGATGCTTAAGGCTTGGAAATTTCCATAAACAATTAGCAATTCAAAGAGTCTTCTACTCACTCTTCTTGCTAACTCAAAGATTCTTCTACTCACTCTTCTTTCTTAAATTCACCTCCTTAACTAGATATTATTTTACGGATTATCCATGAATAACGTCAATGCACAAGTGGCTGGAGTGAGTACTTCAAACTTAGAAGTCTACTTTTAGATGCAGTATGATGGTATCCCTTGAAAGGCACCTCAAGTTTCTCATGTGATGACTTACTCTAGCCTTCTTTGCATGCATCTTTCTCTATTTCTCATGGAGGTTGTTCCGTGTCTAGGCTCGAGGCTTTTTCTCTTGAGACTTCTCTAGGATAATGGCGTAAACCATTTCTAAAGTATTCATATAGTCAAGTGTTAATTGCATTAAAACTTCATGTTTGCAACCTCGGCATGTTGAATTCTTGTTCGCAACCTCAGTAAATTGAACTTTTCACTCATCCTTACTTATATCTTGAGCCCTCCATCAAATGCTCAGGAGGGCTCATGTTTTTTTCATCCTTTGATTTTGTATTTGGACTTCTTTCAATCCAAGTTCTTATTACTACCATTCATGGTTTCGGAAGAACAGAAACATTGATCGAGTTAAGGTGAACTGTCCTTTTGCCTTGTTGATGAGGCATGCTATGGGTTTATGGAGATTGAAAATCCACAAAGAGGACCTCAAGCTTACGATTTTCTATCTATGTTAAAATTGCTAAGATTTTTAATTAAGAGAACACATAAAAAACATAAAAGTATAATGCTTATTGATGCATATCCCATGAACATACCATTAATATTTAGTCTTTTTTTTTAATTTCATATAAGGAAGTTATTTCCTATCATAAGCTTTAATAGACTTATTCTTTATATTGTCCCATCAATGCATCAATTCATGATTCAATTCACTGATATGCATGCTAGGCTAGCGAATTGAGCATATCTTTAAAGCACGCAGGAATTGAAGCTTTCAACTCCATGTAATACCTAAATGTTTATTTATTACATGCTCATTGCTTCCATTCATGTTCATGCCATGCTATAATGAACATTCTATGTTCATTTCTCTAACAATCTTCGTGCGACTAGTTCATTCCATGCTAATGAAATGTTTTTTCTTATTCACCTTTGGCTTTACATGCCTTACTTAGATGATGAAACTCATAGACCATTTTATATGCAGATGGACTTCACCGACTCCATTCCAAGTACATTCTTACATGCATTGTTCTAGCACTGCAATTTGAACGAACGGAAATGAGGAAATTGTAAAAAGTACTTAAAATCATCATAGTTTTGTCCCACCTTTGATACGTTGCATGATGAGGCTTATCAGCTTGGATATACAAAGTATTGGATATAAAAATCTTGAGTTTGCAACGTTGGTCCATTCCATCTTTCCAAAACTCGTTTGTCCTTGTTGGTCAGTTACATATATATGCCCAAATTATGCATCTAACCTTAGCAAATATGTACATAAAATCCCTTTATGCTTGACTAAACATGTGCAAGAAATCCCTTTATGCTTGACTAAACATGTGCAAGAAATCCCTTTATGCTTGCCGGAAAGATAGGTTCCGTGAATATTCAATGAAAAATGGGTTTTCCATCACTTAAGAGAGTTGAAACCTATTATCAAATTTTCTACAAAATCAATACATAACTTTTATTGTTTTTTAAAAGTAGGAACCATAAGTTTGGAAGGATACTATTATATAATCTAACCGTGTTAGAGTAGAAAACTTTATGTATAAAACTATTATATCCTCAAATCAGCACGCGTCGACAAACTAAGAGATTAATTCATAGTTATGCTATAAGCAAACTTAATTTACTATATCCATCAAATTTGATTAGTGAATACTTAACAAGAGAGATAACAACGAAATTCAAGGATGTGGTGATCATTTCACCTAATCTCAATAGATTTTTATCACTCATTCTCCTCTAGAAATCTCACAAAACAAGAATTTCGATGAATTTTCAATGCTCACAATTGTATTTTTACTATTCTGATAAAGTTTATTTCCATGTGACTGAAACACCTACTAAAAGCATCAACATTTGAAAAGACGTTTTTTACTCTAAAAAAGAACATAAAAATAATTTTAATTTGACACGCCAATAATCAATGGATTTCTCATAAACATTCCAAGGGAAAATTATTACTTTCTATCTTTGACATAAAAAGTGCTATGAATCCGTTTTGCATGAAGGGAAGGATAGTCTGATTTGGGATGTACGAAACATAATTAACCAAGTGAAAAAATCGGAGGTTATAGGCTTCAGAATATCTAGAGCAAACTGGAAAGCACAACTAAAAAGGATAGGAAAATTAAACTCTCATTTAAAAGATTCGTTAATGCTAGACAGCTTTGTGCTACAAAGACTTTATCCATATCCAAAAGACTAAAATTGAGGGAGCAGAACTCTAGAAACATCTCATACATGTCTCTTTGTCTCACAGTTGTATATCGACATCACACCCCCGAGGGTCCGGTGCGATGGTAATTGGTTTAAACCAATTCTCGTTTGACAAGCTAGAGAATTCCATTGAAGATGAGAAACATCAATGGATTGCCACCTACTTTGGAGCCCCCCTTTGATTCACATTGGTTTGTTTGTACGCCCCAAATGGGGTGCTGGAGAGGCTTGACACCGAGGGCCTCCTTGGTCTTGCTCCCCCACAACGTGCTAATATGTGATGACTTCAACATGGTGGAGGACCCTGCAGATAGATCGAACAAGAAGGGCCAAGTCATCGATAGTCATGAGAAAGAAACTTGGGACAAAATCAAGATGCACTTGGATCTGGTTGAATTCAAAGATGCGAGTGGATTTTCTTGGTGAAATCTCCAAGCGGGTTTGGACTTGAGGAAACCTACGCTTGATAGATGCTACATCGCTCATAGCATTATTCATCAGTGGGGATGCCCCTCCCTCTCACAGCGCACCGACATTGCCATCTCTTTTCACTACCCGATCATTATCACATTCCAACCTCCCACTAAAACGCGCACTGCTCCTTGGTTTCATTGATCTTCAACCTCTTTCTCTCTCCCCTCCATCCATCAACAAATTGCTGAAGTGTGGAAGGAGGCCTTTGCCAATTGTCCATCCCCTACCAAGAGTTGGAGAAGTGCAGTTGTGAAGACGTGATAGAAGGAAAATCCCATTCCCAAAAGGGTCTATGTAGAATCAGAGTGATGCTCAGATACGAGAAAGAAATTCAAAGGAAAAATATGCAAATTTTATTTAAGGCTTGGTGGGCTAGCAAAGCTGACAAGCCCACCAAGGTGATGTATAGAATTCTCAAAAGAAAACAAAATAGAGAAGCCATCCCCCTTTTGCTCGACTCAAACGGTGTTGTCATGGAGGAAGAAAATTTTAGAGTCATTGGAGAACATTTTACAAGACTTCTAGGAACCTCGACTCCCCTCTCCCCTCATAGAGAGGATTGCATGGCAGCCTTCTCCAGGATATCCTCTCATAGGTCCGCACATAACCTTCGATCCTTGCTTGATGCCCCTCTTTGGGAAGGAGAGATCATTGAAGTTATTGATGCCTTTCCGAGAGGGAAAAGCTCGGGGCAAGATGGGCTCACTAATGAGTTCTTTACGGCTTTCAAGTTGATGATCACCACCCCTCTTTGTTTGGTATGGCAAGCGGCACTCGAGTCTGGCATGCTCCCTTCCTGTCTCAACAATGGCATCATCAAGTTCATCCACAAAAAAGGGGAAAAGAACAGAATTGAGAACTGGCCTCAGATTAGCATGCTTCAAATGCGATATAAGGTCATTGCCAAAGTCATAGCCAATAGAATTTTTTGCCATCTCTGAGCATGGTTAAGCGAGGTCCAAAAAGGTTTTGTCAAAGGCAGGTCAATATTGGAAGCCATTATAGATATTTGAGAAGGTCTCAACTTCACAGAGGAATCAAGACAAGATGTGGTCTTCCTCAAGATCGACTTTGACAAAGCGTACAACAGGCTGGAATGGGACTATATTTTGTAGTCTCTTAAAGACCTCAGATGCAGTAAAAAATTCACCAAGATGATCTCCACCCTTATGGGAAATGCATCAACTCAAATTAATGTTAAGGGCCAACTTTCGAAGGTGATCAAACTAAAAAAATTGATTAGACAAGGGTGCCGGTTGGCTCTCCTTCTCTTTGCCATAGCCATAGAAGGGTTTAGCCAGCTTGTGGAACAACAGGTGGAAGCTGGTAATGTCAAAGGCCTCTGATTAACTCGTGAACAGGGCTAGATCACCATGATATTTTTTGCTGATGATATGAATGCATTTATCCATAATGATAGTACTAGCTTGGAGAGCTTTTGGAGATGCCTCGGCACTTTCTACAAAGCCACTAGTTCCAAAATCAACCACTCAAAGACCACTTTTAGAGCTACTATTGGGATGCAACCCGAATTTCTCTTTGAGCATGGCTATCAAAATATTCTTCCAATCCAAATTTTCCGGCTTCTTGGGATTCCCTTGGGCTTTGGTATCTCATTGGAGCAACGTTGGAATTGGGTCCTGGCTAGACTCGAAAGAAAGTTAAATGTTTGGAGAGGTATGCAAATCAATCTCACTGGTCGCGCAATGCTTGTCAACATGCTCCTCATTTCGTCTACGATTTACTTCCTCTCTTGTTGTAGATCAAAAGAGCAAGAGCTTTCCAAACTGGAGGGTATTTGCGGAAACTTTCTTTGGACGAGAGACCACAATAGGAGTGGAGTGCCCAAAATCAACTCGTCCATCTACTCTAGCCAAAGAGAAAATGGGGGCCTTGGCTTTCAGGACATTGGGTGCATGGCTAACAAACTTGTAGCAAAACGGATGATTAAGGCGTGGTGCAATTGGGAGGCCTCATGGGCCAAGTTGATCTTCAGAAACAAGAATGCATTGACTCTCGTAGGATTCTGGAATTGGAAGAGTCTTGACATTCTAACCCTATTTTTTTTCCTGATTGCAGTCTTCTCGAAAGGCTTGGAGCTTGTGTGCTCCCTATGGAAGAGTTGGAATAAATTCAAGAGTTTCACAAGAATCAGTGAAGATTGAAAGTGGATAGCCGGTATCAGATACAACGACTCTATTTTGTTTTTGATCCATGGCTTTCGGAACGTGGAATCTTGGAACATTCAAAATGCCAAGAGGCTATGGAACAAAGGCTTCAAAAAATGGAAACATCTCTAGAAACAAGTCACCACCTAGTGGATCAACTTTGAGGATAGACCCTAGCATCAACATTACCTATGAAGAATGGAATAGCTTGAAAAACTGATGTCTTGCTTGGGAACACTCTAAAGTTTGCCTTCTCATGGGGCATGACATGCCGAGCCAGCTTAGTCTCAGATGGCACAATGGTAATTGCCTAATTAAAAGCCCAAACATCAAAGAAACCATTATTTATCAAGGTAACCTTAACGGGAAGTGGTGCTTGTCATGGACGCGGCTTCTATGGGACATGAAATTCATGGCTATCTGGCACGCTCTCATAGAAATCAAAAGTATGTCCTCTTATAGAAAATTCTTCACCATGGTGTCTGGACCAACCTTAAGGCTAACAAAATATGTGGGGTGCCTCCCTGGTGTAAGTGCTATTACAAGTCCATTGAAGATATTTCTCATATCTTCTTTACTTGTACCAACTCCAATAGGCTCTGGGACATTGTCAGAAAGAAAATTAGACTTCAGAAACATATCAGTTGGAAGCAAGCTCTACTAGGAGAAGCGATCGGATTCTCCATGAATCTCTGGAATGCCATCAAAGGGGAGGTCATATGGAAGATCTAGAGGGAAAGATTCAGAAATCATTGTTCCTCATGGGTAAAAGAATCACTAACTCCAAGAAATCCCCCACCTTCAAGCATCATCAAGTGCTCCTTTTGATCAACAACAAGCCTAAACCCAAGTGGGCCCCTCATGAGGGTGACAAGAGGGTGATTAACCTTCTTTGTAATTCGATCTAAACTTTGTAAGTCCTTTGGAAGCTATCTGGGACTTCGGAGGTCCCATGAGCACTAGTTCCCTTCACTTGTATTTTTCCTTTTCTTAATTTAATACAAGTCTGGGAGAGTAGGCTTAGGCAGAACTTCCTTTTATTAAAAAAAAAGGGATTTACGATTAAGTTTTGCAACGAAATGTACTTTCAAAAAAGTGCAACACCTTTTTGCACCTTACATTGGATATGGGAGATGAAAACATGATTCATAAATTTTTCTATTTTCCTTGACATTTGTGGAAGATATGGATCTCATTAATAGAGAATTCACTTATCTTTGTTTACACTCCAAAAATGGGTTGGGTCATCCTCACCATAAAGAACAATGACTTCACTTAATATGGATTTTGCACTGCAATGTCCATTGTTTGCGTGATTTTTTCTCATCCACTACATGGAAACCCAAAAATTTCAAAACAATTTCATTATAGTTGCGACATTGAAATTCCTATAGACCCAAGGATGATTTTATACAAAGTGATTATGGCACAGCTTAAACCAATCATATATAACATGTTTGGCATTACAAATATTCGTCATATCATAGAAAATTGTATGTTTTTTCACAGAAAATGGGTTTCATGAGTCAATTATGAAGAAAAAAAGTTTTCACGTTTATCAAACGAAAAATAATCTCATACTTTAGAATTTATGCAAATAACTTTTACCATCTTCTAATTATCACTCTCATGGTTGCGGTTAAGCACATGGTGATTTCCCCCACCGTGTAAACTATAACTGGATAAATGGCGGGACATACATACATACATACTTATCACCTTTCTAATATCACACATACACTTGAAGTATATATATACATATACATATATATATATATATATATATATATATATATATATATATATATATATATATATATATATATATATATATATATATATATATATATATGTATGTATGTGTATGTGTGTGTGTCTGTGTGTGGGTGTATCTGTGTTTGGTCGCAACCGTTTGCTTAATGGTTATTAAATCCACAATGTGTGCACGATCAATGAATCACCACTTTTAGTTATTTTCGTAAAGTAACTCTTTAAAATAATCGAAACTTCATCTTCTTCTACAACATTGCATGAAATAGATGACACAAGTGCAATTGCTCTTGAGCTTGTTGATCTTTTTTTTATTCTTTTTCCAACATTTTAAAAGAATTTTAGAGTGCCTTGCTGTGGCTTAGAAAGTTGATTCCAACATTTCTCAATGTTTTCTTGTGATGATGATTCAACAGTCCAAGATGAGTTGTTTTTCTTGTGCTACTTCACACCTTCCTCAAAGCAAATTTTCATGAAATAATTCTTCAACCTCACTTTCAAGTGTGGAATCCGCCTTGATTAAACTTGCTGTATTGTTCAAAGATGTTGAATCCTTATCTTTAGTCTATCTTTGTCATAGTGTACCCTTCAGAAATGCACAGTGAGCTGTATCGAAAACTTTGATCAGAGATTTCTGGTTGTCACGAGAAAAGTCATGTGTAGATTATCCGGAAACCAATTGAGTTGCACTTTCAACTTTGGATCATAATGACTGTATCATTGAGACAATGGTAAATCAACAAAATGAGGCAATTGTTTTATGCAAGAACTAAAGCACAGAAGTAATGCAGATCTGCTCACATGGAGTATTGCATCGTATGTTTGGCGTATGTGTTTGTCAAGTTATGTTTGAAATTCTCCCTCTAGTCATATATATATATATATATATATATATATATATATATATATATATATATATATATATATATATATATATATATATAGAGAGAGAGAGAGAGAGAGAGAGAGAGAGAGAGAGAGAGTCGAGTCTCGATTGTCTGAAAGTATCCCTCTTTTGTGCCGCATCTAATGATGGGACAAGAGAAAACACGAATAGTTTCTTTTTTTGAGGAAACACAGAAATGTGTTAAATCAAAGATCGTTATACCGTTGCAAAAGGGGCAAGATCCCCAGATCAAGGGAACAGACAGATCTATACTTACGTGGGAGAATCATCTTAAATCGTTGGGGGGAGTGCAAAGAAAGGAGGGAAGATCTCCATTTGTTGGGAGGTAATTCCCTTATTAAATAAGAAAGTTTAATATTCTCGGGAAGATAACACTTAGTAGACTGAATACAACTTGACACAATTTTTCTAAGAAATAGGTAGAGTGGTATCTAAAAATCTTTATTGCCACTGCTAAAGAATTGTTGGTTCCTATTAATCCAAATGAACTGGAGAATGTAACTTCTCCACAAATTCGAGAGTGCCAAATCCATTCTGAGATAGGAACCCAACAATACTTTCTTGTAACTAAGCACAATGTTATGATTGCTATAGTAAGGCCTGAGGAACTTGTAGAATTTGAATGCCATCTTGTAGTGCATGAAGATGAGGTAAATCCTACACCTTGCCATGGACTCTACACAAGCCATCATTAATCCCACATATTCTCGCTGTGTTTCCACACAATAATCCATTGTAGATTATAAGTCATTGCAAAAAAGAGTGCTTTATGTTTTCGGGGAAGGACCACATACAAGAGAATCTATATAGCCGTTTGATAGCACTCCATTGGATGGGGAACCTTTTGTTAAGTTTATCCACGATTTTGATGATCGAGCCTTTGTGCTTCTTATATTGTTTCCACATTACAGTAACAATTTTGGATATACTAACTTCTTGCTAATTGTAGCAATCTTGTAGATGATCCTCTAGTATGGACTTTTGAAGCAAAAACTCCTTTCAAGAAAGGGATAAGTTAGGAGCAAGAAGAGTATACTCATCTGAGCATACGTGATCATCAATGGTCAAATCCTTCCAAGTCATGAAACGAGTCCTTTTGCATTTTTGTTCAATATGCGAATCTTACCATTTTTCAAGAGGGAAAGACATCTAGTTCTGATGGAGTCTTGAAACATAATTAGTATTACATGCAAGAATGATCAGTGGACCAAACTTTTTGACATCCATCCTAGATTTCTAATAACAAGAGCAAACTCATGACGATAAATAACATCATTCTAAATGGAGTGGCACTTCCAAGATTTGTACTCTATTAATTGAAATTTTTGAACATTTCTTTTCCAAAAGTAAGCCCAAGTATCATTAGAAATTAGGGTTTGATTAAACTATTTAGCAGCTAGGTTATTGGTGATCTTGATAGGACAAGTAGTACGAGCATCCCCCTCATGTTTCGGAAGATGGCAAGCTTCCTAGGCAACTATGGGAACCCTATTAATTTGAGAGTTACCACCCCATAAAACTATTCTAGCCAAAGGTATAACGTGATGGAGGCTCTTTTTAGAGGGCATCCAAGTGGCTAAAAATAATTCTAGCAAGGGAGTACATAATGGTTGAGAACAATAACTCAATGGGATAAAGAGTTTTGACAAGCATACCACTTAAAAATCTTACCCCTAAATTTCTTCATCATCTAGTCCCACCTTTAATTAAGGGAACTCCAGAAGCCTATAGGGACACCAAGTAACCTGAAGAATTCCCCATCTTTAGGATAATACAACCTTTATTGTGAATACACTCAAGAATAACATTTTTTAGAAGAAATAAAGGCCATATTTATGCTTAATTTGGGAGCCACTAACAAGACAAAAGGTATCCCTACAATTAGGAAACACTCAACAAAAGGCTCATTAGCAAGCATGACCATGTTAGTGTCATCAAAAACCATCTTTAAAGCATGATAACAGGATAGTTGGGGATCTTAATACCTTTAATGTATTGAGGACATAGCATCCTTAACCAGCCACCCCAAGGCATCACTATATATGGAAAAAAGGAGGAGGGAAGGATGGCGAATGGGTCTAGTGAGTCTAAAAGGCTAGAAGAGGGACCCATTGATGGAAACCCTAGAAGAACCATTTTCAAAAAGAGTAATAATACATTTGACATAACTCTTTCCAAAACCAACATCATGCAATGGGTGAAGGGCAAAATCCCACTTAATTTTATAATAGGCTTTATAAAAGTCAATTTTCAAGTAGAACAATTCTTGATTGGACTCTTTAGCATACTCCATCCCTTCCCAAAGGGAGATGATGGCATCAAGGATAAATCTTCCTCTAATAAATCCATTTTGTTAATGGGGGATGATACTATGCATGATAGGAGTAAGTCTCCTAGCAAGGGAAGATGTATAAATTTTGTAGATGGTGGTGAGAGAAGAGATAGGTCTCTTGTTGTCAATATCTTCTTTTGGACCTCTTTTGTGTAGTGATTTGATCACACCATTGTTAATGTCCATAAGGAGAGTACCTTTAGTGAAAGCCTCTTTCCATACCAAGAGAATGAAAGAGGTCAAGAAATCTCTAAGATCGGAAAAAACCTCATTAGGTAAACCATCAAGACCATGAGACTTACAAGGTTTCAGTTTACTAATGGTTTCTTTGACCTCACCAATAGTGAGTACTAAGTCTATCAAGGTAGCCAAGTTTTGCGGAATCATTTTCTTCCTTTCAAGATCAGTACTCCCTTTGGTCCTCTAGATGTCCTCCCCCCCAGCTAGGAGTGCTGGAGAAAACATTGGTAAAGAAGTAGGTAGCCTCCTATACGTTCTCCTCCATATTTTATAGCAAAAGAAACATAATGTTTCTTTAACAAAGGCATAAAGTCTTTAGTCTTCTTTTTTTTCAACAAGGAGAATATGCTTTTATTATGTTTTTCAAGATTCCTTACCTAGTAATCCCTTGAGGAGGTAAGAATGCCGCTTGTATCAAGATAATCCTCATACTTTTATCTATCCTAGAGGTTCAAGAGTCTCCCCACATTAGAGGGGTCATTCAAGATGGAAGAATGGAAAGAATCAATTTCTCTAGCAATAGCGAGTCTCCGAGTAGCCATAATTGTTTTTGAAAAGAAATTTGTAGTGCTTAAAGAGATCCTGTGCATCTTTGATAGCTATATAGCAAGTAAAAATAGGATTTCTAGAGCCACAAAAGTGATCAGAAAAGATATGCTTCATCATCTCCCTGGAACAAGGAATATTGAGAAGAGAAGCATCTATATGTGGCCATCCTCCTCTAAAATTAGGGTAATTATGATGCAACTCAACAATCAAGGGATTATGTTTGAAAACAAACAAAGAAGAACCAAGCATGCATTTAACATTAAAGTAACTTAGGATGTAGGTAGTATTAATATAGCATATTTCAAGTCTTGCCTCATGGTAAGCAGTGCCTCCTTGTCTATTGTTCCAGGAAAACCCCGAGTTTTGAGACACATCCATAAGGCCCTAGGAAAGATTGAGATTGAACTAGATCTGGTTTTCTCTCGTAGCTATGAATTTTCCTTTATTATGAGGCCTACCATGATGGAAGGTGACCATATTCAAATGTCCTACTAAAAAGAGGGGGCCATTGAGAGAGAATAGATCATCCAAACAGGTGGCCCTACTAGTGGCATTGTTGTTAGCATAAATATTGACCACTTTGTAATTATAAAGATCTTTGAGTGTGATAGCGACCCACTGATTGGTAGGGATGATTTGGAAAGAATCCACAAGGTGAGAAATGCTTAGGATCACACCAATGGTAGTGCTACCCTTAGCATGAGCATGAGAGGTATAAAACCACTCATGATTACCCGAGACAGAGTTCATGGTAAAAATCAGTTTACTACCCAACCTTTAGTTCTGAGGGTAGATGACATCAATTGCAAGATACATATCCTTAATCCACTTGATTATGACATGTTCAGTTAAACAATTACTATTAGGAGAGAGGAATCTAAAAAAAACTCATCATAAAACAATTATTCAAGAAGAAAAACAATGCAATAAACAAAATAGTCAAAATATGAGCCCATTACTTTTTCGCGTTTTTCAAGGGCTTAGAGATAGTCACAGACATGCGAACTGTATGGTCTTTCCTTTTCCATTTTCCTATATTTTGACTCAAAGGTAATGTGGGCTCATTATGAGACATGTGAGTATCCTCATGAGATGAAGTATTCTTGGATAATCCATTAATTTTGGCTTGATCATACTCGTTGAATTCCTTTGTCAGGACACGATTGTGTCCTTATTCCTCATTCTCATTATTATAATTAGGAGAAGACATATCTTTAGCATTAATTTTTCTTGAGAAGTATCTTGAGAATTAGCATTATCCGTGGCTTCCATATTAACATCCTTTGGAGGATCATTTTCCTTGTTTCTAGAGTCATATCCATAATCATAAAACATTTGGTCAAAAAGATTAAAAACATCTTGGAGAAGAACTTCATAGGAGTTTATCCAACTATTATGTTTCGTTCTTTCATCATAAGATTTTTAACAATTCTTTCGTTGATGCTCTGTTTAACTCAATTATGTTCATGATAGAAATTTAAAGAGACAACCTCACGAGGGTTTGAGGATTGTTTCAACACGGGACAATCTTTTATTAGACGCCCATGTTTATAATAGCTAAAACATGCATTTGGAAGATTAGGATAGACAACATTATGCTCATAAACATTCTTACCATCAGAGTCTTGAATCAGAAGATTAGGTTTGATGTGCTTACTCCTATTAGGTTCAACCATGACGGATTGATGTTCCCTCTATTTCTTTGGCCTAATACTTTTCCCAAAAGACCATGGAGGCTATCCAAGCAACGATAGTATTCCACTGAAAAATTGGGATACTCCACCCACATAGGAACTCTCGTGGACTTAGGACCCCGGTGATTAAAAGACTACATTTGTCAATTATCAGAGTTGAATCCTCGTTGTCCTCAATGTGCGTATCAACATGCAGATGATGGGGGTGATCTTCTTTAACTATCTTTTCTTTGCCTTTGTTCGATAGGATAAAGTGATTAGGAATAGGGTTTACGTAGAGGCTCAAAAGAGTTGAGCACTGAGTTACCGTTGTTATTATGTAGTTTGAGGGTTTCAGCAAAGGACTTCGAGGGGGACTTGCTTGACTTGCCACCATGGTAAGTTTTGTGACGTAGTGTATTCATAGGCATCTTAAATAGAGTAGATCATATTAGTCGATTAATTAGGTGGGGGGTTCTATGAGTAATTATTAAGCAATGTGTCCTGTAGATCCATTCCCGCCCCCAAGAAGAGGAAGCGAGGAGAAGTACGCAGAGCACTAGCAAAAGCTAAGCCGAGACAAAAACGCGACGAAATGACGGTCTGAAGTTCATGAAACAAGTAAAACCTTGGCTCACATTTCGTGCTTTAGTACCTCTTCTATCATTAGACATGCGGAGTGTATGATGTGTGTATGAGAGGGAGGTGCATTACATCTAATAAACATGTGCTGCCATCAGTTGGGCACGTGTTGCGCTCTTTTTTTTTGGATAGGTTTCTTACCATAATAAGCTTTATATGAGTCTAAGCCATGTATCCATGAGATAAGTGCTCTATTCATAAGGTGTAGGGTTGTATTTGGTGCATCAATGAAAAACATTACGTACATTCATCTTGTTAAGCCTTGCTCTAGCGCTCCCTACAATGTGTATGTTCTTTCTCTTTGATACCTCATTTTTTTTTCGGGAGTGTACCTTCATTTTACTGGCCTTTTGTTTCCTTCATCCCATAAAAAATCATAAACTGCAATGTAGAAATATATTCCCCCTCTATCTAACATTAGCTTCTTGATGTATGTACCTCTTTCCTTTTGTACCATCACCTTGAATATTTTGAAACACGTAAATACATTTGATTTGTGTTTGATGAAATAATCCCAAATCATCGTTCTACAATCATATATACGAGTTACAAAGTACTTGTTTACCCCCAATGGATTGCTCTTTTGTTTCCCCCCTCCCCGCACATCGGTATGTATTGACTCCAATGGGTGTTTCCTTATGTAGCCATTATTCTTGAATGGAATCCTCGCTTGCTTCCCTAATTGACAAGATTCACATAAATGATCCATACATTGTACTTGGAAGATTTATAGTACAACCAATTTATTGAATTGTGTTTCCTTGATTCTTTGTATGTTGATGTGGCCTAGCATCTTCTACCACAAGCTGAACTTTGAAATCTGCTTGTTGCCATATGTGTAGACATGTTTAGTGGAATTATAGGTGAAGAGTCTCCATTGCTCCTGTCCTCTTGCAATGACCTTGTAACCTTACTTAGGGTTCTCCACTAAGCATCCAATTTTCTGAAGCTTACTTGATACCCTCTTTCAAACCATTTTCCCTACCGACATCCACTTCTTTGCGATGGTTGGTACATGAAAGAAATTCTTGGGACATCTTTCTACCTCTTTGTCATCCAAAGCTACATCTCTAACATGGGATATCTCATGGGCTGTACCATCACATATTTCTACATGATCTTTGACCTTTGGGAGCATATAGATTAGTAAATGAAGAAGCATTGCAACTCATATGATTGCTACATCCACTATTGATATACTAAGTGGTATATAATTTTTTTGAATTCCCATTCATATGCATCATCAAGAGATTATCATTTTTTTAAACTTTTACAAGCATAATTAACTTTTCTTTTGAACAAAGAACCTTGATTATAGCTCCTTTGGTTTTCCCCTTGGTAGAAATATCTAAAATAGTGGCAAAACTTGCCTTATATGTAACATCCTCCTCCATCTTGATTCATGTTTTGTTGATGTGTTCCTCCTCTTCCTCCTTTTCTTCCTCTACCTGTTTGCGATGAGTTGCCTTGGTCATGTCCTTTATTTCTTGAGTGACATTGCCTTCCTTGAAACCTTCTTTTGCCCTTCCTTTGTCCTCTTCTTCCTTTACCCTTTAATTATATGCATACAAAACATGCATCCTTGCTTTTTGTAAACAACAAATTTATACTACACATGTTCGATAATATGGATCCTTTGATGCAGATCGACTACAAAAGTTTTGCTACCAGTCACATGGTTCCCTTGGTGAGAAGGTCAACCCACATGACATTGCACCATCTACCTCTCATGGACAGAAGAGAATGAAGAGGGAGGTAGAAAGACAAGGTACTAGCAGCATTACATAGAATGAACACATGAAATAAATGCTTGAGGCATTTTATGATATCAATGAAGATCACGATGGTGGAGAAGATGTCATGGGTTCCATGGACCTGATAGAATTTCCACGATCAGGAGTTGAGCAAGAACACCAGAACATGCAAAGACTAGCCCGTTTTTACCACTTTACAGTGTGGCAAATATATCTATACTATGGGCATGGGTCATGATGCTCAATCTTCAATCCATTTATGGATGGTCAGATAGTAGTGTTTTTGAATTACTTAGGTAAGTGGATTTGAAATTAACCTTCATTTCTCTATGAAAATAAGTTTTTTTACTAATATCATTGTAATTGCTTATCCCCTGCAAGCTTTCGGAAGATCAATTTCTACCACATGGCAATGACATGCCTCCGACACATGGAGAATCAAAAAAGCTTTTATAGTTTGTGGGGATGGACTACACCAGGATTCATGCTTGTTAGAATGTGTCCATTCTCTTTTGCAACGAGTATAAGCACCTCCACATATGTCCAAAGTGTGGAGCGAAAAGGTTTAGAGAAGAAATTGTGGGCAAAGCAGCCCCTGCAAAGGTTCTTTGCCATTTTCCTATCATTCTGAGAATTTAGAGCATGTTGAGATGCAAATCCATAGCTCAATTAATGTCATGGCATGTAAAGGGAAGTTCTAGAGATGATGTAATGCAAGTGCCTGCTGATTCTTATGCTTGGAAATATTTAGATAGTAAGTGGCCAAAGTTTGCTAGAGAAGCTTGGAATATATGTCGAGGTCTAACTGGATGAAGTAAACCCATTTGGTTTACATAGCTCCTCATGGAGCACATGGCCTGTGCGTTTGTTCAATTATAACATCCCACCATGGATGGCCACAAAAAAGGGCAATTTGTTATTAGCTCTCATTGTGTTAGGTAAGTATAAGGTAAAAAACACGGATGTATATCTTGCACTCCTTGTGGAAGAGCTGCACACTTTACGGGATGGGATTATTATTTGCGACATGTCTCAACCTTTAACAAGACGGGACATGCAAGTGCAAGGCATACTTATGTGGATGATGCAAGATTAGCCCACTTATGGTGAATATTTAGGTTTATCGATTTCAGGTTGTAATGCTTGTCTCCTATGCACACTAGAACTCCAAGCATGCTACTCCAAAACACTACTGAAAACTATCAACAAAGAACATCATAGATATCTGCGTGATGGACAACTGTTATGTGCAAAGACAAATCAAAACAAGTGATTGTAAGAATTTGTGGGATAGAGGAATACCAGGCGTTGACATGAAACGACTATCAATCTTTCAGGATCTCCCTTATTGAAGTCAATTAGTGATTAATCATTCAGTGGACCCAATGTATATTCTTGAGAATGTTGGACAGATCCTCTAGAAGACATTGATCAGAAAGAAGGAAAGCAAAGCACAAAGGGAGGACTTGTAAGAGTGAGGTGATATGCAAGAGTTATGGAAAATTACGAAGCTGAACGGAACAATGTTGCTACTAAGAGTTCCTTGGGTGCTCTACAAGATGGAAGAGGAAGAAGCTAAGAAGTTGATTTTAGAGTTTCCAGTACTTACTAGGTGCATGAGGTGTTTAAAGGCTGCCTTTATATGGAATGACAATCTTAGAGGGCTCAAGTTGCATGCAATTTGTGCTCCCTATAGCTATGAAAGATTACGTCTCAAAGGATGTGCAAACAACCATTTATAAAATCGATTCCTTGGTATGGTGGATCTCTTCTTAATAGGTAAGGAGAGATAGCATAGAGAGTGCCAAAGTCAATGCTATATAGTTTTTCTATTTGGTTGAGAAGTACTTTCCCACAAGTATTTTGACAATTCAACTTTATTTATTGGATCATGTGGTTGATGAAGTTGCAATAGCAAGAACTTTCCATAGTTGATGGATGTTCTTCTTATAGTGGTTCATGAAGATTAAAAGGGTTTGTTTGTCAGAGAGCATGTCTAGAGGGTAGCATGGCAGAGGGGTGGCTTGTACAAGAGTCGATTGTATTATTAACAAAGTTTTTATTCATGTTGGACCCAAAAATGCCTCGCTTATGGAGGGATGATGAAGATGTTTGTCTCCTAGGTGATGATCTTCAAGGTAAAGGCATGCGAAGAAAAATGGATGCAACTTTCAAAGAGATGACAATGAAGTTTTGCATCATTAACTCCAAGGTGATGTAGAAGTGGTTGGAGAGGTATGAGCTTGCTAAGGAGGCAAAAAAAAATTAAAGAGCTTAGATTTGAAAGCATTATTCCACTTGCTTTTTTCCTCTTCTAGAAAATCTTCGACCTCTTCCACCCTTTCCAACAAGTACATGGCTAGATATGGGCATTTCAAAAGCAAAGGTAGTGGGTGAGGATATGTCTAAAGAAGAGGGGGAAATTGCGGAGGGGTTTGATTAGGAGTATTACAAATATGGTGCACTATGGTCTCATGGATGACACTTTCGGATTGCACATATCGACGAAAATACATCTACTTTTCATAGTGAGGTAATGGTGAACTTTATCCTAAAAAGTAAAGCTATTGCACCAGAAGACAACGCTCAAGAAGGCAAGCTTGAGTGTTTTGAAGTGATCTAAGATATTGTGAAAGCTATCATTCAGGAGGTTTGACTTTCTATTTGATGTGAAATGGTTCAAAGTGGTCATGGCTGGAAGAAATGCAAAAGTGAGGTGAGGTAGGAGTGGTTTGCTTAAAGTAGATTCCATGAAGCTATGGAGAGATGAAAGAGACACATTTGTTCTTCTAGAATAGTATGAGGAGGTTTTCTTTATGCCAAATTTGAAAGAACCACAATGGCTGTTTGTTTTACAAGTCTCTCCATATACTAAACAAATTTGTGAGGATGTATACGTAGAAGAAACTCCATCTGCACTGGAATTTGAGGTTCATTCTGTAGTCGAGGAGGAAGACATCATTGTCAAAGAAGAAGAGGTCTTTGAAGAAGGCGAGGTATACGATGCAGTAATAGAAGATATGTTGCACAAGGACGATGATCAAGAAGGGGTGTCCCATACCCATCAAATCTCCAAAAGGATGCTATAGTAGAGGATTTACAAAGCAAACACGTGTACATACTTGTGTTTAATTATTTGCTATGTTTTTTTATACATTACTATTTTTCTATATTACCATTATTATTGTATGCTAATTAGTTTTCTATTGCAAAGCACGATAGGAGAAAATCCACCATTCATTCCACATTCCATGTTAGAGGAGCATTTTTTTAAGAGTTTATATCTTAGGTGCCTCGCGCTTATATTGCCGCTGCATGACAATACTAGATCGCTCCCGGTGTCGGGTCGTGAAGATGCTCGGATGGTGGATCAAGTCATGTGCCAAAATTTATCGGCACACGCAGGGTGTCTGTAGCGGACTCAGGCTTATGAAAAAAGGTTTTTTATTCTAAATAATTAAATTACCTATTTAAATGGAAATTAAAGTTAATTTATAAGAAATACTTTAATATTTATGCACCTAAGGACCATAAGAACACGTTGCTCTATATCTGGCAATAGCTTCCTGATAGGATGGTAAAATCAATGATTCTTCGGTTATTTGTTCTTTAATTACCTCCTCTACTTCGGTTTTAATTGGCTTCAAATGAATATGTCTATTTACAGGTGGTGGAAATAAGTTTTCACTACTATGTGGTTCAGGAGATGCAATGGAAAATAAAGTTAAGAACTTAGTTAAACAATGGTCATAGGATATGGAAACTAAAGATTCTGAAGTAATATGATCTTTAATGACTTCTTCTGTTACTACTTCTATAGACTCAGTTCTAGTTTCAATGTTTTCAAAACTACTATGATCAAACTCATTGGATAGATCACAAGACATCAAAAAAATCAATGGAATATGATATTAATGCTAAATCTTCTTGAACAAATGAGTTGATAAAGTTAATGGAATAAATCAATTCCTCTAATACAAATATAAGGTCTAAATGATAGGATAAATATCTAAGCAAATGGGTAAATGAAAATATAAGGTAAATGGAATGGCTTCAATCTTTCACTTCACGGATCTCTTCACTTCAACTGCTTTTTAATTCTTCAATGTTTGTCTGCAAAACATTAGGGATATAAGTATAACTTACAAAACATAATTCTCATAACATTCGCATACATTCTCATTCATTCTCATACATTCTTAGTACACATGCATATGCTCATGCATACATTAAAGCATTCACATGCACTCTAATGCATACATTCACACTCATGCTAATACATTCACTTACATGCATACATTTCTCACGCATACATTAACTCATTCATATGCATTCTAAAACATACATTCACACTCATGCTCATTCATTCACTTACATACATATATGCACATACATGCATACTATCCATGCACACACTCTATCATGCATATACACATACTCATATGCACATGCAAATATTACCTTTGAATACATATAATCATACACATATATTAACACTAAATGGTATGCATTAACACTTTTTAACTCATGTATGTATACACATTATCACATGCACCTACTAACATAATTATGCACATATCATGCTCACTTCATTCATGCATTAATTCTCATATGCATACACATACACTATCATATGCGTTAATACACATCTTCCTAAGCATGCTAACATCACTCGTATACTATCATTTACATATATACTAATACCGGACATGCATATGCATTAACATATACTTATACATGCATTTACATACATATTTATGTATAAATACATACCTACATCATATGCTTATTTGTTTTGTAATGTTATACTATATAATAACTAATCATTTTATACTAACAATTCATTTAAGTAAATTTACTCTAATAACCACAAATAAAATGAAGAAATAAATAAAGAAACAAATAAAATTTCATAAATATATAAATAAGTAACTAATATTTTAATAAAGAATCTCTCTCTCTACTCTCTATCTTTCTCTCTTTCTCTCTCGTTCTACCTTTCCCTCTCTCTCTCTCTCGCTCTCTCTCTCTCTCTCTCTCTCTCTTTCTCTCTCTCAATGTCATCACGTACTGCCAAAAAGCCTGCCATCAGAACCAATCTCCCTATCTCTCTATTTCTACGCACGTTACACATTGTACTCAGTGCGTTATTTTTACCTCTCTCTCTCTCTGTGTTTGCGCACGCTGCGTGGCTGCAGCGTCATGGAGGGAGAGAGTGAAAAAATTTCTCTCTCTCTGGACTTTTCCAGTTCTTCAATATTTATCGCGCGTTAGGTGTAGACGTCGAAAGCTAGGAGATATCTATATCTAATATGTGCATCACCTGCCTCTATGAGCAAGGAAAAAAATGAAATCGTCTTTTCTCTCATCTAGAGAACTGCACGCAATCAGGTGTCAGCCTCCACTCTCTCTCTCTCTACATGAGTGCTGCATGCATCGCTGCCAGGAAAGGAAAAACAATATTTATTTCTCTCTCTCTCTGTTCATAGCTGTTGTCAAGCACTGTTCTCACTCTCTGCACACTATAGTAGCGGGAATGAGAATCCTGTGTTGCCAAGGAAAAATTCCGTCAGATTCTCCTCCCTCCTTTCTCTCTATCTTTTGGCACTGTTCACAACAAAACAGTTATACCGGGAAAACAAAAAAACTCATGACACAGTTCTGTTAGGAATCTCTTTCCATTCTCTTCCTACACAGCCTTCAGAGACTCTCCCCTATCTCTCTACATTCCTCTACTCTCTTTCTCATCTCCTATCTGCGTATGCAATTTTAGAATTCACAGAAAAGAGGGAAGGATGCACGAAGAAAAGATCAATTTCATTCCCATTAGCTATAGTGAATGGAAGAATAAGATGAAAGGAGCAAGAAGACAAAGTGCAAAACATTAGGGATACTCTGAAGCACAACACATATATTTATACACACAAAATCTTCTCTATACCACTCTTTTAGTTTTAGCTTTTTATCTACAACCTCACTTTAGCCCACATTTATCCACCACACTTTTATTTGGCTTTAATCACACAACTCACCCTCATCACTCTTTAACCCCTTTTCGTATATACCTTGCATTTAAAATTTCACTTTAACCTCCTTTCAGTGCATCATCCATCCAGACCACTCCTTAAATAACTTTAATTCCACATATTTGATGAACCACTCTTTAAATACATACTCACACACACCACTAATTATTTATCCACTTAATTTATCATTTTAATTTAATTATCCTAAATTTTCATAATTAAATAAGTCATTTAATGTAAACTTACCTTAAGATTTTAATTAACTAAATACCTTAGTATTTATATTCACACACACAATTAAAGTAACTAATTAAACCATAGTTTAACTTTTAATAACTAAATGTTTAATTTATAGTTTAATTTATAGTTTAATTTAATTAAATATCGAATGTTTCACTCTTAAAATTAATGCTAATATTCATTCCCACTCATCATAAACACTCAAAAACCCTTCGAAACCCCTTTGAAACTCATCACAAACCTAGTTTGACCCTAGCATTAACCCATTTAAACCCTAGCTTTAACTCGAGAATTAATGTTCTAACTTAAATACACATAAATTAATGTAAACCTAGGATTTAATACCCATGTTCCAATATTTAAATGGCTCAAACACTCATTAAATGAACAGTTTAGGTAAACCGTAATATGAACACATTTTCTTCTTCATCAATTGTACTTGCAAACACTTTCAAAGTAGTTAATTCCAACCAAAACAACTAATCAATAGCATTATATAAGGGTTAGAGTTCACCAATAAAATTGTTTTAATTTCCCTGGGCATCAACTGGAAGGTGCAAATCTTTCCGACATCCACCCCCACCAAACCTGCACATCGTCCCGATGGGCCAACTTGCAGATTTAAGGGAAGCAGCATCTTCAATGATCATCCTCAATTAAAACCATATAACAACATCAATTCTTTCATAAACATATTTTAACTTATCAAATTTTTCAATCTTTCATGCAACATGCACATGAAGTTTATTTAAATTAAATCTGGTAATGAAAACATATTAAATTATAAAGCTAAACTATCAACCAGTTTATTCAACAAAACATTAATCTATATTTCATCCATTTATAAACTTTGCAAACATTAGTATGAAACAGAATTCATCTTCATTCATTCAAATGCAGGTTTCATCATATACATGCATTCACATATGAGTAATCAAACATGCCAAAAGAAATCTACTAAATCTACTCGTACAGACATCCACCTTGTTTGCCCAATTTTATTCACTAGATGTGGTTTCCACAACTAGTTTTTTTTCATCTTTTTGGCTTCATACAAGTATGATGTAAATCTTCGTGTCGATAATAAGTGTAAATACCTTTTTGGGGTGAAAGAAGGTATAACTTCCATGCATCAAATATTATTTTTCTTTTTTATCTCTCTTTTTTTTTATTTGTTTTTTTTACATTCACAACTTTTTTGTTTTTAAGGGGAAAGGCTTAACCCCTTAATCCGAGCTAAGGATCTAGATGGATGTACAAGAAAGACCTAGGTTTTCACAGAGAAGGATCATGCATCAATATGCTCCTACACATATGCAATTACTTCCATTATTTGAAATGAACTACAAATCCTTCTATCCATCACAAATCCTACTCAATCTATAAATTTAGAAATATAAATCATGCTTGTTTTCCTAGTATGGTTAAATAGATTCCTTTCATAATTTAATAAGCCTCATCCTAGATTTTATAATTAATTTTTAATATGATTGCAAATGACATGCATAAATCAAAACATAAATAATTTTAAAAAACATAGAATAATACAACCTGAAATCAACTATATCTTCAATCTTCTTTCTTCTTCAACTATCTTTCATTCTAAATTTGCCATACAAAGCTTCAATGCCTTGTTCAAAATTTTCTTCAAGATCTTCTTCAAGCCCTGATAAACATTTAACAACTAGCTATACAAGTAAAATTAATTTCATAACCATACATTTTCTTCTTCTTCCAAAGTAAATACACAGTTAAGAAAACCATACATAAATCAATCATTCTCTTTATCATACTTCAACTCATAGTTTGCATCATATTTGTAGCATATTTTATCATCATTTTTTTAACAAGAAAATAATCTTTTTCGTCATCATTTTAGTAAAAGAAATCATATTTTTCAATTTGCAAACATATTTCTTGCATATTATCAAACATTTTCAAAAAAGAAATCATAATATGATAAAAAACATTAAAAAAACAAAACAATTTGATTCATCTTTTCTCATCAAATTGGAGTGTTAATCATTTCTTAGTTTAATCATTTCTTCTATACTTCAATGGTAGATTCTTAATTTTATTGTTAAATTTTAAAGGTTTTGATTGTTTTGAATGGTCATATTGTTTTCGATTTGTTAATAATATCATCAAGAAGTTGCTTATCTATTTCATTTGTTTGTTTTTCATAATTTTGATTCATAGTACTTTGTTTGGTCTCTTCTCGTCTAATTTCTTCTTTTTTAAATTGATTGTATTTATGTTTGTTCAACTGAATTTGTAGTTCGTTAAGCTTGTCTTGATCAGAAAAATCCTCATTAGAAAGGAGCATTGGATCGAGCGAAACCTGTAATTTTTTAAGTTTCCTTGCTCCTACTTGTATTTCATGTTCAAAATCACCTATATCAATTTCCAATTGCTCTTCCATAATCAGTTTTTTATCTTCTTCCTTTGGTTTTATACTTTTGATTTCTTCTATTAACTCTTGTTCGCGGTTTAATGTCCTCTCCCTCTTTTGTTTTTTTGTTTGAATGTTCAAATGTATGATAGGTTTCCATAGTTTTTTACTTTCACATGGATTAGGTTTGGTTTGGATCTTCTTTAATAGTTCTTTTATTCCACCCATTCCTAGATTTAATTTTAAAGGCGATCGATCCTGATACTTATAAATTTTCCTCTCATTTTCAACCACTAGTTTCTGTCTTTGTGCATCTTCATATGACCTATAAGTCCAAAATGCATGGCCATATTGATCGCACAAAAAACACTGCATAGGTCCCATTTGAATCCTTTTTTATGTTCTAAATGAATGTTTATGGCAAGATTTTCTAAAATCATGAACATGTGTTATAGGTGAAGGCTATTTAGACAAACTTTGGCTCATTCCCTCCTTTTCATGCTCACATATACATGCACTCAGTCTAAGCATGCCATCACATTCCCAAGCTCTCACTCCTAAAAGCCTGTACTATGCTAACTCGTTCCATTCATATAATTCCTAGTCACTCGCTTCATCCAAACCCATAATAGATATTTGCTATCTTCATTCTACATGATTTTCATAAATTCATACATATCTTTACCATACACATAAATGCAATGCATATGCTCTCTCAAAAAGAAAACATAATTTAAATAAAAAACATTTCACCTAATCATTCTATTGCATCTTCATCATTGATTGATCCAGCCTTTCTTCAACTTTCTTAATTTATTGTTCCTGATCTACATTAGCATTAGTATCATGAGCATCCTTTAATATCATCATCATTGTAATCATGATCATAAACTATCATCATCAATCATTATCTTTCATCATCATCCATCATCAATCATCAATCACCAATCATCATTCAACATCATCAATCATCATCATTCAATTGTCATAAACCATCAATCATCATCAATCACTAATCGTCTTCATCATCATCCATCATCGTAAACCATCATCATCATTCATCAATCATAATCATTCATCAATCATCATCATTCATCGATTATCAATCACCAATCATTATCGATCATCATCAACAATCAAGCATCATCATTAAACACTAATAATTCATTAATCATTTATCATCACGAATCATCAATCACCTTCATTCGTTGATCATCAATCATCATCAACATCAATCATCAGTCATCAATCATCGTCATTATCCATGATCATCAATCTTAATCATCCATCAATCATCATCATGCCTTTTCATCAATCTTTATCATTCAATAGCTCTTGATCATTTTAATGCATTTTCATTATGATTCTACTTCTATCATCATTCAAGATTTGCAAATATATCTTGAAAAGCTAGATTTTTAGCTCTCTTATTCTTCTTCAAACTCTTAGAAGACTTCGCAGTCGCCTTTACATTCCCCTCAATTTGCACAATAATATTATCAAGCAATTGAGAAATTGTTTTTCTGCTTTGTTCACTCATTTATCAGATTTTCTATCTTCTTGAATTTCTTCTTTACTCTTTTCTAGTTCAATCTGTTTATCAAAGTTCATTTGGGATTGTAATTTGGCATCTTTATCTTGATCAAATAGATTCTCATTAGTTAAAATTTTTGGATCAAATGAAACATATACATCATGCTCTTTCTTTGATTTCTCTTTAATTTCTCTATCAGATTCTCTTTTATGGTCAATTTCCATTTGTTCTCTCAATATCTGTTCAATATTATGTTTTTCAACCTTGATTTGTCTACCTTGGATTTCTTTAGTAGGTTTCTCTTCACTCTCAATAGATAGCATGCTCTTTTGTTCATCAGATTTACTATTCTCAAGTCTTTTTGGTTTCCACATCTTTTGAGATGACTTTGATCTTGTTTTGGTCTCTTCAAAATATTCCTTCATTCCACCTCTTCCTACATTCAAATGCAAATGTATCTCCTCTTGATATTTACAGATTTTATTTTCATGTTGACTTACTAGTTTATGTTTGCCTGCACTTTCATACGCTATGCAATCCCAAAACATATGTCCATACTGGTCACACCAAAAGCAGTGTATAGGTCTCTTCTCAGCCCAACTTGATGTCCTAGGTATCACTCTAGGCATGGATCTTTTAAGACCTAAGGAATCTTTTTGTGCAGATATCCCTTGGACCTTTACCAAATGTTCATGGTCATATTTCAATGTCTCTAGGATCTTAACTTGGTTAGTCAACAGGTCAACCTTACTTTTCATAACAGAAATCTCAGACTCCATTTCATTTTTAATGTCTTTAATACTTATGCCCATTAGCTGGATAGTGTCAGATATTGCATTTATTGTTTGCATTAGGGTCATCTCAATGCCAAATTTTGATTTTATAGATTCATTTGTATTTATTTCTATTTCTTTAATTCGCTCTTCATATCTCCTAAACTGTTCCTAAATCATTTTATTCATTTTCGTTTTCCTCTTCTTATGATCTAAGCTGAGAAGTGGATTCTTAATCTATGCCTCAATGGACAAGTGCACACTCGTATGATCAAAATTGATGCGAAAAGTGGATGATCAAAGTCACGCAGTAAAACAGTCTTTCTCTTGAAAGTGCAAGAAATCAATGCAAATAATTCAAATAACTTAAAATGCTGGTACCTGGAGTATCCGATCTAACGTCAAGGTTCCCGTCTATCTTCTCAAGGAGTGGGTGACACGTGGAGGATCACCGGGCAACCGCCTTGCTTCACGTCGGGTTCAGGTTGTCGGGGATCACCGGGCAACCGCCTCGCTTCACGTCGAGTTCAGGTGTCGGAGAAGAAGGAGGTCAAGCGAAGGGGAAGAACAGGCACGGGGTTGGATCACGCCCCCTCTGGTGTGCGCCGTTCCGGCTGTCCGACGAGCAGCGTCTGCGCATTAGGCGCGTCGCCCTCTCTCTGGTGTGGCGATCCTTGTAGGGCCCCTACCCTCTCGAAAGTGACAAGCAAACGTGCATATGCGTGAGACCATAGGCGTCGGAAGAGAAAGAAATCAGATACAGCGCTGATACAATAAAACAGCTATAGTGCGGTATGGTGATACAATCTATATGCCACCGCTACAGTGCAGATCGGCCGAAAATACACTAGACCCCTCGCTATAGTGCGAGAAATTGCCCACGAGACTCTGCTTCGGTCTTTGTGCTCCAAGCTTTTCTTCCAAACTTTGGTCTTCAGTCAATGCTTTATTTCAAGTCTTCTCCAAATAATTGTCTTCACTTAATAAACCGCAATAGCCTCAAATCACTCAGTAACGTGAAAATAAGATCCACAAAGAAGTTCGACCAGGGGGAACAAATGATGTCTGGACACCTATTTATAGGTTTCCCCCCCTCTAAGTCTTCTCTAGAATCTTCTAACCTCCTTATCGAAATTTCTATTTTCAGATCACCTTGCATGTTCATTTACTATTTTTTGGAAAATCCCATCTCTTAATTCTATTTTTGGTTTTTCCTCTTTTGATTTTTTAATTTTTCTTCTTTCTATTTTTGGTTCTTTTTCTTTTCTCTTTTTATTTTTCTTAAACTAAGGTTTGCTTTCACACTTTATACACAAATTAAATAAATTCCAAGGGCTAGACTTATGATAAATGACAAAAGTAAGGTTCCAACCTAGGGTTTCCATGGGGCTAAACTTAGTTTCATGGACTATTTACAAAATCACATGGTTTCGCATCGCACAATCAAATAAATCGGCCAAAACATGCACATAATATATCACTTTTTCAACGAAACATCACACAAATTCATAAAACAATGAACTTCGAAAAAAATCAATGCACACTCCCTACGGGATCTCATCCCGAAAGCGTCACTCACTTTTGCTCTTAGAGTGAGTATCTTAGATGCATGTATGCCTCATAGTACACCATGTAAACCTTGGGGTGCTCATAACTATGACAAATCCAAGGTGTATCGTATATGTAATGGAGATCTAGTGATGCATGTGACGAAAAAAGCCATCCATGAGCACGTATGAAATCTATGCTCCATATAGTTTGGATACTCTTTCATGGGCAAATGGAGTGAAGAGGACAAGGATTGCAAACACTACATCATAGAGGTGATCTATCATGAGTAGCGACTAGCACCTAGGCACCCTCTTGTTAGCTCATAGTGGATTCAACACAACACACATGAGATAATATCCCATCGACAATCAGCTCATGGTGCTTTTAGAGAAGGCTTACCAAAATTTGTATGGTTAGACCACGAGGAGTGGGAGATGATTTTCAATGAGCAATGTAAGACTCTTGATCAATATTGACCACATGTAGAGACATGATCAGAGCATCACATTTGGGTAGTGGTGGGTATAACACTATGCATCGAAGGTTTTCAAGTGTGATTGATTTTTCATGTGTTAAGCACATCATGTTTGTTGATCTCATGTTTTGCAATTTTGTTGTAGGAGTTGGTAGTGGATCATTTTTTAAAACGCGTAGAGGAGACTTATGGATATTGTTTGAGGAATTGCAGGGATGCAGTGTGGTCATTTCATGGGAGCATCTACAATGAGGTGAGCTTTGGAAATCCATTTTGTATTTCTTAGTGTTGTTTATAAATATCATGTCAATTTATCTCATTTCATGAATGCGCTTTGTTGCTGGACTGCACTTACACATGTTTTGATCCTTATGAGCATGTGTATGGCAGTGGTGTGCCACAAATGTGTATTTCTCTCATATCTATTAGTGGAGCACCACAATTTTATATTTGGTTCGTATATGGCAATGGTTTGCCACATTTTAAATTTGGCTCATATATGGTAGTGGTTTGCCACATTTTTGTACATGGTTCATTTATGTAATATCTCTTTTGTACATGGTGTGTGGTTCATTCTACTCCTACAAATCTTTGTTATGTTCGACAATGTGTTTTGATTTATCAAATCATGTTTTGGTTTCCGATCATCTAAACCTTAAGTCAATAACTACTCGAGTACATGTTACATGTACTCGGTATTTTTTTGGGTAGAGTGTATTGTGATTTGCTACACAACAACATTTTCATGTTGCTATAGCAAGAGACAAGACACTCTGCCCAAAAAACATTTATGGATATGGTCATTGATATAGGCACTTGTATGAGTGTTGGTATGCCTAGAGATATACCACCACTTATAGCGATGCTTTTGCCTAGGGACATTCCAATGCTTATACTGGTGGTACTGATACTCATGTGTATATCATCACTTATACCATCATTTTGCATGTAAATATCGATGCCTATACTATCAAAAATATATCAGTGCCCATATCGATGCTTATACTAATGATAGTGGGGACATAGCAGTGTGTATACTGGCACCCATGCAGATGATGATATTGAGCTTATATCGATGCCCATGCCGATGCTTATATTGACCTTATTGTACCAACATTTATAGTTGTGTTTATACTGAGGTTGGTGCTAAATTTCCATCATGTATTTGCATCACTATAATACATTATATGCCCTTCATATGTTGTAGTGTTATATTAGAGAATATCAAGAAGTATCATGGATGTGCAATAGGATTTTAATATGTCTAGAAATTCATCTAGGATAGAGGAACTCTACTTTCAAGCTAGATACCACATGGATCCATCATTATCAAGTGAAGTTCAACTAAGTAACCTAAGGTAGAATTCTTCAAATCTTTAGACTCAGATGATTCATTAATAGAAACCGTTTGCGATCCCCCACTCAAGTTCCCTTTTTTTTTCACCATTTCGTTTCTTTTGCATTGTATAATATGCATGCATAGGACCACCTTACAAGGTCATGCACAAACACATTTTCTTTCTTTTGCACCCATGCAATGCACTAAGTAGCACACCCATACTATTGGAAAAACAAATCCAAGAAACAACATGTGGAATGTCTATCATATCTTGTTCTACAAGAACTCGAGAACCCCAATGTACGTGAGTACCCATGCTTCCCCAGTACCAATCCACCTATGGATATTATGTTAGGGAGTGTTGATGACAGAGAGTCACTGAATTGATTTTCAAAGTTAAAAGGGAGAAGAAAGGGAAAAAAGCGATAATAAGCTTACTTTGTGCCGTTGTGATGGTCCACTCCTTTTAATTCAAAGTGTTTACCTCCAAACGAAGAAAACATTTATTATAAAGAAACTCATACTTTTCCATGAACATTTGAAGACAACTGCCTAATGCTTGTGCTTCTGCTGTCATGATTGCATCAGCACCCAAGTCCCTTTTGAGATAAGAATTCCAATCCACCCATCGCCACCCAAGGGGATAGGCATAGGAATAGAAAACACAAATGTTGCAAGTCTATGAGGCCCAAAAGAAGAGGCCATGAAGCTTGCATAGTCTTAGAGAGTGGTGAAGTGAGCAGCAGAGGACAAGCTCGAGAGAGAGAAGAAGAAAGAGGAGGGTAAGAATAGAGTTTCAGAATTACCTATGTAGAAGATAAGGAAACATTGTACTCTCCTTTCAAAGATCATCGCTCCAACATTCATCAGTCTCTCTCTTCTGACCACATAGAAATCCCATTTCGGTGGAAAGAATGGATATGTTTCATTCATTCTTTTCGACCTTGACACCCTGAGTCTGATCTTTACTACCTATTTCGTTGTCGAGCCCGCACACTGTCACGTCTTACATGTCTGCATATGCTACCAGTGACTCCATGTGCGCATGGACTAAGGGCCCGAGGAAAACTCCATGTAAGGAAATCGTTCACTGTGTGTGCTTTCTTGCAACTTGAGACGAACTATTCTTCATGGGTAAGCTTTCAAATCATATGTTCTTTGATCTGACCTGAAATTTCATTTCAAGTCAATGCATGGCTGCGCAAGTGCATGTGCATGCGTGTGTGTTTGTGTGTGTATGCTAAAGAGAGAGGAGAGAGAATATGCATGCTTGTCGTTTTCCTTTGCTGCAGTTCATAGATTTTATTTTCATGGATAAAGTTCCTTTGTCTTTTAACCTTGATTGAGAGGATTATTGTGTCATTCTTAATCATAAATATATGGAAAAGGGAGAGATGCATGTACTACACCTTAAGCATCATTAATTCAGGAAAACCCAAGAACATATGTGCACCTCGTTGTCAATTATCCATCCTTTTCAATTTTTATGAACTACAAGTGTTTTCCTCATCACTTTTCTCGCATAGATCTTGCACGGTCTACGTTTTTGGATATGCAAAAATATATTCCGTAGTAGAATGGGCCATTTTTCGGGCTGACAAAAGTAGTGCTCAATTTATATCCACCAACCCGAGCTCCGGGTGCTAAGGAATATGTTGGAGAAAATTGAACGCAACAAGAATGCTTATTTTCTTTTCATGTACAAGACAAAAACAATTGATATTGCACAACCGCAATGAAAAAAAGGTTCAACAAACAAGTTTTTTTTGTAATCAACATCCACTCTCAATATTTATGTCATCATGCATTTGAGGAAAAAAAGGAAAGCGACTCGTCATTCTGTAAAGGTCGTGAACAAAGTAGGAAAAAAAAACATGCATGTCCCTTTAAGATTAAAGAGTATGGTGGCCACACTCTATATCCTATAGTTTCTAGGTTGAAGGGAAAGAGGGCACAAGATCCCCCTAGGTTTAGGATTTTCTTCTAGAGAGAAAAGAAATCCCATAATCAGCTTGGGCCCAAACTTCAAAATTTTAAAAAGTTATAAAACTCATCATCATACTAGCAAACGTCCCCTATCACCTTTCATGTCAAAAGTGTTATTTTTTACTTCTAATTCAAAATCCGTGCATGATAAGAGCTCCAAAAAATGACTTTTGTCAAAATAACTCAAAACAAATACCTTTTCCCTCCTCAACCTCCATTTTCATAACCAAAACATAAAAAGTCATCTTTTTCTCTTCTATTTCCTCTCTACCATACCTGAATAGCTCTGTATCTTCTCCCACCTTTTCAATCCAACTTCTATAACAATTACTACAACTTGGACTCCCATGGAAACCTCCATAGCTCATAAGCGACCAAAGGATGAAGTTCTCACAATGACATGCCATAACATAAAAATAATGGAAGAAAGTTGGCTACCAAAGGAGTTTTGCAAAGATGCATGGGTGTGCATGCAACCATCTAGATTTCATCTTAATCATGTTTGAGATCATGGAAATTTGGATCTTCATTGGAAGGGTAGGATCTTAGGCTTTAAGCATCAAACACATTGTGGGATGGTTACTATTGTACAACATGTCTTCACAATGTCCATCATGAAGTTGGAAAACTCTACTAGAGCTAGACATCCTATCCATTATCACTATTTCTATATTTATAAATGTTTCATGTTGTCATATGTCGTACTTAGTGAATTTCGTATATTTTTCTTTGTTACAATCACATTTCCTTCTTTTTTAGTGGAACAGTGTTGGGTTGTAGGATATGCACACATCCACAATTGTGCATTGGAACCCTTCTTAAGAGCATGAGAATAACCCTTTTTTGTATATACTTGAGTGTCACATATGAACACTCTCGTAGAGCACTTTTTAATATTTCCTTATACAATAGTAAGAGGTCTCTCAAATACTTCACCCCTTTTTTACCCTTCTAAGGAGAATCCACGGAAAAAATCCCACGCAGGTCTTTTTTGGGGGATTCGGTTATTACACATATGATCTTGGAATGTCCTAGAAGTTATGACAGTTAGAGAGAGATCCACTTTTTGACTTTTCAAAAGAACACATGGGGAATAGAGCTTAGCTTATAAATAGAAGTTCATTTTTGTAAAGGGGGAGCTTTTGGTCGACATGCTCTCATGTAATATCTCTTATCAATGGAAGATGCTCTCATTTACTCCAAGAAGACTATTTACATTTACATGTATTGTGTATTGTGAGGGTGTGAGAGTGGTGTGTGTGTGCCTATGCATGTCTCTCCTTTGTGTGTGTAGAGTAGTTGCATTCTCTTTTATTTTCCTCATGGACTAGGATCCTTGACTCCCTATTCTCCTTGTTTTCAATCATGTGGCAAAGCATGGGGCTGTTGCCAATGGCTTGAACATGTGGGAGGTAGGGGTGGATGAGACGAGAGTCACTATTGAGCCTTCCTTCTTGCTTCCATGCAAGGTGGTGAGGGTTTTGGTCATTCCTTGCTACAACCTCAACACTTTTTGGCACCGTTGCCAAGGATGGTCGGCCTTTCATCACTTGGAGAGCTCAAGAACATGTGGTAAAGTATTGTGTTGCAATTTTGTTTTCTCAATTACGTAGGATTTGAGTTTTTACATGGCACTTTCACCCTTCCTTTGGGCCAATCACTCCCAAGTTCTTTTTTTTGGTAGTGTAGTTTGAGTTCATTTCTGTTTGTGGCACAGAAACAACCCCTACCCCTTTCTCTCTCTTTCTCTGACATATACACACCTCCTCATATTTCATAAGTATCATTGTCCACCTCTGTCACCCTTGTCGCAGTGATTGCTTGGAAAGAAGGGAGGGTTAGTCTTCTTGTTGGCTCTCCCTCATTTTCATTTTCAAGAAAAACAAGTCGGAAAAGATAGTTCGTCAAAAATTTATGAAAGGTTCTAGTCCTGCACCCCTTAATTAAATTTGATATTGGCAGAAACGAATTTGAGGTCTGACATCCGTGTCATTCTTGAGGTTTGTTGGAGGGGAGGCATTAACTTCTCTCCACTACCTTTGTGTGTGCACGAACGTGGGTTGTTGGGGGAGTGGTTCTTTCCCTCCCTCCCAACCTTTCTTGAATCCCTCATTTCAGGGTTGAGCCTAACATGCTCCCCCTTCTTGTCTGCGGACCTGGCTATGGTGTCTTCATGCTCCCCTCCATGACCCGAGCATGGACCGATAGCTCTTGCAAGCTATCAACTACGCAGAGGTCCTGGAGGCCCATCCTTCTCCCATCTGTGGTCACTATCTTCACCCTCTCCTTGCGGGATGGCGCAACGATAACGTTGTTTGGAGGTACACTTGGAAGGATTGGACTACATCTGCTATCACTGAAAGACCCATGCCCAAGGCCACCAAAGCCAAAGAATGCTCCAGGCATCCCTCTCGGGTCACATATGCTTGTAGAGTTGAGCTCTGCTTCCTAACCCTTGCATTGGGGGAACGTGCTTGATTCATTCACTTCTAGGTCTACTCATGGTGAGGTGTGGAGCTCCGTCGAGCTCTCCCTTGCATTATCGAGACTATAAAGCTTTGGGGCGGAGCTATGGCTTTTTATTAGTTAATTGACATTGGAATCTTGATAACTTGAGAGAGCACTTAATTATAATGAGATATGTTCATGATTTTGAATTTCCAATACTTGGGAATAAGGTCTTATCTTATTCTATCATTATTGTTCATGAATCTCATAATGTTTTACTCTATTATGAAATGTCCATAGATGGCAAAGAGATTGGAAGACAAATTTAAGGTCCTCACGTATTAGAGCATGGATGGATTAAAACTTCATTGTGATAACTCGTTTTTCACATTCTAAAAAGTGGGGCCCATCACTTAAAAGTCATAAGGAAAATATCGATAGAGGCTCTATCTCCTCACTTTTTAATTTTCCAACTAACAGGAAAGTGATAGATCACTTGATTGTGCATTTGCGAGTTATGGCTTCTATTTCTATAACTCCCAAGAGCACACACCAAAGGTTTATGGAATTCCTAGAAGCTATAGATTATAAACTTTTGCAAGGACTGTATGATTTTCTCTCCAAGCTTACTGATCCCCGTGGTACCATGTACATGAGCTAAAAATGCCTTTGAGTTGCACCCTGAGTCAATATAAAACACTCTTTGATCTTCTCCCATTGATTCATGAGTTGCATTCAAGATAAGAGTCATGTCATCCTTCTAATCTGATGCATAATTGTAATAATTATTGTTGTAGGACTGAGATTGGAAATTTCTTCCACCTCGTCTACCATATGATGTCCTACCTCCTCTTCCTCTGAAATTGCCTCTTTGGTTTCTGCCTCCTCTACCTCTTTGATTATAATTCTGATTATTGCTTCCACCATTTTGATTGTTATACCAACAATCATTTGCCAAATGATTTGTTCTGCCACAAATCCAACAAGCTTTAGTATTATCTTTGTTCTTACCTCCTCTTCCTTTACCTCTGAAATTCATCTTTCCTTTTGTGAAGTTAGCTTGATTTGAATTCCCTTCATCATCATTTGATTGCTTTCCCTTGCCATTCTTTTTCTTGTCCTTGGAGTACATAGCTTGACTTGTACTTCTATCATTGTCTCCTTTAAGATCCTGCTCAAAGGTTAGCATGTGTCCTAGCAATTGATTAAGATCAGGAGTAAAGTGATCAAGTGACAATTCTATGGACAATATAAAAGGCTTCCACTTCTCATCTCCTCTCAAACCTGTAAGTATTTGTCTTACCAACTTTTCCTCTTCAATGTCTTCATCCACTGCTCCCAAGCTATCTGCAATATCTTTCATTCTTGCCACATAATCTAAAATTGATTGTGAGCTCTTCTTCTTGAAGGTTGTGAACTCAGCCCATAGTGAGGACTTCCTTGACTTAGTTGTATTTTGGAAATGCTCTTCCAAGGCATTCCAAACATCTGTAGCACTTTCCAAACCTCTAATGTGAGGTAGAAGGTAATCATTTACAGCCATGTAAATGATACTCCTTGCTTGAGCATCCTTTCTCATCCAAGTCTTCAACATTGCAAGCTCTTCCCTAGTAGGAATACTAGGATCTGCAAATTCAGGTTTTTCTTCATCTCCTGTAATAAATGATATAAGATCTTTGCTCATGAGGTGTGCTTCCATCCTCATGGACCATGCTGGATAGTTCTCCCTATCTAGCTTATCAATCTACAAGCTTTCTCCCATCTTGTGTCCACCTGTGTATTGAAATCTTCAAGCTTTGCAAACAATGTATGTACCTTTACTTCGAATTAGACTCCTTTTGCCTTTCTTGATGTCAAATAGTCTTCTCCTCAAGCTTTGACTCCAAGCTTTCACTGCTTAGTCCTTCAAGTGTTGAATTTCTTGAATCTGCAGCAGTCGGGATCCTCCTTTCCTTAATTTGATGTCTCCTGCTCTGATACCACTGATGGAGAGTGTTAATCTCCAAAAGAACAACCTACTCTTGTGATTAGAGCACCTCTATACCAAGAGTAAGTCAAAAACTTCCACTAATCTAGAGGATCAATTACTAACTATCAAAGGATTAACAAATCTGTGAAGAAGATGAAACACAGAAAAGTCTGCTGCACTATTTCTCCACATTGACCTATCAAACATGTAAAGTTTTTTATGAAACTTTGTATGAAGTATCTCCTAGAGATTGCGCACCTCCTCCAAGTTGAATTACTTCAAAAGCTTTAGTATAACTTGAGAAATCAACTTCACAAGTTACCTATGTCAGAAACTATCATTCAGAACAGTCGATTTTACACCTGCAACTTTTAAGACTTGGTTCTCCTTGAATAGAACCCGTTTAAGCAAATGCTTCTAGCCATGAGTATCTTATCTTTCAACTTAAAGATTAAGTCCTTACTCATGCAAAACTTTAAACTGTGCTGGGAGAAATGATCAAAACATTAAGTTCGAAATCTGCGCCTGTTTTAGGAACCTGTGAATACACTTCACATATGAATGTTCCTACACTTAATTCTCTAAGCCTGATTACAATTGGAAGCTAAAACTTTGTACAGGGGTCAAGCAACTCTAGACTTAGACTTGTACAAAAGCATTTCACAATTGATCTACTGTAGAAGGAGAAGACTCAGAAACATCGGGCGCAATATTTTTGATTACTCAGAAAAATTTACAGTTGAGTGATGAGAGAAAACTCAACTAACTTTTTCTCTATCTCATGACATCTAACTTCCTCATTCTTGACTTCTAACTATTGTCACATATGCTCTCATACTTGCCCCGACTTTTCTCAAAGTATTTATAGATAAATTTGTACATGATTCTTACTAAACAAAAGATCTAAGTCAGCTATGACTATACTAATGTACATTTGTGTACACTTCTCTTATCCTCTGAATGTAATCTTCTTCCAAACTTTAAGAATTGATTCTTCCTTCATCCTTTAATCTTCCAAGCCTTCAATTGGTGATTGATCTGCACCAACATATTGCCACTTCATCGTGTGAAGCTGAATATCGTGTAGCATTTACAGCTACTCTAGAGTCAGTATGGTTGCAGAAGATTTTCAGTTATCTTGATGTAAGAGTATATCATCCCATTCAAATATTTTCAGATAGCCATAGTGCTATAGCAATAGCTAAGAATCCAGTGCATCATGCAAGGACAAAGCATATAGAGGTACACTACCACTATATTCGAGAGCAGATAGCTAAGAAGCACATTGAGCTAGTTTATGTTCCTTCTAGTGAGAATGTTGCAGATATTTTTACCAAAGCATTGACTAGAGATAGTCATGAGAAGATTTGCACGTTACTGAATCTTGTACCAATATGACATTGAAGGAGGGATTGTTGGAGTCAATATCATATGGTCCAACAATTGTTCAATAGTTCAAGTTCATACTATTTTCCAGGCGGGCCAACTCTGCTATATACTGTGTGTCTTATATGTCTACATACAAAGCCAACGGGCGTCGACTTGGTCTAGCTCATAGCTTCCAAAAGCTCACTCAGTAGACCCGGGGTCAAATCCCGTTAAATGCAACAACGAAGTAGTTGTTCTTTTATTATTTGCTTTATTAAAAAGCACACGGACGGCTGCGCTACCTGATATGGAGTTTTTGTACGCGTTCAATTACGATCGTAGCTTTAGCGAAGGGGCTTTTCGATGTGCTTTTCAAGGAGGAGAACAACTATATAAACAAGGCCTTGGCTCCTTGTATAATCACTCACTCAAAGATCTAGAGCTTGGAGATCTTCTTGAAGATAGAGTGTTCTCACACTCTTGAAGGAGGTGAAGTTGTGGTGAAGGAGAGGCTACTCTCATTGCAGCAGGAAGTCTTCTACAAGGTGGTGGTAACTATCTTTTGTGAGTTAACCTTGTGGTTGATTTACAATTTTGTTACACTATTTTGTTAGCTTTGTTGCTTCATTCTCTTCACACACACTCAGATTATTTTGACACAATCTAAATTTTGTATCATCATCTTCTTATTCTTCCATTAGTGAGTGCACCACTTTATATGGTTGAGTAGTACTCCCATGTTGTAATTTGGACATCTATTATTTTTAGTGAAGTAAGCATCCAGCTTACGTTCCCTATCCTTGTCTCAAGATCTCTTTCTTTCTCTATCTCACTTATCATCTTGTCAATTAAGTTGTGTATGCTCAAGAGGTTTTAGTATCGAAATAATCCTGGGGCCCCAAATTCCAACAGTGTTAGTCATTTGGTGGCTCAGTGGGAGACAAAATAAAATGGGTTTTTGATGACATACTCACAAGTGAACATCAAGAAATTACTAAAGAAGAACTTAGTAATGGACAAGCAAGGTATTAGAATCAAACGTTCCTAGTTCACCAATCATTGAGCAGAGTGGAATGTCCGACTCTAGAATTAATTCACATATTCAAGAACTCAGTAATGGACAAGCAAGGATATTAGAATCAAAGGTTCCTAGTTCACCAATCATTGAGTAGAGTGGGATGTCCCACTCTAGAATTACTAATCTCAATACTTTGTGTGGGAGGTGATAAAAGTTGACAGGTTTGCAACCATAAGCAAAGGGGATCAAGTGTCTCGTGGAGGTCTACTACCACCTATTTGGTAAATATATTACAATCAACCGCATCACTGCATATGAGGCATGGAACGGAAGAAAACCTAGCTTGGATCATCGTAGGATTGATGGGTGCATTGCATATGCACATACAAGTTCACATATAAGAGGTGAGTTGGACCCAAGGGCAAATAAATATGTGTTTAGTGGCTATGAACTTAGTCAACAAGGTTAGAGATTGTATAATCCAAGATATAAAGGATTGAAATTAAGTCAAGATATTGTGTTTTGAAATTTGGATTTACATGCAATGTGAATAGCCTTCCTTCCTTCTTGCCTTTGGCTACTGACCTATGCCCTTCCTTAGGGTTTTTGATAAAGCATCACATATGGTTGAACTTGACCTAAAATCCTCTCTCAACCATTTGACCCACAAAAACAAGATTCTTTGTAATTTTGGGAACATGGATAACATCATTCAAATGCTTAGACTTGTGAGAACCATCTAGAATAACATTACCTATGTGTGTCATAGCATGGGGGTATCATCACCTATCACCACTATCAATTTACCGTGCTTGAACTTGTGTCTTTTAATCACTCTTTTGTATGATAGCTAACATAGTTTCACTCTCATTTGAAGTAGATTCATAAATACCTTGTCCTTTGTAGGACTAATTAGTCTTGCCCGTTTCCTAGAAATCCCTTGGAAAGTAATACTTGCCACATATGAACCATCGTTCTAAGTTGTTGTTGTCTCGATTTTGGTTGAACCTTCCTCCTCTTTCTCTCAACTTGTCTCTTTTCTCTCGATGAAGAGAAATCTATTAGTTGGAATTGATACATTAGGGGAAAAAATGAACCCTGAATGGGCCTTTTAGATTAAGGAGTGATTAGTGATGGACCAATCAGAAGAGGGTGGTGGCCACAGTCTATGCCCTATAAAATACTAGGCTGAAGGGGGAAGAGGGGACATATTTCTCCCTTATTTAATGAGCTGCCTCTAGAGAGAGAAAGAATCTCGTAACTTTGTTGGGCCCAAAAATTCAAAATTGCTAAAAAGTTAAAAAACTCATCATAACACCTGAAAATGGACCCCCCATTACTTTTTAGGGTCAAAAGTACTCTTTTTGACCCCAAATTCAAAATCCGTGCATGTTTTGAGCTCAAAAAAATGGGTTTTTTCAAAAATACTCAAACAAGAGTTATTTCCCTCCTAAACCTCACATTTTCATACCTAGGTCCCAATAAGTCATCTTTTCCCACTAGTTTCACTCTCTAGCACACCATTGAAGCTCCTGTTTCTACACTCCAATCTACCTGCATCTCCTATCTCGAATTACTATTGTAGCTTGAAGACTTTTAGCTTCAATGGCAATAGCTAAAGCATCTAGGCGACCGAAAGATGAAATCCTCAGAGTAAGATGTCACAATATCAAGGCCACAGATGGACAGTGGCTATCACATGAGTACTCCAAAGGTGCATGGGTGTACATGCAACCCTCTAGAGTTGGGCCTCATCGAGTTAGAGATCATGGAAACTTAGATTTTCATTGGAAGGGAAAGTTACTGGGCTTCAAGAAGCACAGAGACAATGGGATGGTTGCTATTGTACAACATGTTTTTACAATGGCAACTATGAAACTTGAAAACTCTAGTAGAATGAGATATCTTGTGAATTGTAAGTATTACTCTACAATATTTTATGTTTTCTTGTGTCGGATATATTTCTGAACTATTTAGATATGTTTTTGTTTGTTTCAGATATATTTCCTTCTACTTTGCTGGAAGATCAACCACTTCATAGTCTTACAGGTACTTTCCAGGCATTGCATGCAGATGTTGGTGCACTAGTCTTTCCAGAAATATCTCCTGCTCAACTTTACCATGTTAGATTCTTTTACACACATAGATGGTTTTGGAAGGTTAGAGAGAATTGAAGTACATTCTCTTCTTAGCTTGGAGTGGCCAAAACCTGGTATATGGTCCGTATCATCTTTGAAGCAAGAGATGGTAATGGATATACATAACTCTTTGAAATTCATAAAAGTGTATAGGTCTGTAGGTTTGCACTGGTCTTTTCCCATTCATTTTTTTGTATATTAATTCCAAGGATTCTCATTCCAAGAGACTTCCACCATGTTCATGTGTAAAGATATCACATATGAGCAAGTCGAAAGTCTTCTTGTTGAAGATTGGGGTTTGATAGAAGGAATTGCAAAAGGTGATAAATATCTTTGTAAAATAGGTGGAACAGGTATAGGATTTTGATATTTGAAACAACGTACTTCATTATACATCAGATTCTACTATGATCATTGGATGTGCAAACTTGGCAAATGGATACCATTTCAAAGTTCAGAGGGATCTTTACAGTCATTTGAAATAAAGCTTAGATTGCCCAATAATGAAACAGAAACTATTTTAGTGAATAATCATTGGGCCTTGGCTAATCTGAGAGAACACTTGATGATTATGGGGTTTGAAGGACTAACTCAATCCAAATTCAAAATTCGAGGACATAAGGTGAGAAATGTTTCGGGCTTTTGTTAAAGTAATCTTTTCATTATTATTTATTTTACTTTAATGACTTCAATTTCTTGCAAATTGATTACAGGTGGGTAGAAGAATGGAATACAAAATGAAAGTCCCTGTAGATTGGAGCAAAGATGGAACAAAACTCTCATTGTCATAGTTCTTTTGCAACCTGATAATGTCACTTCTTGGGCCCCAGTCATTGTATCTCATAGTTTTTTCACTTTCAAGAACCTTGTAAAAAGTAGGACAATTGATTCATGTTAGATATTGTATATACCTTCTTCTCTGATCCCTTCTCTCCTACTAAGATATCTAAAAATCCTCTTGATCTAGAATTGTTCTAGAAATACTTTACATCATGGATGAGCATCGCAAATATTTTTTCAGTTCTTCTCTGATCCCTTCTCTCCTACTAAGATATCTAAAAATCCTCTTGATCTAGAATTGTTCTAGAAATACTTTACATCATGGATGAGCATCGCAAAGATGGAACAAAACTCTCATTGTCATAGTTCTTTTGCAACCTGATAATGTCACTTCTTGGGCCCCAGTCATTGTATCTCATAGTTTTTTCACTTTCAAGAACCTTGTAAAAAGTAGGACAATTGATTCATGTTAGATATTGTATATACCTTCTTCTCTGATCCCTTCTCTCCTACTAAGATATCTAAAAATCCTCTTGATCTAGAATTGTTCTAGAAATACTTTACATCATGGATGCGTTCTTGCATTTGCAAGCACTTCAAGTTGTACAATCATTGATACCAATGATTTTTAAATTTTGTAAGATTTGATATTTGTAATGAAAACATGTCTACTCTCACATTTTTGTAGTCTACAACTGTGCATTTATAATTTCTCTTGGTGATTATTCAATTTTTGCTTTTATATAGAGTACGTTCAAGTTCACAATAATTGATATTTTATTGGTTAATTTTCTCAATAGATGATCATTTATGAAGTTTGAAATACAAAGGATATAACTAAAAAATGCCATTCATGTTAGATATACTCAATACTTACTCCTCAAGTACCACAAATGATCCATGGTGCTCTAAGTTATAAGGCCCCCATTATGAGGAGAAACCACTTTGAGAGTACAAACATCCATGGAACCTTAACTTATAAGTTATATGAGTTTTATATGTGAAAATTTATGGTAATAAATGGTCTTTGTGATTGATGCCATGAAGTAAGTGGGGCATAAAAGTTTTGCCAATTTGAATGCCATTCAAGCTAAAAATAAAGGCCCTCTAGTGCCATGGAATTTCCCCATAGAACCTTAATGGGAGGAGTTCAAAGGGGGATTTCTGCCTTATGTGGGGTATAGAGGCACAACAAGAATGCTACACATGAGGATATTATCCTAAATTATACTTTGCAAACTATTTTATTTCATGTGACTATGTTTGTTTATACTGGCTCCCATTGTAGAAGTTGTATATGCATGGATCACTATAGAGTAAGTGACTTGTTAGAAATAAGTTCCACGACTCTAAAAATCTAAATAATAAAGTTTCATATCCACTAAAAATAACCTTGCATGGCATCAAAAGTATCCAAAAAGAGGAGCCATAGAAACATGGGATATGTCTTCGCAAAAGTTTTGTAGAGGCCTATTGTGTGTTTATATGGATGAACTTTTTTTGTGCTTTTGAGGCCATGCAAGTTTATTTCTAGTGGATATGAAACTTTATTATTACAAATTGAATGTCGATGAAACTCATTATGTGCTCAACTCAATTTACCAATGGAAAAATGACTTTATAACCATAAATGATTTGCTCTGCACACATAGCATGTTGACTTGAGTGCATATGATTGTGAACATATGATATAGATCAATGTGGAGTTGAGCATGTGTAAGAAAGGTTAGGAAAAAATATATTACCAATGAGATAATTCTAATTACAAAACATCTCTTCAAGAAGAATGATCATATAGTCATATATGCTCCTATCTAGTTCTTGGGTTGCATAATTTTCCTAAAATTTGCAAGAATTAATACTTATTTCCACCATTTGATGACTTTGCATGACCTCAAAGCACCAAAAAAGGTTTATATCTCATGAATGGTTTAGATTTTGGAGAAATGGATGCTACCGTCATGTCCAAAACATGCAAAAACCCTAAGATTGACTGTTTATTTGTCCAATTCTGACATCTAGAGCCTTGTAAACCTCAAAAAGCACCAGAAAAGGGGCAGCCACAGAAACGCGGGATTGGCCTCTGCAAAACTTTTGCAGAGGCCAATCCCGCGTTTCTGTGGCTGCCCCTTTTCTGGTGCTTTTTGAGGTTTACAAGGCTCTAGATGTCAGAATTGGACAAATAAACAGTCAATCTTAGGGTTTTTGCATGTTTTGGACATGATGGTAGCATCCATTTCTCCAAATTCTAAACCATTCATGAGATATAAATATTTTCATAGAATTTATGGTTTTACAATGGTTTCCTTTGTGTTTATGACATCATCTCCCTCTCAAAGCGATAAGTTCCATGCGAAGTAGCTATGTAACTATGATATTTTTTGGAAATTGAATCTTCATAGTTATTGGTCTTCTTAGAGTTCTTTATATGTTGTATTGGAACACGATGATGATGGATATCCATGATGGTACTAGAAAGGGATTGTAGTATATCTAGCTAAAGAATCAAGGGCATGATTCTCATGATGGATATTACTCCTTTTCTGACTCAGATGATGATCTTTTGATGTGGAATGGTGATCGTGGAAGTCTTAAACCCAGCTTGTATCTTCTTCCTAGGACATTTGAATATGATGTGGTTAGTGACAATACAACTCCCTTCTTTCAAATTTTAGGTTCATGGACCTTATTATATGCACAACCTAGTTGAACAATGCAAATACTAGTTTTGATTCTAAGGGATTTGTTTTGCACCCATACAATCTTTACGCAAGTTGATACAATTATGAACATATGATATAGATCAATGTGGACTTGAGCATGTGTAAGAAAGATTACGAAAAGTAGATTATCATAATGGAAATGTGATTTTACAAAATGTATCTCTTCAACAAGAATGATTACATAATCATGTATGGTCCCATCTAGTTTCTTTGGTTGTATGGTCATCACCTTCACATGAGCTACACACAAGTCAATATCTTTCAAAATAGAAGTAAGGAATGCATCTCCTTCCTCTTGGATGGCTTGAAGTGCTATTGATTATATCCAAAGTCTAGTGCATTAACTTTGAATCACTAAGGATTGATAACGTTTGCTCACTTTTTTGTTGCTTTTGCATTAGGAGAAACTTTAGGTTGTGCTACATATGATCTATGATGTGGTTGGTAGTTCTTATTCATTTTACATCTATGCCTTGATTGACATTGTGACACAATTTATGGCATATGTTTCTTTTCTCATATGTGGGTAGTGTTCTTTGACCTTATAGTAGTGACTTTATAGCCTCTACTTGATATGATGTTGGAATATGCATATGTTTCATGATGATTCCTTGAAGCTCTCCTTTTTGGATGACTTGGAATGGTTACTTCATGCATGTTTCATCAGCCATGTTCCATTTGGAGGTAGATTGAGTTCAAATGGTTCATCACCAATGATTAGTGGATCTATTATTCCCCTTTGTGCATGTCCTTAGAATCTTTTTATGAATGGTCACATCTGTGGCAGTTGATCTTCATCATGCTCACAAGAATGATTCTATGGATGAGGGTATGAACTATTTTGATATTCTTAATCAACTTCACTCTGTCATATTGAGCCACTCTATGATTGTATGGTGACCTCTGTTGCATGTAGACCACTTCATCCTCTCTGATGGAGCTTCATCCAAGGTGGTCATTATGTACCTTGAGCATGGATAGGATATACCACAAAAACTTGTTAGTATAAAATAATCAATGATGCCTCTTATGTAACTTGAGTTCCAAGTTGAACCCTAAAACACTTTTTGTGCATGACATTGATCATGATGCAAAGGACTTGCTGATAACCTCCAATTTTCACTTGCAATGTTGTGTTGTAATTTCATGAAAACATTTTTAATAGTCAAACTCTTGCAGAAGTTTTTTGAAGAAAAGCAAGTGAGTATTATTCCAACGAGTCAACATGCATAGAACCACTAATATGACATGTACGTTTTATAGAAATTACTATTAGATCTATAGTGGGAATTTTCCATCACTACTGTACTAGAATCTTGACTGATAAAAATCGATACATCAAAATTCTCCATATGACAATACAACATGTAATATTTCAATGAATAAAATGAGCACAATTTAAAGAAACAAACAACATCTGAATGTAGAATGTACCTTACCTTTCACTATTCCAAGTCATTGATGATTAGTATCTTTAATATGAATTTGAGCCTATAACCACAACATGTAGAAAAAAGATAAACATATATGAAATCAAATTCAAAAGGGATATGAAAAGAATATTAGTAGAGGTAGATTTTATTCTAGAAGAAGAACATTGATTTTTGAATCCTCTATAGATTAAAAATTTATTTATTTATTGTTTTGTACAAACAAAAGCATATGTATATGAGTTCTTCATAAACTAAGGATTTGATTTCTTCATTGACTCCTTAGTCATGGTTGCATGCTAAACATACCTAGGCATATTTTCTTTTATGTGTAAGTACTATGTGGAAATATCAATCATGTCCTCTTTATAATTCATGTTCCTAATGAATAACTTCTATAATCATGGCGAAATGCTTCCACACACATTTTCCTATCCATACTGTGTAATATTGGTGTCATAATTCTTTTGAAAAGAAGGAGAAGTAAGAGAAACTATTAACAATTTAAAGTGCTTCTTTGGTGTTGATGAAGCACTTATTTCTTAGATGAATTACCTATGCAAAGGAAATATTGGTTTAATTCTTTTGCAAATATGACAATCAAGAAAAATATATACCTCATTAGAAGAATATGGTGTCTTTGTCCTCCAACTCCACATGAAAGAGCTTCGAATGATGGTATTGTGTGCTTTTCCTCCTGAAAAATAGTAGATGAATACTGGAAAGTAAAATGAATAGTACATCTTTGATCACAAAGAAAGAATGAACCACCTACTTGGACATGCATATTGTCATCTCATGGGAGAAAAATTTCTTTGTGAGTGATTCTATTATTGTTACATCTTCTCCTTGGAGGAAATTGTGCGAGAACCCCATGGCTGCTAGAATTCAAGAGGTAAGAGAGAGAAAGATAGAAGAGAATCAAAATAACATGTATAATGGACTAAGAAGTATCTGTACATAGAGAAAATTACTTTTTTGATATGTGTATGGGTCAAGGTGAGGTTTTCCATTCTATGTGAGTGAAAATGAGAAAATTTTGAAAAACTCATTTTTTGAGGTAGGGAAAGTTACGAGTTTAATGATGTGGCACTTTACTTTTGGAGCAGTTTGAAAAAAGAACTATTTTGAGTGATTTTATTAAAAAATCCATAAAAAAAGTAACTTCTGACATGTATATTAAAAAATGGGCCCTTTTTAGTAAGCAATAATTAACTCTGTGACTTTAAAAAAAAAAGTCATTTTTTTATTCACAAAGATGGACGGATTTGATGATGTGTAAAGTGGAATCTCTCTCTCTTTCTTTTGCAGAAGAGAGAGATGACCCTACTTGGGCCTAAAAAAAAGCCTAGTCTTGCCTACTAAAAAGTGCTCTATTAAATGCACTTTGTTCCCTCAAGCAAGAACAAGATTAGGCTTAATCCCTTAAAATTAGGAATCCTTACAAGGCCCATGGAGGGTTCATTTTTTCCCCTAATGAATGATCTTCATTATATCCTCTTCCTTGCCTTCCTCTGCTTGTGTCTTGATCTCTTCCTCTATCTCTTCCTTTACTTTCATAAAAGTTTTAGGTTTCATTGCCCTTTGCTTTTGAGCCTCCAATGTTTATCTCCTCAATGATGGTCAATGCCACTAATTGATCAAACTCATGAAGAGTATCTCTGACATAAACAGAAGTGGTAAAATACTTTCACTTCGCATCATCCGTGTATCTACAAGTAGCTCATCATCATCTATGTTACAACATATGGATCCCAATGCATCGCTTCTTTGATCTTCAAATAGTCATTGATATTGTTACTATGTGTTTTCCTCAAGTTATGGATTTCATTATTTCATTGAGTATTTGGTTGAAGTGGAGTATAGTAACTCTAGGGTTTCCTATACTTTCAGAGAAGTGTCTAGATCTTGTATATGGCCTATCATTGCACTGGTAATATCTTGAGATAAGAGGAAGATAAATCTCTTATCCCTCTCATTCCACACTCTAACGTTCCTTATGCCTCCTGATAGATATCTTTGAGTTTCCTTATATGTAAAAAATTCATTGCTACCATTGATGTTGAAAATGCACACCTTCCCTATGCACCCTTGAATCATACATGGACTAACTTAAAAAGATTGTTCTTTGAGCTCTTGAAAAATAAACCAAAGATCTTTCACATATTCTAAAACAAACTATGTGACCTACCAAATGCAAGATATCTAACTCAAAATACTTGTGCCTAATATGAGAGCCAATGCCTTCAAGATAGATTATTTGTTGCTTTCACAAGGCATGCACATAGAGAACACTGTTCACTCTAAGATGAGTTTCTCTCAAAATATGGAGTATAGACTTGAGCTTCAATCCAACTTTAAAAGAAAATAATATTTTTCTAAGAAACTAAAGATTAGAATAAATGGATACAAAATGATCATGCAACTCTCCTCATCACATGAAGCGAACTAGCTCTTATGCACAAGAATTTGTAAGAGAGATATGACAACTCAAGGCCTAGCAGATGGCTTGCTTAGCAAGAAGTGTATTAGCTTTTTCAAATCATATGCTACATAAAGCACATAAGATTATCCAAATTTAAAGTACAATGTGTGCTTATAAGACTTTGAAAAGATTCCATAAATGATAGGGAGGCCTTTTCCTAAATAGTAGGCTTTATCACATGCAAGTGTGATAGGTTATAATTGACTAGAGTCCATCAATCTAGCAAGTAATGGCTTTCTAATAGTTAGACACGAAGCTCTTATGACCATTACTCATTTGAAGACATGTATAGTCTATAAGACAACTTGAAATTTTATGAGTGAGCATGAGGAAACTTCTGATTCACACTAATTGTATGTAGCACCTTGAAAGGCCTAATCAAAGACGTGTGTTTTTGGTTGTTTTTCCTTTCTTATATCCATTCCTTCCTCTTAGTAATACAATTAAGTTTCTCTTGTTGAGATCCTTCTCCAATTCTTTTAGTCAGTAGATTCTTATTCTCTACTTTCAAAGCTTGGAAGCATATCTAGTGTGCGAGGATCAAGATAGAGCTTTAGCTGATGATGTCTAATGCACTTTGACAAAACATCATCATCAAGTGTCACCAAATTAATTGATCTTCTTGGACATATGCTTCTAACTATGAGTGTTCAATAGCCTCTCCTTTGAAGATTTTTTGTGTGTGGCTTTGCTGTGTGCACTAGGAAAAAGTATCCCATTTTTACATCTTTATCATGTATGTGAGCATCATGATAGGCTCCTACCTCTAATTCATAGCGTAACTAATTTTGAATTAATTGGAAGATGTATCTTATCTTTGATCTAACTCATCCTTTACTAAGGAGAGCTCTTAATCCATCCATTGGTAATATCGGGACTCTTAAAGTTGCAAGAAGTAACTCTATGGGAAGTATAACATTTTATCAATAGACTAGATTGAAGGGAGTGGCACTTATAGATATCTTGTATGCCATATGGTATGCCCAAATAGCATGATGGATTTTTTTGACCCAATCACACCTTCCACTATTAACCACCATTGTAAGCATTGTGCATAACACTTTATTGCATCTCTCTCGTTCTCCATTCACTTGGGCTTGGTATGGTGCATTTTTCTTATGCGAAACTAAAAACTATGTTAGGAAGCACTCAATCACTTTCTTTAGAAAATGATTTCCTTCATCACCAAAAAAGTCTATTGGTAGACCAAGACTAGTCAAAACATTTTAAAACAAATATTTGGCCATGGTCTATGCATCATGATTGGTAGTTTCCTTACTTTGCACCCATTTTGTTAGATAATCTGTAGCCAAAATTATGTATTTTGTGTGAGATCTACATGTGAGTGGTCTATTTAGAACAAATTGCTTTATTTCTTTACCTATCAAAGGCTTTACTATGTTGATATATTTAGGTAGTGATGTGTGTGAACACTCTAGGACTGTCAGGGAGCATTTTTCCCTCTTTAGGAAGTTTTTTTTCCTCGGCTTGTATATATATGCCTATTGCCCTAACAGGGTACTAATCTTTGTACATTCTAGTGGTAATACATTCAGCATTGTGTATTGTGCTCGAACCTTCTTCTTCTTCCTTGTGCTATTGGCATGCTTCCATGGCCGTCTAACTCAAACAATTGGTATCTGAGCAGGTCACCGCTTCATCTACGGTGTTGTCTCCGCCTCTCCGATTGCAGTCTCAGAATTGCATGAAATTTGATAACCATACTCAAGGTGTTTCAAAGATCAAAACTACTTCGCTTTGTGGTTCCAAAATCATGATCTGAGCTCGTTTTGGCCTCCGAAAGCACTATCCTAGTGCTTGTGTAGGCTATTTTGTCTTTTATGTGTCAAATGTATATACCAGTTTTATGTGCCGCTACAAGGAATACGGGCGTATAGCGATGGTTAAGGCGACACAATTTCATCACTATAAAATTGCAAAATGCGTCGTAATGAGCGTCCCACGTGCACCGTCGATTAAACGACGAGCCAAATGACGTTTTTTGTGACTTGTGGCACGACGGGGTCTGTGACACTCACATAGAGCATTGCTAACATGATGGTTTTATATAGCGTCGCATAAGCGACGCTTTTTTGCATCGCATAAGCGACGCTTTTTTTGCATCGCATAAGCGACGCTAAAACATGTCGCTCATAGCATCGCTTACATGACAGTATATTAAAGGAAAAAAATTAAAACATTGGATGCTCTTTGATCGGCATTTTCACGCATCTGATGGAAGAGCTCTCCAACGTTCCCAATTGCGCTGCGCTTACAAGCTGAAGCAAGTATATGCAAAATTGTTGTTTTGCCTAAGCTCTCTCTTATTGTCTACATCTTTCTCTCTTTGAATTCTCTCTCTCTCTCTCTCTATCTCTCTTCTTTCTCTCTTTATTGCAAGTTATTCAAGATGCTAACCAAGCAAAAAGATGGCTAACTATTGTAAGTACAATTTCTATTCTCTGTATATCATTTGAATTGTGGTATTTTCATTAGATAGCATACTCACACTTATTGATATGCACTTATACACTTATGCATGATGAAGATGCACTTTCACACACAGAAGCATATACACATGCACATACACATACATATATACACACAAATACATGTGCACATACACTTAGACATACACACATATACACATGCATATGCACAAACATTACTACAACCACATAAAAAGACTTACATGCATGCATTATTGCATATATAAATAAATAAATAAATATATATATATATATATATATATATATATATATATATATATATATATATATATATATATATATATATATATATATATATATATGTATATATATATATATATAGAGAGAGAGAGAGAGATACACACACACACATACACACATAAAAATATGCGCAAATACATGTATATGCACATCCACATGCATGCACATGGATGCAAATGGAAATGCATCCACATACACATGCATGCTTCATACATATACACATGCATATACATACATTATACACATATATACACATATATATGCACATACGTACACGCACATATACACATGCACACACACATACACATACCTACATATACACATATACATGCACATACACACATATACACATAGAGTTAACACATATACATGCACATACATATACACACACATACACATGCACATGCACATACTCATACACACATATACACTTACACATGCACATGCACATACATACATATACACATACATACATACATATACACACACATATATATACACTTAGGTACACACATATGAAAGAATTATATAATTAAAGTATTAAAACACATATACACATGCACACACACATGCACTTACCTACATATACACATACATGCACATACACACATATACACATAGAGTTACACATATACATGCACATACATATACACACACATACACATGCACATGCACATACTCATACACGCACATACACTTACACATGCACATGCACATACATACATATACACACACATACACATGTACATACATACATATACACACACATACATATACACACACATACATATACACTTAGGTACACACATATGAATGCATTATATAATTAAAGTATTAAAACACATATACACATGCACACACACATGCACATACCTACATATACACACATACATGCACATATATACACACATATACACATAGATCTACACATATACACGCACATACATTTACACACACATACACATGCACATGTGCATACTCATACACACATATACACTTACAGATGCACATGCACATACATACATATACACCCACATAAACATGCACATACATATATACATATACACACACATACATATACACTTAGGTACACACATATGAATGAATTATATAATTAAAGTATTAAAACACATATACACATGCACACACACATGCACATACCTACATATACACATATTCATGCACATACCCACATATACACATAGAGTTACACATATACATGCACATACATATACACACACATACACATGCACATTCACATACTCATACACACATATATACTTAGACATGCACATGCACATACATACATATACACACACATACACATGCACATACACACATATAGACACACACATATACACTTAGGTACACACATATGAATGAATTATATAATTAAAGTATAAAAACACATGCTTAATATAAAAATAACAATCAATAGAACAAAACTCTTCATTAATTAATACCATACACACAATTCAAAACATAACTGAAATGAAAACTATATAGATTATATATATATATATATATATATATATATATATATATATATATATATATATATATATATATATATATATATATATATATATATATATATATATATATATATATCAATGTAAATACATATAATCCAATGTCATAATCAACTAAAATGCTAATCATCATTATCATGATCCTCATCATCATCATCATCAGTAGTATCATGATCATCCTCATCCTCATCGTCATGATCACCCTATGACGATCGAGATCGTCGCTCTTGTGTCTCTCTCTCCAGCTCATCCATTCATAAATAAATAAAACAATTAAACCATTCATAAAAATAAAATAATTATATAAAATTTAATCATACTCACAAAGGCATCAGGATAATCTCCCATATACTCAATCAAACGCCAATATCCAAAATGTGTAGCATACTCAATCTCATGTTTCGTAAGATATTGCCCATAATCCTTCTAGTACATTGAAACAAATAAAAAAGATTAGTTGCTTGCATTTTAACTTAAATAAAAATTATACTCACAATAACACATATACTTACAAATGTAGCTACAAAACCATTATGGCCCATTTGGCCTAGGTGTGATGTGTGGTCCGACTCCACTCTCTTCTTTGCAGCAGCTTGTTTATTTAAGAAGAAAAATACATAAATTAAATGTAAATAATTACTAAAATATATAAAAATTATAAATATAAACTACTAATTTGTGTACCTTCTGCTGAGGAAATGAATCTTGAAGATGTAGCTATCTACAAAAAAACTACCATGTCTTAGGTGGTATGTTAGGTCGCCTCTTATTTTTTTCCACCATACAATATCTCCTGTTAATTTAATCTCAAACAGAAAAAAAAATCAGAATACATACACATATATGCACACACATACACATACACATACCCACATACACATATACATGCAAAACTATATGCATACATATATGTATACATATACACATATACATACATATAACATAAACACACATATACATATCCACACATATATACGTACACACACATGCATGCATATACACTCATTCATACAAAATACATGCATTTTTCCCACAATAATGTGTAGTTGTGTATACGTGAATATGTGTGTATGTCTAAATGTGTATATGTGAATATGTGTGTATGTGTAAATATGTATATGTGAATTTTTTATGTATGTAGATAATTAGATTATTAATATCAAATACCATTATTTGTAGATTCTGATCAATCAGATGGAACTCCACCACCGTCTCCTCATCATGCAATGACTATATACTGTAAGTATATCAAACATTTAATTTTAAATATATTTGATGGATACATAACTCATTTTTTTTTGTTTCTTATTATGTGCATATTCTGATCAATCAGAGGGTACTCCACCACCTCCTACCCATGCAACGACTTCACATGTGTCCTTCGATAGGAATTATGATGAATTTTACTATCAAGAGCATATGATATGTTGGTGTAACTCTTGTTATGGCACGTATCGAAGACCACGATTGGAATGTATTGAACATGAGGTAGAGTATGGTACTTTTGAGCATGCACCATCACCTGGTCAACGTGATAATGCTTGGGTATGTATTTTTATATATATATTAATGTCATTATTTTATTTAAAAACCATATACAAAATCAAATTACTATTGATATACAGGAATACTTGCTCGATGATGATGATGATGATGATATTTTTTCTCATAATGTTAATATACCTCGTACACATCATGGACTTGCTATTCATGAACTACAAGCAAAGGTTTCTAGGAATCCTCTACCTCCTGGTTTAGAGACTAAAACGGCTGGAGATTATCCATTGCCATCTCATGATCGTTCTTTCATACAAACATATGATAGAAGAAGATATGGAGGATGGAATAGAGGACCACTTCCTTTAGATGGAGAGGTTTTCAACTTTTGGGGGTAATCCCTATATGATTGCTCCATCCTCTATTACTAATGCTGGTCGTGGTCTCTTTATTGTAGAGGATTTGTATGTGCCTCCGAACTCTAAAGTCACGCTTATGTCATTTTGTGGTCCTATATATGGATGGGGAGATTGGCATAGACTTTCACGTTATATTCAAAGCATGAGTACTTATGGAATATGCTTGAATTCAGCATCCCTTACTAGAAGATGGATTTTACATGTAGAAAATGAAAGATTATATATTGATGGAAGACCTTACACACATGGAGATATAGCAAGTTTAATAAGTGTGTAAATATGCATGTGCATTTATGTAAAATATTCATGTATTCATGTAATATATGCAAGTGTTTATAATTGTGTACATGTATATATGTATATGTGTCTATGTGTAAATATGTACATGTAAATATGTATGCATGTATATATATGTTTATGTGTGCATGTAGGCATGTACATGTGATGTGTACATGTATATATGTATATATGTCTATGTGTAAATGTGTACATGTAAATATGTATGCATGTATATATATATTTATGTATGCATTTAGGCATGTATGTGTGATGCATAATATATCTACTCCATTTTATATTTATGTATGTGTATCTACATGATGTGTATATATCTATCTATCTATCTATCTATCTATATATATATAGATGCCTCTATTTATAGCTACTCGAATCAACGACGATCATTATATATATATATATATATATATATATATATATATATATATATATATATATATATATATATATATATATATATATATATATATATATATATATATATATATATATATATATATATATATATATATATATATATATATATATATAATGATCGTCGTTGATTCGAGTAGCTATAAATAGAGGCATAAGGTTGGGAGGAGAGAAATCTCTATAGTAGGATGTCAAAGGAATAAATGCAATGTGTACATATACTTCAAACATATGGCTAAAAGGTTGAATTAAAGTTTTTAAATTAGGGGTTTTAAAACCCTAATATCGAAATTAGTGTTTTCAATTTAGGATTTTTAAAATAGGATTTATTTATTTATGTGTATGCATGTGTTGTGTATGTATGTGTATCTATATGTGCATATGCATGTGTTGTGTGTGTGTATATATGCATGTGTATATGTATATATGCATGTAAATATGATTATATGAGTCTATGTGTGTGTACATAAGATTATGCATGTGTATGTGTATGTGAGTATGTGTACGTGTATGTGAGTATGTGTACGTGTATGTGAGTATGTGTATGTGTCTATGTGTATTCATTATATGTGTGTAACTGCATGCATGTGTATGTGTGTGTAAAAATGTGCATGTATGTGTGTGTATGTATAAATGTGCATGTATGTGTATATGTGTGTAAATGTGCATGTATGATGTATATGTGTGTGTATGCATGTATTTGTACCTCTAGTCTCACTCTTTTCTCTCTCTCTCTCATATACATACATAAACACACATACTCATATCCACATATATAAACATAAAAGTAGTGCATACAATACATTATCGCGACCATGAGCCATAAGTGTCCGCATCTCTTTTACACACCACTTAAGTGACCATCCTGTCCCAAACTCTGTCTCAAGTGAACTAAGTACATATTTTTCAGCCCTCTCATCATGCTCACTACAAAAATAAAAAAAATAATGTAAATAAAACATAAGATCTTTATTTCAATTTATATTTAAAAATTATACTTACTTCCACAGTAAGTGGACAAGGCACATGTAAGAGTCGCATAATGCCCGCATTCTTCTCTTGAACTCCAATCCATTCCCTATGTACACAATGTTCCCCTCTGGCTCTATATCGCACTCTAGTCCTAAGGTGCCTATGCATGTCCTCATAGGCAACTCTGCTCTACTATCACAATCTGGAGGTGGTATAGGTGTCCTGAAAATAGATAGATAAAAATAAATAAAAATATGTGTTATAATATCATTTAAAAAGTTTATGAAAAAAAAATATACCTATGAGCAGATAGTTGTCTTCCTGCATGTGGAGCCACAAAAGAGCCCTCCTCTGATCGTTGGGTGAGCATCTGGATCATATAGTCCAACTCATCATCATACATCTCTAAGTAATTACGCATGATGGTCCCTAGAGTATCAAATGGAACTCTTGCTCTCATAAGACTTTTTATGAGAGTGAGTTTCACCTTTCTCTCTCTATTAGGATCCATAATACCTAACATATAAAACAAAATGGGTTAGGAATGAATATATATACATGTACATATGTATGTTTGTATGCATTAAGTATGTGTATGTATGCATGTGTGTGTGTATGTATGTGCATGTATGTGTGTGTGTATGTGTGTGTGCATGTGTATGTGTGTGTATGCATCATTATATGTGTATGTGTCTATGTTTGTATGTGTGTGTGTATATGTGTGTGTGTGTGTGCCTATGTGTATGTGTGTGCGTCTATGAGTGTGTATGTGTTTATGTGTGTGTATGTGTATATGTGTGTGTATGTGTATATGTGTGTATGTGTATGCATTATGTCTCCATATGTGTCTGTATGTGTTTGTATGCATTATGTATGCATATGTGAATGTATGCATTATGTATGTGTATGTATGCATGTAAGTATGTATGTATGCATATGCATATATGCATATGTATGCATGTATGTGTATGTGTGTGTATGTCTCTCTATGTGTGTGTGTATGGATATATGTGTGTGTATGTGTGTATGTGTGTGTGTATATGTGTCTGTATGTGTGTATGCATGTGTATGTGTGTGTATGCATCATTATGTGTGTATGTGTATGTGCCTATGTGTGTATGTGTGTGTGTGTATATATGTGTGTGTATGTGTGTGTGTCTATGTGTATGTGTGTGCATGTATGAGTGTGTATGTGTTTATGTTTGCGTATGTGTCTATGTGTGTGTATGTGTCTATGTGTGTATGTATATGCATGTATGTATAGATATGTGTGTGTATGTGTGTGTATGCATTATGTATGCATATGTGTGTGTATGCATTGTATATGTGTATGTATGCATGTAAGTATGTATTTATGCATATGCATATGCATTATGTATGCATATGTATGCATGTATGTGTATCTGTGTGTATGTCTCTCTATGTGTGTGTATGCATATATGTCATGTGTTGGTCCTAAAGGGACTATGGAATATTGTGCAGGGTGTTGAAAGACGTCCTGTTACACCTGTGAATACAAGTTGTGCAAATATAGGTGTTGGAGCTGATGGACATGGTGTCGAAGATGATGATATTCTATATATTCTTGTTCATGGTGTTGCTTCTATTGCACCTACTACAAAGCAAATTCGTTGGGATCACATAGATGCTCAAGCACATGCATTGATAGTTGTATCTGTCAAACATGCCATTATTCCTCATGTTCGCTCTTGCAGAACTGCTGAGGATGCTTGGGATCTACTTAACACATTGTACCATGCTAGGAATGAGGCTCCTGTTTCTTACCTTGGAAAACAATTGGAGAGTGAGCACATGAATGAAGGTGGTTCTATGGAGAATTTTCTAAAAACGATCAAGGATTTGATAGAACAGTTGATTTCTATTGATGAAGTTATACGAGATAGCTCACTTGTGCAGACCATTCTGAATTCTCTTCCTGATTCATATCAGAGTTTTGCTTCTACTCTTTGTTTGATGATGAAAGGAAATCCAAATGCCTTGTCATTTGAGGAGTTAGTCTCTGTTCTATTGCACGAAGATCATTCTAGGCAGAACATGTCTATTATATGTGTTCCACATCAAGCTTTTCTCGCTAATCAAAAGGGCAAAGAAAAATGGAGCTCTTCTACTAGTAAGTAGAAATCTCCAAATGTTGCACATTCTAAGAAGGAAGACAAAGATGAGAAGATATCTAAAAAGCAAAAATTGTTTTGCAAATACTGTAAAACAAATGATCACATCATCAAGAGCTATCCAAAATTGGCTGCTAAAGAGGCAAAGAAGAAAGAGGCTCGAATGGTTGTTGTAGAGGCCTCCACACCGAAAATAGAGTCTACTAATCTTGTGCAGGAAGAAGAATGGGTTTTTACTATTGTTTGCCATTTTGACCCATCTTCTCATGAGAAGTGCATGTGTGTAGTAGACTCAGATGTTTGGTACTTTGATAGTGGGGCGACCAAACATACTACCCTACAGTGCAGTTTCTTCTCTTCACTTGAGCCTGCCCCTATAGGGAATACTATCACATGCACCCACAACACCTCTTATCCTATCATGGGAGCTTGTAAGATCATTCTCACTACTACTGATGGTAGTTCTTTCACTTTGTCAGATGCTTTGTTTGCGCCAGGGATCAAGAAAAATCTATTATCAATTTCTGCATTGGCCAAGATTGGCTTGGTTGTGAAATGTATTGATGACAGATGTACATTTCATGATCCTTCAAATGGCGATGTCATTATTGCTTCTAGCATTTTATGTCGTGGGTTGTGTAAGCTCATAGACTATGAAAGATCTGTAAATGATTTGGCATATGTAGTACATGATTCTCAAGCTATGTCAGATGCAAAGCTTCGGCATGCACGCTTTGGTCATCTAAATTTTTCTAGTTTGCTATGCCTGCAAAAATCTGAAATGGTGTCCTCTTTGCCCAAGCTTAAGGCACCTGGTAAACATGTATGTGAAGGGTGCATTTTGGGCAAAATGTAGCATTCTTCCTTTCCAAAAACATGGTTCAATTCCGGCTACTTTGAAATTGCAACTTATACATAGTGATGTCTGTGGTCCTATGCATACACCTTCTTTTGGGAACTATCTTTACTTTGTGACTTTCATCGATGATTTTTCAAGGCATGCATGGGTATATCCATTGAAGGCAATCTTAAGTGTTTTTGTACTTCAAACAATTTTTAGTTTTAGCTAAAAATCTGTTAGCATGTAAAATGGGCACCCTCCATTTTGATCGAGAGGGGGGAATATATGTCTTCTTATCTTAATGCATTTTTGGTTAAACGTGGGATAAAACACTAGTGTATAGTGCCATATACACCTCCATAGAATGGATTTGCTGAATGGAAGCACAGGTCACTCATGTAGATGGTGAGGTGTATGGTCAAGAGTTAGGCTTTACCAAATAGTTTCTAGCTTGAGGCTGTCATGTGTGTAGCATATATACTTAAAAGGTGTCCGACTAAAGCGCTGTAGTCTATCACTCCATATGACGTTTGGCGGTCACAAGCCATCTTTTGCTCATTTGTGTGTTTTTGGTTGTTTGGCATATGCATTAGTGCTTGAATAGCATCACAGAAAATTGGATGATGAAGTAGTAAAATGTATTTTTTTGGTACAATTCTGAAAGCAAAGGCTATCTTCTGTATCATCCACAGAATAAATGCATTCTGGTTAGGCTTGATATTATTTTTTGGAAGATGCTATTCAGCGCTTACTTTCGTGTACTAATGATACATCTATTAGCTCCAAAGACATGTATGATACTTTGCTGCCTCTTTTTACAGGTGGAGATTCTAGTGCTGGTCCTAATGAGGCAACTTCTGAGCCATTGCAGGTTTCATGTGATGATGTAGATCATTCCATTTCTGATGCACTTGTTGATGAGAGAGCTCATATTGAGCAGGCAAAAACTATGCCCAAATGGCTGGTGCAGACTTTGTGTGACAACAAATTAGATGCACCTCTGTAATATCGTACTGGTTCAGGCTCTCATAGTGCCTCTTTGGCATCAGATTGCTATGCTATGGTTGCATCTAGTCTTTATGATGATAATGAGTCTATTTGATTGGATGAAGCACAAAATTCAGAAAATTGGATGGTTGCTATGCAATCTGAATATGATGCTATAATAAAGAATGGTACTTGGACTTCATGTGGCTTGCCTCCTAGCAAGAAGGCCATTGGCACAAAGTGGGTATATAGAATGAACTGTAAGCCTGACGGAACAGTTGACACGTATAAGGCCAGGCTTGTTACAAAGGGTTATGTGCAAGAAAGAGGCATTGATTTTCATGAAACCTTTGCTCCTACTTGCCGAATGACTACTATTCGTAGCATATGTGCACTTGCAGCTTATCATGGTTGGAATGTACATCAGTTGGACACTAAAACAACATTTTTGAATGGTGACTTGCATGAAGAAGTGCATGTTTTTCATCCTCGTGGCTTTGTGCAGAAAGGGCATGAAAGCCAATTGTGCAGGTTAAAGAAGGCACTATATGGTTTAAAGCAAGCACCACTTGCTTGGTATGAAAAGATACATGCCTATCTCTTTGCACATGGTTTTGAGAATAGTCCAACTCAAAGCACCTTATATGTTAAGCGTGTTAATGATGTACTTCTGCTCATTGTGGTGTACGTTGATAACATGCTACTCACTGATCCTCATGACATGCATATTGCTGATTTTAAGGCTGATTTGCATGCCTCATTTGAGATGTCTACTTTGGTGTAGGCATTCAATTTATGCAAGTTGATGGTGGAATGGATTTGTGTCAAACAAAATATATTGACACATTATTATAGCATTTTGGCCTTGGAGGTTGTAAGCCTATTGCCACTCCTATGGAGAGAGGTTTACAATTGAGACCATGATGCTAGAGATGCATTTGATGTTGTTCTCTATCAGCAAGGTGTTGGATGCTTGATTTACTTATGCACTACTTGGCCAGATATTCAGTTTGCTATCTCACAAATGAGGAGGTTTATGCATTGCCCAGGTGTCAAGCATTGGTAGGCGGTTAAGCGCATCTTTTGCTACTTCACTGGTACCCAGCTACTTAAATTGTTTTATCGCAAAGGGGGAATCGATCACTACCGCCAGATTTGCATGCTTTTTATGATAGTGATTGGGCTAGTTTCTATGACACTCATTTGTCCACTAGTGACTTTTGCTTCATGATTCGTAGCTCATGTATATCTTGGTTGAGCAAGAAGCAGACTACTATGGCCACTTCTAGTTATGAGGCTAAGTATACGGTAGCTTTCACAGTGATTGTTGAGTGTGTGTTGCTCAAACACCTTATGGATGATTTGGGTGTTGGTCAGTCTTCTGCCATCACCATCTTGATTGACAGCCAGAGCGCACTGGTAGTTGTGAAGAACCCTGTGTTCCATGCTCGCATGAAGCACATTGAGGTGCATTATCATTATGTAAGTGAGAGGTTCTCTGCTGGGGAGATCAACTTGGCACATGTGCCCATGCAGGAGAACATTATAGACCTTTTTACGAAGGCTTGACTCCACAAAGCTTGGCACTTCCTTATACTTGAGTGTGAGCTCCTTGTTCACCGCATCACTCCCACGGGGAGATTTGTTGATATATTTAGGTAGTGATGTGTGTGAACGATCTAGGACCGTCGAGGTATTTTTTCCCCTCTTTAGAAGGGTTTTTCCACCGGCTTGTATATACGGCTATTGCCCTAATGGGATACTAATCTTTGTACATTCTAGTGGTAATACATTTGGCATTATGTATTGTGCTCCCTGCTTCTTCTTCTTGCTTGTGATGTTTGCGTGCTTCTGCAGACGTCTAACTCCAACATACTATTAATCATGACTCATCATGGCAGGTTGTTTCTTTGAATTGGATACTTCCCTCTTTGACAAGTGTCAACTTGCTTGAAAAAATCTTCCATATCTTGATGCAAGTTCTCCCATGGAAGTCCTTCAACAAGGAGTTTTTTTTTTCATATTTTTCGGGTGAAAATGGCCTTCAACACACTTGCATGTGCCATCTCTATAATTAGAAAGTATTCATCCTCATGTTTTCACTCCTAAGAACTCATTTCATCCTCTTTTGTACATTTCATTCATTAAAATTCCATAGTAGTGGTAGGTTTCCTCTATGGTTCTCCATTTCTCTTTATTGGATCATTGAGGGACATCATGATCACATAGAACTCATGGTCAAAAGTAATTTATGAGAGAGATATGGAAACACAAAGTCTAATGAAAATCCTTAACACATGTGGTATCATCCAAAAAGTGTGTTTATAAGACTTTGCAAAAATTTGCTGAAGATAGGGAGCCCTTTTCCAAAAGTGTAAGGTTTATCACACCTAAGCGTGATAGGTGATAATTGATTGTTATGAGGGGGATTTCAAATTGAAATTTGAGCATGATTTC
>CM035429.1:38434381-38609381 GCA_020310875.1 Ceratopteris richardii | reverse complement strand
TTTGTTTGTAGTTATGATCGATCTTCTCATGAATCATGGATATATATAGTAGACTAAGTTGTTTGGTTCTTTGATAGTGGGGCAACCAAACATATCAGCTCTTAGTGTAGTTTCTTCAATTCAAGCATTAGCATGTGCCTTCAAAGAATACTATCACATGTGCTAACAACTCTTATCCTATAATGGGATTTGGCAAGATCATTCTAACTATTGATGATGGTAGTTCTTACACATTGGTAGGTGCTATGATTTTTCCAAGGATAAAGAAAAATCTGTTGTGAGTTTCAGAATTAGCCATGTCAGTTTGGTTTTCAAATTTGTTGATGACAGGAGTAGAGTTCATAATTGCTCAAAAGAGCATATCATATTGCTTCTAGCCTTTTATGTCATGGGCTCTATAAGCTCATAGCCTGTGCAAAATTTATCAATGATTCAACATATGCAGCTCAAGATTCTCAGGCTATCTTACATGCATAGCTTTAACATGCATACTTTAGTCCTCTAAATTTTACTTGTTTGCTATGCATGCAAAAATATGAAATGGTTTCCTCTCTACCCAAGCTTGAGGAACTTGTTAAATATGTCTATGAAGGCTATACTTTGGGAAAAATTTCTTGATATATTTAGGTAGTGATTTGCGTGAATAGACTAGGACCCTTGGGGCAGTTTTCTCCCTCTTTAGGAGGTCTTTTTCCCCCCGGCTTGTATATATGCCTATCACCCTAACGGGTTACTTATCTTTGTACATTCTAGTGGTAATAAATTCAATATTGTGTGTTGTGCTCCAATCTTCTTCTTCCTCCTTCTGTTGTTCACGTGCTTTTGCAGACCTCGTACCCTAACAATTGGTATCAGAGTAGGTTGCCACTTCATCTAGGGTGTCATCAATACCTCTTCGGTCATGGTCTCAAAATCGCACCAAATTTGGTGTGCATACTTAGGTCGATTAGCAGATCAAAATAGCTTTGCTGTGTGGTGCCGAAATTGTGATCTGAGTTTGCTTCGGCCTCCGAACACACTATTATAGTGCTTATGTAGACCATTTTGTCTTTTCGTGCCAAAGATATATACAAGTTATGGTTCGCTAGTATAAGCATCTCAAAGTCTATTATATGTTTAGCAGCACTTGACAGGGTAGTTCTATTCAACTTTTTGAGATGAAGTCAATTTTCTACATCAGGGTATTTTACTCAATGGCCATGGATAAAAGTAGTGATGTATTTTGTATTTTGGTTGTTAAGGATAAATTGGATGGTACAAATTGCCAATTGTGGGCTTATAGGATGGATCATGTATTGCTCATAGAAGGATTATGGAATATTGTACAAGGTGCTGAAAAACATCCTATTACACCTACAAACATAGGTACTGAAGCTAATGTAGACATCATTGAAGATGACGATATTCTTTATGTTCTTGTTCGTGTTGTAGTTTCTGCGGCAATTACTATAGAGTGAATTTGTTGTGATGGCAGAGATGCTCAATCACATGCATTGATAGCCTTGTCTATCAAACATGCCATTATTCCTCACATTCACTCTTGCAAAATAGCTAAGGATGCTTGGGATACACTTAGCACATTGTACTAGGCTTGGAATGAGACTCGTGTTGCTTATCTCCAAAAACAGTTGCAGAGTGAGCATATAAATGAAGATGATTCTATGGATAGTTTTCTAACAAAGATCAAACATTTGAAGGACCAATTGATTTTTGTTGATGAAGTTATATCAGATAGCTCACTTGTGCAGACCGTTCTGAGTAGTCTTCCTAATTCATATCAGAGTTTTGTGTCTACTCTTTGTTTGATGATGAAAGAAAACCCAAATGCTTTGACATTTGAGGAGTTAGTCTTCGTTCTATTGCAAGAAGATCACTCTAGGTAGAACAACTCTATCATGTGTGTTGTACATCAAGCTTTCCTAGCTAGTTAGAAGGGCAAAAGTAAATGAAGCTCATCTGTTAGTAAGCAAAAATCTGCAAATGTTGCACATTCAAAGAGGGAAGACAAAGATGAGAATAAATCAGAAAAGAAGAAATTCTTTTGCAAGTACTATAAAGGAAATGATCAGCTTATAAAGGACTACCCCCAATTGGCTGCAAAAGAGGCAAAGAAAAAAGAGGCTCAAATGCTTGTTGTAAAGGCCTCTACATCGAAAGCAGAGTCTACTAATCTTGTCTAGAATGAAGAATGGGCATTTACTACTGTTTGCAGTTTTGACCCATCTTCACATGAACAGTGTATGTCTACAATAAACTCAGATGTTTCGTACTTTGATAGTGGGGCAACCAAATATATAACCTAACAACATAGTTTCTTCACTTCACTAGGGTCTGACCCTACAAGGAATACTGTCACATAAGCCAACAACACTCCTAATCTGGTCATGGGAGTTGGTAAGATCATTTTGACTATTGTTGATGGAAGTTCTTTTATATTCTTAGATGCTTTATGTGTGCGAAGGATCAAGAGGAATTTGTTATCATTTTCTACATTAGCCAAGATTGGTTTTGTTGTGAAATTTGTTGATGAGAGATGTATATTCATGATCTCTCAAATGGCAACATGATTATTGCTTCTGGCATTTTATGTAGTGGGATTTATAAGCTCATAGATTATGAAGAATTTTTTAATGATTCAGCATGTGCAATACATGATTCTTTGGCATTCATGCTTTTGTCATCTGAATTTTTCTAGTTTTCTATGCCTTCAAAAATCTGAAATGGTTTCCTCTTTGTCCAAACTTGAGGCATCCGGAAAACATGTCTATGAAGGTTGTATCTTGGGCAAAATGTAGTGTTCCTATTTTCCAAAAGATGGTTCAGCTCGAGCTACTCATAAATTGTACCTTGTTCATAGTAATGTCTATGGTCTTATGTATATCTTTACTTCATAACTTTAATTGATGCTTTTTCTAGGCATGCATGGGTATATCCACTCAAAGCAAAGTCTGAAGTGTTTTTGTGCTTCAAACAGATTTTGGTTTTGGATAAAAATCTATCAGCATGTAAAATGGGCACCCTCTATTCTGATGGGGAGGGGATATATGTATTCTGAATTTAATGCCCTTCTAGCTGAACACTGGATAAAACACCAGTGTATAATGCCCTATACACCTCAACAACATGGAGTTGTTGAACAAAAGAACAAGTCACTCATGGAGATGGCGAGTTGTATGGTTAAGACTTAAGCTTTACCAGATAGTTTTGGCTTGAGTCTGTCATGTGTGTAGCATATGAACTTAACATGTGTCCCACTAAAGCATTGTAGTCTCTCCTTCCATATGAGGCTTGGCATGGTCCTAAGCCATCTGTTGCTCACCTGTGTGTTTTTGGTTCTCTAGCAATTGCATTAGTGCTTGAACAAGGAAGCAAAAAATTGGATGATAAAGCAATGAAATGTATTTTTGTTATGCATAGTTTTGAAATCAAAGGCTATCGTCTATATTGTCCAAAGATTCAAAACATTTTGGTTAGCCGTGATTTTTTTGTGGAAGATCCTATTCAGCCACTACTTTCATGTACTAAGGAGACATTAGTTAGATCCAAAGACATGTATAATACTTTGTTGCCTCTTTTTACAGGTGGATAGTCTAGTGCTGGTCCTAATGAGGCAACTTCTGAGCCTTTACATGTTTCATGTGATGATGTAGATTATTCCATTTTTTATGTAGATTTACATGAAACACTTGCTGATGAGAGAACTGATATTGAGGAGGCAAAAATTATGCCAAAATGGGTGGTGCAAACTTTGTGTGATAGAAAATTAGATGCATCTCTATGATATTGTACTTGATCACGCTCTCATAGTGCCTCTTTTGCACCAAATTGCTATGCTATGCTTGCCTCTAGTCTATGATGAGAATGAGCCTCTTTTGTTTGATGAAGCACAAAATTATGAAAATTGAATGGCTGCTATGCAATAAGAATATGATGTTATCATGAAGAATGATACCTAGCCTTTATGTGACTTGCCTCCTGGCAAGAAGGCCATTGGCACAAAGTAGGTATACAAGCTGAAGCGTAAGCTTGATGGAATAGTTGGCAGTTATAAGGTTAGGCTTGTTACAAAGGGTTATGCATAGGAAAGAGGCATTGATTTTGATGAAACCTTTGCACCTACATCTCGAATGACTGATGTTTGTAGCATATATGCACTTGCAGCTCATCACGATGGGAATGTACATGAGTTGGACATTAAAATAGCATTTCAGAATGGTGAGTTGCATGAAGAAATGTATGTTTGTCATCCCCATGGCTTTGTGCAAAGAGGGCATGAAAACTAGGTGTGCAGGTTAAAGAAGACATTATATGGTTTAAAGAAAGCACCACATGCTTGGTATGAAACGATACATGCCTATCTGATTGCACATGGTTTTGAGAATAGTCCAAGTTAAAGCACGTTATATGTTAAGCATGCAAATGATGTGCTTCTGATCATTGTCATGTACATTGATGACGTGCTTCTCATTGGTCCTCATGAGAAGTATATTGCTGATTTTAAGGATGATTTGCATGCCTCATTTGAGATGTTTGATTTGGGGCATTCACATCATTATTTGGGCATTTACTTTATGCAGGTTGATTGAGGAATAGTTTGTGTCAAACGAAATATAATGACACATTATTGCTGCATTTTGGCCTTGAAGATTGTAAACCAATTGCCATTCCTTTAGAGATCGGCTTATGATCGAGTCTTCATGATGCTTGGGATGCATTTGATGTTCTTCTCTATGAGAAGGTTGTTGGTTGCTTGATTTATTTATGCATTGCTTGACCAGATATTTAGTTTTGTTTCTCACAGATGAGCAAGTTTATGCATTGCCCATGAGTCAAGCATTGGTAGATAGTTAAGTGCATCTTTCACTACTTGAGTGGTACCCAACTAATTCGATTGTTTTATCCCAAGGGGGGATCACTTCTACTACATTCAAATGCTTTTTCGACTTGGCTAATTGCTATGACACTTGTGTGTCCATTAGTGGTTTTTTCATGTCGTGTATCTCATGCATATCTTGGTTGAGCAAGAAGAAACCTTCTATGGCCACTTCCAGTTGTGAGGCTAAGTATAGGGCAACTTTCATAGCGACTGTTGAGTGTGTGTGGCTTAGATGCCTCATGGATGATTTGGGTGTTGTTCAGTCTTCTACCACCACCATCTTCACTGACATTCAAAGTGCATTGGGTACTGCGAGGAACCCTATGTTCCATGCTCGCTCTAAGCACATTGAAGTGCATTATTATTAGGTCAAGGAGAGGTTCTCTATTGGAGAGATCAGCTTGGCATATGTGCCCATGCAGGAGGACATTGTATTCATTTTCACAAAGGCTCTACCTAGGAAGACGTTTGAAGCTTTCTACAAAGCTTTCTGGCTTACTTCCTTTTGTGGATTGATTCCACATAGCTTGGCACTTCCTTATACATGAGAACACACTAGGACCACCAGGGCACTTTTTTCCCTCTTTAAGAGGTTTTTCCCTATGCTTGTATTTATGCCTATAGCCCTAATGGGTTACTTATCTTTTTACATTTTAGTGGTAATACATTCAGTATTGTGTTTAATGCTCCAAGCTTCTTCTTCTTCCTTGGGCTATTCGTGTGCTTCTACACACCTCGTAATCCAACAAAATTCAGCACTCCTCCTTTCCAAAAGATGATTCAAATAGAGCTAGTAAAAAAATCTAGCTTGTTCATATTCATGTCTATGGTCCTATGCAAAACACCTTCTTTTGTGGACTACCTTTACTTCGTGACTTTTATTGAATGATTTGTCTAAGCATGCGTGGGTGTATCCATTGAAAGCAAAGTCTGAAGTGTTAATGTGCTTCAAATAGTTTCTAGTTTTGGTTGAGAATCTATGAGCATGTCAAATAGGCACCCTTCATTTTGATCTAAGTGGGATGGTAATACATGTCTTTTGTTTTTAATGCATTTTTGGCTAGATATGGGATAAAATAGCAGTGTACATTGTCATATACACCTGAACAAAATGGATTTGCTGAAAGAAAGAGTAGTTCTCTCATGGAGATGGCGAGGTGTATGTTCAAAAGTCAGACTGTACTACATAGCTTTTGGCTTGAGGCAATTCTGTTTGCGACATATGTACTTAACAGATGTTCCACCATAGCACTACATTCTATAAATCCATATGAGGTTTGGAATGGGCACAATCCATCTGTTGTTCATCAGCATGTCTTTGGTTGTCTAGCATATGCATTAGTGCTTGAACAACAACGCAAAAAATTGGATAATAAAGTAGTAAGATATATTTTTGTTGGTTAAAGTTTTGAAAGAAAATGCTATTGTTTATATGATCCGCAAACTAAATGCATTCTGGTTAGCTATCATGTTATTTTTGTGGAACATGCAATTGAGGCAGCACTTTCATGTACTAAGAAAAAATCACTTAGCTCCAAAGAACTTTGCTACCTCTTTTTATGTGTGGATTATCAAGTGTTGGTCCAAATGAGGCAATTTCTCTATCTTTATAGGTTTGGCATGATGATGGAGATCATCGTTGATATATTTAGGTAGTGATGATTGTGAACACACTAGGATAGCTAGGATCTTTTTCCCTCTATAGGAGGTTTTTCCCCCAGCTTGTATGTACGCCTATAACCCTAACCGGTCACTTGTCTTAGTATATTGTAGTGGTAGTACATTCAGTATTGTGTGTTGTTCTCTAAGGTTCTTCGTCTTTGTTGTGATATTTGTGTGCTTTTGTAGACCTCGAACTCCAACAACTGGTATCAGAGGAGGTCATCGATTCATCTAGGGCATCGTGCACACCCCTTTGGTCATAGTCTCTGAATCGCACGAAATGGACCATACTCTAGCTGATTAGTAGATCAAAATGGCTTTTGTTTCTAGTGTCAAAATCGTGATGTAAGATGGTTTTGACTTGAATGGTACTATTGCAATGCTTGTGCAGGAATTTTTGTCTTTTTGTGCCAAAAATATATACATGTTTTAGTTCGCCATTATAAGCACCTTGAAGTCTACTATAGGTTTAGTAGAACTCAAAAGGGTATTTTTGTTGAACTTTTTGAGATACAATCATGGCTGAAAGCATTGATGTATTCCATATGTTGATTGTTGAGGATAAGTTCGACAGTACCAATTACGCATTCTGAGCTTATATGATGCATCATGTATTGGTTGCAAATGGAGTGCAAAATATTGTGTAGGGTGTCAAAAAACATCCTATTACACCTAAAAATACAATTGTTGAATGTAATGTAGATAGCATTGAAGATGAAGATGTTCTTTATGTTCTTGTTCATGTTGTGGTTCTTGCTACACCTACTATAGAGAAAATTCTTTGGGATGGTGGAGATGCTCAGGCATATGCATTTATCCCTCCATCCATCTCTTCCAACAGTGGTATCAGAGCAATTTGAGGTAAAATGGGAGATGGTTTCCATTCTTTTAATGATAATTTGGATAGGAACAATTATCCAACATGGTCATTGAGGATGGAGACAAACTTACAAGGAAGGACTCTCTATGGATACATATCAGGAGATGAGGAGATGCCCATTTTCAAAAGCAAAGGACAACCTACAAGAGAGGAACTTGAACGACTCAACTCATGGTGTGCCAAAGATGCCTTAGCAAGGTCATAATTACTTAACTCTATATATGAATTCCTTCTTCCACACATTAGGAATTTTAAAACATCCTAAGAGACTTGGGATACATTGTTTTCATACTTTTCTTCCGATACAAGAGTTAGAAAAAATCAATTGTGGATTGAGTTTACTACTCAAACAATTCAAACCAAGCAGAATGTTTCAAAGTTTGTGACCAAAGTCAAAGATGTGGCTGATCAAGTTGCAAGCATAGGAGAAGAGATTGAAGAGGAGAGAATAGTGAGAGATATAATCAATGGCAGCAAGGCAGATGACAAATGGGAAGCATTCACCACTGCGATGGACTTATACACGGACATGAACATTCCAGATCTTACCACACTCATGGGACAACTCTTTACCCATGAAGCCAAGTTAAAAAAAAATGGAGAACCATCAAGAGGTAAAAACTCTTCTGCCCTTTACACAGATAAAGGAAAGTCTAAAGAGAAAGGGAAAAGCAAAAAGGTTGAAGATGAAAGTACTGCTGCTCAAGCTAACTATGAAGGGAGAGGTAGGAACTCAAGACGAAGGGGTAGAGGAGGTAAGCAAGCAATGGGGAGACCTAACAGGTCTTCCCCGTGCACATCTCCCTTTCTTCGTGCCTATAGCTAGTGATTGGAAATCCATGTTAAAACCCATGCTAGCCTCTGTGCACTAGGGGTGGTACTTGCTCCACCATCCAAGCATAAGGTGGACGGAGCTTAATTCTATGCAAGTAGGCTACTCAAAAGAATGAAGGAAACAACAACAAGATGACCAAGTGGAAAGGTCTAAATATCTTATTTGTATTAGAAACATATTGGCACTATCTATTGGGCACATGTATTGTGGTAAAATGTAACCATCTATAACTACATTACTTCATTAATAGATGTAATAGGCCTCTTTTCTAGTGAAATAATTCATTTTGAGCTTTCTAAATTTCATTGTGGGGATAATGCTTAGAACAAATAATTAGGTCATTTTATGCATGTAGGAAAAATTTTGGGTTGACAAGTTTCATATTCTCTCTCTAGACCTTAATTGCATCATGTTTTCCAGTGGGATTTTAAAGGTGAAGATGAAAGAATTAAGGAAAACTATGTATGAGGGAAAGGTAGAGCAAGTAGAAGAGAATAAAAGTGCCTATGTGAGATTTTTGTGAATCATGTTCTAAGTACCTCGTTCAGGGTCCTACGTTTAGTTCATTGTAAGAAAATGCCTTGATTTTACTCTCTCTCTAGAATTTTAAACCTTGCAGGGCTCAAAAGTGGCATTTGGAGGGGGATTTGGACCTCGGACGTCTCTAACACTATTGTGCAGATCAAAAAATTGAATAAAAGTGTCTCTCACAAGCTTAACCTAATTCCTCATTGTTTTTGAGTTACAAGGCTTTGAAAAGTGATTCTCACGCTCACGTGTCACCATGTCTAGTTATGTATGTTTTCGGATATGTCTTCTTGGTGTTTTTCTGCTATTTTTGACAGGTATGCTAAAGAAAGGAAGTACACTATGATCGCATGGCTTTTTGCAAAAGTTTTGGAGAAACTCGACTTTTTCTAAATTTGGTGGATCGCACACTTCTTTGGGGAGCACGGTTGTGATCAAACGGCAAAAGATAAGAAGGCGTGCGCATCAACACGGAGGACACACAGAAATCTGAGAATTACCTTGTGATTGAGAGTGTTATTGAGAGTGAGAGTGAGAGTGAGAGTGTGATTGAGAGTGCGAGTGAGAATGCGATTGTGATAGCTCGGGGGTGGTCGGTGTGAAGAGATGGATAAGTATGTGTTTGAAGATGAAGAGGTGTTGCAAAATCCTTGATCTACACCAGCCAAATGAACTATAGGAGTAGATGGTGGGCCCTTTTAGCTTGCCAATGGATGTATTAGACACCCTATGTACCCGGAAGATCACTCTCAAAAAGATAGATCAAAACAGATAAGTTGGAGTTAGCTCAGAGAAGAAAACTTGCTATTCTTGGTTCATACACCTGTCCAGTGTTTTACATAATTCTCTGAGCACAGCAGCAATTAGCTTAATTCCTCTTGGGGAAGTCTAGGTAACTTAAACAGCTAACTTTCAAGAGTAATCTCATCAAAAATAATAAACCACACACTGAGAATGAGTTTTAACAAGTGATGATATCATCCCGATTTTCACGGGCTGCTATAGAAATAGACCAGCGAGCAGAAAAATCAACATAACTCCAAATGTAGAAATCCAATGATTATGAACATTTTTATGGTTATACTAGACAATAAGCTGAATCCAACAAGCTTTAAATCACTGAATTTGGATAAGTAACCACTGAGAAATGGCTCTGACAAGATGAGTGAAAAAGTCGGGTACCTGACAGAGAAGTGAAGATGAACATACCGTGTTGACTTCAAATGAACATAACTGATGATTGCAACATCCAATTGACATGAAAATTTGTGAGCATATAGTAGCCTTATAGAGCTAACGTTACCAAGTTAAATCACTGAAAATGATGCACCAAGCTCAGAGAAAACATCTTTGCAAGCTGACTGAGAAAACTGAGAGTAATGGCAGTGAGTAGTACACTTCACAAGAACATGAAAAGATAGACTACGACAAGCAAGTTAGGCTAGGAGTGCCGCCGATGGAGGTTCAACTATCGGATGCAAGTGCAACATAGGCGACTAACTGTCGCTGTTGGAAGAAAGCTTGGATGCTCTCAACACGGACGCTATTGACGTTGGACGTTGACTCTCCAAAGAAGTGAAGTCACAAGCTGGATCAGTCATCATTCTCGCGATTAGTATCTCTGTCCGTCGCGACTGATGACCAAACGCTGGATGACCACAAAATCTGTCGGTCGCGATGATCGACGGTTATGCGATCGACGGTTTTCCCATGAATATCGGCTTTATCCCGCGATTGATGGTTTACGATTGACTGCTTCCTTTGCGATTGATGGTTTCTCCCGTGAATACCGGCGCGATTGATGTTTTATGCGACTGATGGTTTTCCCGTGAATTCCGGTTTGCTCCCGCGATTGAAGGTTCTTGACACGGTGGTTTTCCTGTGAACCGTCCTCCGCTTGTCCTTTGTGCATCGTGTGCTCGTGGCCAGTCCTTCGCGTGCTTGCAGCCGGCGACTGATAGGCAACTACGATTGATAGAGAACTAGAGTCCTAGACTATCTGAGAACTAGACCACATCAGTCCGTTTGCTTCTCTGCTCGCTGAGTTTAAAGAAGTTGCAGCGTGGTAAAGGCCACTTTGGTCAGGCGCGACCGAGTGATTCCAATGATTGTGGCGGCGGGCTACGGCTGACGGGGTATCGTTGCACCTTTGTTTTAGCACAAAAGAGAGGGGTAGCCAAAAAAAGGGAGAAAAGAAAAGAAAAAAAAAAGGGGGAAAAAGAAAAAGAAGAAAAAAAAAAGAGAAAAAGAAAAAAAAAAAGAGAGTAAAGTTTCGAAAAAGAAGAGTGCTACTTTTGGACTTCTCTAGATCCTTTTTCCTTTTTCCTGCAATGGCCTAGTCTTCCCGCTTGTGGGTTGAAGTCTCTCAATGCAAAAGTAAATTCAAGGAGCAAAGGTGGGTGCTGGTTCCTTTTGGCCATGGATGTGGCTTCATCCTCTCTCGTCAAAAGTAATCGGGCCCCTCCCCCTACCGATATCCTGGCCGCTCTGCTGGAGGGGGGGTCGTGTGCCGCCCCTGGGGCATCCGAAAGTTCTGAATCCCCCATTGTTTCCCTCAGTAGACCCGCAGTTCTGTCGGCTCAGGAGGAGCTCATGAAAGTTTGCCTCGTCGGCCAAGTGTTTGGCCCTAGGCCCCCGCTCAAAACTGTGCGACAATGGCTTCGAAAAGAGTGGTTCCCTCGAGGACTAATTGTTAGCAAATGTCAGTTCCTACCAGCGAACCACATGCTGCTTGTCTTTGAAAATGAAGAGATGGCGTTCCAAGCCCTTAGCGTTGGCACCTGGCAGTTCGGTCGGGCGACCCTGTGCCTATTCAGATGGTCCCCGGACTTTACTCCCGACAAATCGAAGTCGCTCCGGTACCCTCTTTGGGTTGAGCTCCCTAATCTTCCTTACTTCTTGTACAACTTCGTGTGGGACATTGTCTCTCCTATCGGCAAGCCGCTCGCTTCATGCGAAGACGTTGGTGGTCTCATCTATGAAGGTGCAAGACACTCGTTCAATGCTAGGTGGCACCCCCAAATCTGTGTCGAGGCCGACCTCAGTTCGCCGCTTCCTTCAATGATCAAAGTGGACATGGGCGAAGGAGATGTATGGGAACAGGACATCGCATACAAAAACCTTCCCAACGCGTGCTTTCGTTGTGGCCAGCAAGGTCACAGGATTAAAGATTGCCCCCTCAGGCAAAAAAACAAGCGTTCTCAAGAAGCCTCCAAAACCGCTCAAGACAACTTTGGCGATTTGACCCACTCGACCAAGGAAGGGGAAGGCAAGGGCCTCCTCAATCCGCAAGCTGATGCTGATGGCTTTTTGGAAGTTAGAAGAAGAAGGAAAAGAAGCCCAAGGGCCAACGGTGAGAGAAACAACGGTGAGAGAAACAACCTGCCGCCTACCCCCTACAGCAATTTGTATTGCAATCTAGAAAAGGAGATCAATGAGCTTGACTACCCAGGTGGGAAGCTGCTTGAGATAGACTCCTACGACAAATCAATAGAGATCCATGACAACAAAGAAAACCCCCAGGAGGGTTACACTACAAGCAAAGAAGATGGTTTCACCACTAGTAACGAAGACAACATGGATAGTGAAAGTTCCATCATTGGATCGATGATCCCGGAAACGGTGCCGAGCACGGGGCCCAAGTCTCCCCAGCAAGGGACATCCCGCAAAGGAAAACAGCCTATGGAGCTACCCTGGAAAAGCCCCTACAAGAACCGACTTCTAAGTCGGGATCAGATCCCAGCGAAAAAGAAAGACGAAGTCAAGAGAAGAAAGGACAAAGCTCCCTCCCGCAAAGAGGGATCAATGCGAAAATGATTGTCATCTCGCTAAATGCCCGAGGGCTAACCGACCCCTCAAGGGCGACCATCATTGGTCAATGGCTTCGCGACATTAGCTTAAACCCAGACTTTATATGTATTCAAGAGATTAAAATTGACGGAGAAGACCTCCAGAAGCGGCTCAGACAAATCTCCTCGGCCCATGTGTGGATCCCAACGAAGCACCAGCGGGGGTCTGGAGGAACGGCTATCGGTGTTAAACAACTCTGGTTTGAAAAGCTTGAAAACTCCATTGAAGATGTAAGTCACCGCTGGATTGCTGCCTCTTTTGGTGCTCCTCTTTGTGTTACTATGGTTTCTTTGTATGCCCCTAACGGGGACCTGGAGAGACTGAACACTTGGGCTTCCTTAGACTCTCTTCCCCACAACATTCTTATTTGTGGAGACTTCAACATGGTGGAAGACCCTATGGACAGATGGATGGGCAAGGGCAGGGTCATCGACAGTCGGGAGAAAGAAACGTGGGACATGACCAAACTTCACTTGGATTTGACTGAGTTCAAAGACTCGAGTGGCTTTTCTTGGTCGAATCTCCAAGCGGGCGAGGACCTGAGGAAAGCTAGACTCGATAGATGCTACATCTCCCAGAGTTTTACTCAACAGTGGGGTCACCCTACCATCACGCAACGCACTGACCTCACTATATCTGATGACTACCCGATCGTTATCACTTTTCAAGCTTCCAACAAAATCCGCAAGGCTCCGTGGTTCCATGCCAACGCGACCACCTTCTCTATCCCTTCTGTCCACCAAGAAATTGCCGATGTGTGGAAAGTGGCATTCGCCTCTGGCTTGGCCCCTGCCAAGTGCTGGAGAAGTGCGGTTGACAAGTCTCGTAAGATCATGATCAGAACTAAGAAGATGCTCGAGACTGTGCGGCGGGCTCGTAGGGAAGCCCTTTACCACAGACTCTCGCGGCTCGAGGAGGAAGTGAACAAAGGAAAACAACAAGCCCAGAAAGGCCTCAGGAAAATCAGAGCAGTGTTGAGATACGAGGAAGAATTACAAAGGAAAAACTTGCAAATCTTCTTCAAGGAGTGGTGGGCTGGCAAAGCCGACAAGCCCACCAAAGAGATGTGTCGTATCCTTAAAAGGAAACACAGCAGAGAGTCGATCCCCCTACTGCTAGACCCACATGGCAATGTTTGCAATTCGGAAGAAGATAATTTTGGCATCATCGAGGGGCACTTCACGAGACTCCTGGGAACCTCGAACCCCCTTTCCCACCATAGAAGGGATTGTATGGCTGCCATTTCTAGGGTTTCCCCCCGGAGGATACCACCCAACCTCCACTCCCTTCTCCATGCCCCTATCTCGGAATCAGAAATCATTGAGGTCATTGATGCCCTCCCCCTCGGTAAAAGCCTGGGACCCGACGGACTCACTAATGAGTTCTTTAAATCCTTCAAGCTGGTGGTTGCCACCCCTCTTCGGATGGTTTGGCAAGAAGCGCTAAAGTTTGGTGCTCTTCCTTCTTGTCTAAATAATGGAATTATCAAGTTGATTCACAAGAAGGGCGAAAAGAACAAAATCGAGAACTGGCGGCCTATTACGATGCTCCAAACAGGGTACAAGATCATCGCCAAAGTCATTGCCAACAGACTCTCGTGCCACCTGAGATCTTGGCTTAGTGAGGACCAAAAAGGTTTCATCAAAGGCAGGTCTATCCTGGAAACCATTTTGATATTTGGGAAGGTATTCAATTGGCAAATGAGTCTAATCAAGATGTGGTTTTCCTCAAGATCGACTTTGACAAAGCATACGACAGGCTAGAATGGGACTATATTCTGCAGTCGCTCCAAGATCTCGGACTTAGTCAGAAATTCACCAAGATGATCGCGACCCTTCTCGGAAATGCAACGACCCAAATTAACGTTAACGGCAAACTTTCGAAGGCGATCCATCTTAGAAGATCGATTAGACAAGGATGCCCTCTGGCCCCCCTTCTTTTTGCCATCGCCACTGAGGGGCTGAGCAGACTTGTGGCTCATCATGTGGAGGCTGGCAATATCAAAGGCCTCCGGATGCCTCACGACCACAATCAAATCATCAGGAGACTTTTTGCTGATGATATGAACGCGTTCGTCCGCAATGATAGTACCAGCCTGGAGACTTTCTGGAGGTGTCTTGCTACCTTTTATGATGCCTCTGGATCCAAAATCAACCACTCCAAGACCGCCTTCAGGGCTATTGTGGGACAGCACCCTGACCTTCTCACTGATCATGGCTGTCAAATCATTCCGCAGGGCCAAATCCTTCGACTTCTTGGAATCCCCTTGGGGTTTGGCGTCTCTATGGAGCAGCGATGGAACTGGGTGTTGGCTAAACTCGAAAACAAACTTAACTATTGGAGAGGTATGCAAATCAATCTCGCTGGGCGTGCGATGGTTATCAACACGTTCCTCCTCTCTTCTACCATCTACTTCCTTTCTTGTTGGAGACCGAATGAGCAAGGCCTGTCCAAACTGAATAGTATTTGTAGAAACTTTCTTTGGACGGGCGATCATAACAGAAGGGGGGTGCCTAAAATCAAATGGGCCATCTGCACTAGCCCGAGAGATAGCGGGGGGCTTGGTATCCTGGACATTGGGTGTATGGCTAACAAACTGGCAGCCAAATGGATGATTAGGGCTTGGTGCAATAGGGAGGCCTCGTGGGCCAAGCTGATCTTCAGAAACAAGAATGAGTTGGCCCTCACGGGGTTCCCGAACTGGAAGAATCTTGACATCATGACCCTGCTTTTCTCCCCGATCCCCGTCTTCCCGAAAGGATCCAATCTCGTGTGCTCCCTTTGGAAGGGCTGGAATAAAGTCAAAAGCTTCACAAGAATTAGTGAGGACTGGAAGTGGGCGGCCGGAATAAGACAAAACGACTCTATCTGGTTTCCGATACATGGCATCCGGAGTGTGGAGTCGTGGAACATTCAAAATGCCAAGAAGCTATGGAACAAAGGATTCAAAAAATGGAAACACCTCTGGAAACATGACACCAATAACTGGATCAACTTCGAGGATATTGACCCTCGCATAAACATCTCCTACGAAGAATGGAACACTTTGCAAAGCAGATGCCTCGCTTGGGATCGGCACAAGACGCGCCTTCTCATGGGACACGACACACCGAACTCGCTCGGTCTCAAATGGCACAACGGAAATAGCCTACTCAAAATCCCGAACATCAAAGAAACGGCTGACCTCCAGATCAGCCTCAACAAGAAGTGGTGCCTGTCTTGGACGCGGCTTCGGTGGGACATGAAATTCATGGGTATATGGCACCCCCTTATTGAGATTAAGAAGTCTGTCCTCTTATGGCAAATTCTTCATCGAGGAATTTGGACCAACCATAAGGCTAGCAAAATTTGTGGGATCCCTCCTTGGTGCAAACGCTGCCACCGTGCTATCGAAGATGTCCCACACATCTTCCTTACTTGCCCCAACTCCTACAGAATCTGGCAGACGGTTGGAATGAAAATCAGACTTCAAAAACAGCTTAGTTGGAAACAAGTCCTTTTGGGAGAAGCGATCGGCTGCTCTGCGACACTCTGGAACGCCATCAGAGGAGAAGTCCTGTGGAAAATTTGGCGGGAGAGGTGTGCTCTCAACTTCGGCGATCCCCCCAGGGAGTGGTCCATTGAGAAATCACTTTTCCTCCTGGGCAAAAGGATCGTTAACAGTAAGAAGTCCCCCCCCTTCAGACACCATCAAGTTCTCCTTTTGATCAACAACAAGCTCAAACCCAAGTGGGCCCCGCATGAGGGCGATGAGAGGGTGATTAACCTTCTCTGTAATGCAACCTAGGATTCAATCAAGTTTCCCCTGCTTTGTGGGATTTGGGGGGTCCCGTGGGCACTAGTCCCCTTCTATTGTACCTTTGTTTCTTAATTTAATTCAAGTCCGGGAGAGTAGGCTATTGCCGAACTTCCTTTATATTAAAAAAAAGAACATGAAAAGATGAACTCAAATAATCATGAAAATGAAAGTATATTGCTTATACAATACAATGAATTACTGATACATATGTGTGCCTTGTAATCACACCTTGATATGGCATAAAGCTCAGCTCTTGGAGGTCTTCACATAGGTCTCTCTAACCACGACTAAAACTGCCATCTATTTATAGTTGAGTTTGGGAGGCTAACTTCCCTCAATCACTCTCCAATCAATCAATGATTGATTTGATTCTCTACCTACCACAAATCACAAATTCGTGGCTCCTCTTTCCCTTTTTGATCATGTGGACTCAACCACTTAAGATTCTCTTACTTTTACATTAAGTAAACTCTTCAAAAAATTACAAGAGGTAGTTCACAAGTGAACTTTACATAGTCTTCATTTTAAGGCTTTTTCTATGACTTTGTGGGACTCAAGCCAATACTTAGGCTTGTCATAGACTTGCTCCAACAGCTCCCCCTCAAGCCAAGTATGCTTGGGGTCTTCAATCTTCCAAGATTACCTGCAAACCTATCATAGCCTTGAATTTGCAAAGCTTTGTACCATCCAATGCTTTGGTTAGAATATCTGCACATTGTTGATGAGTGGACACATATGATATTTGAATCTCTTTGCTTAGAACCTTTTCTCTTACATAGTGATAATGAACTTCAATATGTTTAGTCCTTGCATGAAAAATAGGATTAGGAGCCAAATGAATAGAACTCATATTGTCACCAAAAATAGTTGGAGTTTCAAACTCCAATCCAAGATCTTTGAACAATGTCTTCATCCACATAGCTTCTTGAGTAGCTATGGCCAGACCTCTGTATTCAAATTTAGTAGAAGAGAGAGCAACTATGGGTTGCTTCTTGGATGACCATGAAATAAGCTTTGAACCTGCAAAGGTAAGATAACCTGAAGTGCTCCTTCTATCTTCCTTGGAGCCAGCCCATCTGCATCAGAAAATAGCTTCAAACCTAAATCAGATACATAACGATAATAAAGTCCTTCATTTATGGTTCCTTTGAGATACTTGAGAATCCTTTTGGCAGCATCCATATGTGGTTTCCTTGGTGTGTGCATAAATTGACTTAGCACACTCACACTGTAATATATATCTACTCTTGTCAATGTGGCATAATTGAGACTACCCACTAGACTTTGATATGATGTGATGTACTCTATGAGTTCACCTTCATGTGAGCTCAATTTGTGATTGACCTCCATTGGGGTACCTGCAATCTTACAATCTTGCATCTTGAATTTTGCCAACATGTCCTTAATGTACTTCCTTTGAGTGAGAAACAAACCATGATCTTTGTAGACAACTTCCAAACCTAGGAAGTAGGTAAGTGAACCCAAATCACTTATCTTGAACTCTTCTCTCATCTGATCTTTGATCTTCTTCATACCATCTGCATCATTTCCTGTCAATATAATATCATCTACATATACACATAGGTAGATGACCTCGGAATTACTCTTTTTAATAAAGAGTGAAGGATCTGCCTTGCTTCGTTGAAAGCCTTTATCCTGCAAGAATGAAACAAGCCTGAAATTCCAAGCTCTTGGAGCTTGCTTGAGACCATACAATGCTTTGTTAAGTTTACACACATAATCAGGATAAACTTGGTTCTCAAAACCAGGTGGTTGTGCCATATATACCTCTTCTGTTATCCAACCATTCAAGAATGCATTCTTTACATCTAGTTGAAGTATCTTCCAATTCTTGGAAGAGGCAATACTAAGCAAAACCCTAATAGTAGGCATCTTTGCCACAGGAGAGAAAGTCTTCTCATAATCAATTCCCTGAGTTTGTGCAAAGCCTTTTGCCACAAGCCTTGCCTTATACCTGTTAATTGAACCATCAGAATTCTTCTTGAGTTTATAGACCCATCTTGAGCCTATTACCTTCATGGATGAAGTCTTGGGCACCAAATCCCAAGTGTTGTTTTCTTCAAGTGCTTCAATCTCTTTATCTTGTAAAGAAGTGACTAACCTATGATTTAATGCTCTAGGAACTTACTTCAAGCCATATAAGGATTTCTTTAACCTACATACATATTCTAGATATGATTGATCTTCAAAGCTAGGAGGTTGAGCCATGTATACTTCCTCTGCAATCGAACCATTTATAAAGGCATTTTTAACATGCATTTGATAGATATTCCAGTTCTTTGAAGATGCTACTCTACTGAGTACTCTAGTTGTGGGCATCCTTGCCATAAGTGAGAATGTCTCTTCATAATCAATACCTTGCATTTGTGCAAACTCTCTGCTACAAGCCTTGCTTTTCACATGTTAATTGAACCATCAGAATTCTTGTTTACTTGATAACTCCACCTTTAACCAATGACCTTCATAGAAGGTTTCTTGGCAATAAATTCCCATGTTTGAGCTTCTATATCTTCTTCCATGGCATCTTTGCATTCATGCTTATTCTTGGGATCTTCATATGTTGATGGTTCTTCCAAGTTTGTTACTTGAGAAATGTAAATATAATGCCTTGTGACCAAAGAAGTGTCATAACCATACCTTTCTGGCTTCCTTTTCTCTCTAGTAGACCTCCTTATAGTTTGTTGAGATGATTCTACCACATCTCTCAACTCCTGCACTTTGGCTTTGCCTTTGGAGTTCCAAGAGTTGATGTCCCTTCTTGGATTCTTCTTGTCCTCTTTATAATCACTTGACTCTTCATGTGTATGCTCATTCTTGTTTGACAATGTTGGAAAGTTTTCCTCTAGGTCATAGGGACATTTGATTTTCCTGCAATCATCTTCAAACCAAGATATTTTTCATGAATGACAACATCTCTACTTACAAAAAAACCTTTATTGTTTGGATTATATAGCCTATAATCTTTTTGATTAAGGTGCCAACGAGTATGCATTTCTCTACCTCAGGATCCAATTTTTCTCTGATTTGTGAAGGTACGTGTGCATATGTTATGCATCCAAAGATCGTGCAATGATCAAGGATATCTCTTCTTCTATTCCATGCTTCATAAGGTGTCTTCCCATCTAATGATTTTGATAGGATTCTATTGACCATGGATAAAGAGCCCATAGGTAATTGGGCAACTTCTTCTCATTTTGCATTGATCTTACAACCTCCATTATGGTTATATTTCTTCTCTCTACCACTCTATTTTGCTATAGAGTATACTCGCTTGTAATCTCTCTTTTGATTCCTCTCTCTTGGAGATAAGAATCAAAGTCATGAGAGAAATATTCTCCCCCTCCATCTCACCTTGGACTCTTCAAAGTCTTTCGTGTTTGATCTTTTTACTAATGCAAGATAATTCTTGAAGCATTAAAACAATTCATCTTTATGTTTCATGAAGTATAGTATTGCCCATGTGCTACAATCATCAATAAATGACACATAATACTTGGATCAAGGGACTGATGGCTCCTTGCTTGGCCCCCATACATCTGTATGGACTAATTCCAATAGGTCTACATGAATATATCCCTTCTTTTTGAATGGTTGTCTGTGAGGCTTGCAAAACTGATAAGCATTGCATTTGTATATCATATGTCATTTGGAGATATTTTGTAAACCAAGAACACTCTCATCCCTACTAACTTGCTTCAGATCCCTCTCAACTATATGAGATAACCGTTTGTGCCAATTTTCTAATTTTGATAATGTTTGACTGCCATAATTGAACAAAGAAATGTTCTTAGTGTCTTCGAGTTCAAATGTAAATAGTCTACCCGAATGCTCTCCTCTTTTTATCCTCTTGAATCCCTAATGTGGATCCTCAAAAAAAAGCTCCATTCTTTGTGAATCTGACCTACAATCCTTTTTCAACAATCTTACCTACACTTATGAGGTTTTTTGTGATCATTGTCATATACAATACCTTGCTTAATAAGTTCATATTAAAAAGTGAAGTCTTCACATTGCCTTTCTTCTCCCTTGGAAGAAGTCCTCCAAGTCTGAGAGTAGAGCTACATTCCCTATCACATGATTTGAGCAACCTAAGTCTATATAGAATACATGATCAACTTCTTCATCTTACTTCATGGTCATGTTCATCAGAAGTAATGAGTCCTCTTGAGTTTGATCATTTGCATAGTTGTTGTAGTATCTCCTTCCTTTCTATCCTCCTTGATAATCATTGTTGTTGTATGAGTTATTTTTGTAACCATTGTTATTGTTGAGTCTACCTCTTGAGCTTCCATAGCCTCCTCTTTTGTAACCTCTGCCTTTTTTATTTCTAGGATTCCTAAAACAATTCTTAGTAATGTGATTAGTTAAGCCAGATATGGCACATGGAGAGAAGCTTTGAGATCTCCCCGTAATTTGTCTTCCTCCTCTGCCTATTCCTCTTGAACCTCTGCCTCTTCCTGCAAAGTTTGCTTGAGAGGTACTACCTTCATCATCCAAATTTTGAACTTTTCCTTTGCCATCTTTATTCTTGTTCTTATCTGTATATAGGGTAGAGGATTGATTACCTTTTGATTTGTCGCCATTCTTCATAAGCTTTTCCTCACGTGTGAACAATTGTCGCATGACAGTGTTGAAATCAGGTACTTGCATGTCCATTAAAAGGTCCATGGCTATGGCAAAAGCTTCCCATTTTTCATCTGCCTTTATTCCATTGACTATTTGCCTTACTATCTACCCTTCATTAATGACTTCTCCAATGCTTCCAAGTTGGTTTGCTATGTCCTTTATTTTGGTGACAAAATTAGTCACACTTTGCTTGGGCATCTTCTCAAGTGTGATGAATTCCATCCATAGTTGATTATTCCTAGCCTTGGTACTTGATGAAAGGAGTGGTTCAAGAGCATTACAAGTTTCTTGTGAAGTTTTGAAACTCATGATGTGTGGAAGTAAAAAAATTAGAGATTGAGTTAAGAATGTATAACTTAGCTAGAGCATCCTCTAGGCACTATGTGGTTAACCTCTCTTGTTCTTGTTGAGTTGCTTGTCCTTTGCTTCTGAGGATTGGCATCATCTCATCTCTAGAAATGTAACCATAGAGGTTTCTCCCTTAAAGATAAGCTTCCACTCTGAGGGACCAAGCCAAGTAATTACCTCGATCCAATTTTTCTATGCATGAAGGAAAACCATCTCCCATGTTGATTTGTTGTTGCTATGATACCATTGTAAGGAGATGGCTAGGTATGTTCCAGAGATGAGTTGGTGTTGCATAAAAGCTGCTCTACACTTGCCAAGTTAGGTCTAGGGATGCTTAGTGGAATCTTTTGGCTTCACATTGATGCATTTAGAAGCACCAAGACTAGAACCATCATTCCCGAAAGTTTGCACCAATATAGATAACTTGCATATGCAAGGAATGTGAAGAAACCTTTTATTTTGGCAATACAAGTGCTCAGTCTTTTGCTGAGAGGTCACAATCTAGTATGAATTGACTAGAGAGATCTTGCACACATCTAATTCCAGAATATAGCTAGCTAAATCAAACTATTTCATGAATTTAGAGGCATCATTTACTCAGAAATGAATCTAGCAAGTCAAGGATGTCATCCTGACATTTCAAAAACTAGAAGGTATTCACACATGCACACATTCCTCACTTAATATCTCATGATTGGTTGAAAAACAACTAAAGAAACTTGTCACATATACATTAGGAACTCTTATCTAACTATTCCAAGTTAAAGTATAGCAAATGATTGTTTACACAGAGAAATTGTTTCTGCAAAGTCATTGAAATGATGAAGATATAAGAGGGAACAATAGGCATAGATGAACTTGAAGAATTGTATCAAACTGTATATGCTAATGAACATATGATACAAGGTAAGTTTCATGGACTACTCATACATGAGGTGAGCTCAATTTATGCTCAAGGGTATAGCTCAACAACTCTCATAATGACTCTATCTACCCTGTAACTAAAAGCATCTTTATTTGTACTCATCATGTGAGTTTGAATTTGAATTTCCCTCACCGAAAAGTGTTCCTACACTTTAGGTACATTATTGATTGGATTCCTTCAGCAAACAAGTTATGACGTGAATCTCCTAAATCTACAAGGTTCCATCTTCTTTTAGCATTTACATTTGTCCAAGATAACTATAATGAAATTACAAGCATGTGTTCACATGTAGTTCTTGATGTGATATGAATAAGAACAAGGTGTAGTTTTGAATACTTAGCCAAGCATTTAGGCTTACCAAATGTACCAACACCCAACACTTCTTGTTGAATTTTTGTGTATTTCTTTTGAATATATGCATGTCACGTATATATGCACATCCCTAAACACTATTTTATTATATGTTTGTGTGTGCACACCAATATACATAACTAATGCCTATTTGTAGCTCTATTAATATATATATATATATATATATATATATATATATATATATATATATATGCTTGTATATATCCTAACATATTAACACACACATACACACACACACACACACACACACATATACATATATATATATATATATATATATACATATATATATATATATATATATCATATATATATATATATGTATATATATATATATACATATACATATACATATATATATATATATATATATATATATATATATATATATATATATATATATATATATATATATATATATATATATATATATATATATATATATATATATATATATATCCCAAAACCTACATTTTCATGTATTTATACACTTGATAGTAACATATAGTGCCATATTCTACTTTTTTTATGTTTTCATATATATATATATATATATATATATATATATATATATATATATATATATATATATATATATATATATATATATATATATATATATATATATATATATATATATATATATATATATATATATATATATATAACTTAATTCTAAATTCTCATATAATCTTATATGAATAATAATACAAATCTCAAAATCCTAACGTTTTTTCTATTTATGTGTCGATAGTTATATAATTCCTAAATCTGTAATGTTATATGTGTTCTAAGTTATATACTTATATAAATCACTTGTTGGAGTTTGAGGTCTATGAAAACACACGAAGAACATATGCTCAATTTTCATAATCAAGACTAACATTTTTATTCCATCAAGATTTAGAGCTAGAGGGATTAGAAGGAGAAGCATTTTCAATGAAGGAATTCAGAAAGCTATGCCCAAATCATTTTGTTCATGATGTTCTCTTTCAGACTACAGGAAGGGCAAAAGAAACAGCACACTTAAAGCTTTCAGACTTACAACATAAAGGATTAGCAGAAACTCTACTTCCACACTTTGTGCAAGTTGAGAGATCATTACCAAATAATAATCAAATAGCATTATATTTCATTCAAAAGTTTCTGTACAAGATTTTCTTCATCGACATGTAGATTGGGATTATTGTCCAAAGAATGCAGATATCGATTTAGGTCATCCTCAAAATCGAGCAAGATTTCATAATCAAGGAAACAAAGGCCCTCTTCCTCAAAAGTGGCCCTGTATTTTGCTACCTCAAGAACATAATCTTATACATGATTTGTCGTCACAAGGAGCAGAATTATACAATGAAGGTTTAACAATTCATTCATTATGAAGAACAATAGATGATAAATAAAATAGGATTGATGATCTAGAAAATCAAGTGAAAAATTTACAAATTCTAGTGGATGCATATGAGAAAAAATATGGAAGACTCTCAGAGGCATCATCATCTTTTGATTGGTTTACTAACGATGAGTTATTGAATCAAGAAAACACTTAATAGGCAAGTTTTTTTGTAATGAAAGTCATGACTATTATAAAACCATCGATTTTGCAATTGAATATAATCATAGTATTCATAGTATATCATTTTCGTCATTTTGAATATTATCATCTATGATAGGTACCATGTCATCTATTTCTTCCATGTTTGAACCATCATTGTGATCTACATCTAAACCATGATCACTCCATGAATCATTTGTTAAACTTTCATAAGTTTGAAATTCTCCAAAAGTTTGTTGTGTTGTTGTAGAAGCTATCTTGGTTGGAGCATGTAACAAATGCATATTACAAAACACACATACCAAATCATTAGCACATGATACACTTAAATGATTTCTTTGTTTTGAACGAAGAAAATCATAGGCACTCCAATTACATTTGCAACTTCCACTTGAACCTGCTATTGAAAGCACTCCCATAGCTATATGTTGCAAATCCAGTGCTTCACCTCACTACTCTTTCCACCAAATAGAAGGTGGATGCTTTTGAATCGCTTCAATGTGCCATAGATATCCAAAAGATCCTTCTGGATTTACATATGCTACTCTTTGGTGGAATGCATCTCGACCATTTGTACCTAGAAGTAATAACTGACATGTGGCTTTGAAGTTTTCCATGACTTCTTTGTTTGATGCTTGACCATTGAGTTGAAATGTTGGATCCAAAACAAATGTTTTTCCATGCAAATGAATATGCATTTGCGTCCATCTCTTCTCTGCTAACGACACAATCTGTGTTTTCTCTCGTAATGAAAATTGATTAAAGCATTTTACTTTTTGAATAGCTTCGGACATAATCCAATAAGCTTCTCCAATCACAAATTTATTAGTACAAACTATTGGGTTTTGTGATACCAACAATTTTTTCAAGATTACGCCAAAAATTTTGTGATTGTATTAGAGACATATACTTGGATGTTGCAACTTGATAAGAAGGATACTTCTCTAGCCATGCCTCCCATCTATGATCAGCAATCATTTCTACAAGAGCTGGCTTACTGAGCACAATCTAGCCAGTTGCAAAGCGTGTGGCATAAAAAATCTAAAGCGCTTTATAGGGAGATTTTGATTGAAAGAGAAAATATGAAAATATTTGACCACATAATTTGCATCTAATAAGCTTTGTTTAATGAAAGAAAATCTACCTATATCTTTTAATAATAAATTTAATATATGAGCTACACATGGAACCAAAGCAATGCCTTCATACTTGTTTTGAATTGTAATTCTAGCACTTTGAAAATTATAGGCATTATCCATCACTATCGTAGTCACATTCTTCAGACCACCCATGCACGATATATCATGTTCATATACCTTTACAAGAAAAGCTAAAATTTTCTCTTTAAGAGAAGTATCAACAATTTCTAAAAACATGTTTCGTTTTGGACATCTAACCATGACCATAATCAATGGTTTCTTTTGACAACTTGTCCATCCATCCAATGCTATTGTACATCCATGCATGGGTACATAATCAAGTACTCTATTGGCATTTTATTATGGCATACTTTATCTACATACTCTATTGGCATTTTATTGTAATACGGCATGGTGAATCCTTTTCGTAAAGTTGACATCAAAGCATCTTTGAAAATGGGATTATGAATAACATTGAAAGGAATCCCACATGCTAAGAATGCTTGAGCCCATTTAAGATGAAGCTCGAGACATCTTGCTTTTCAAAAGCTACATGTATATTTTTTGGTGATTTATTATGGACAAAGCATGGTGACAAAGTATTTGATCCACCATTTTTACTATATTCACCAACTCAACTCTTTTTTAATGAAGTTGGAGAAAATGGAGTACATGTATCAAAAACGTTTTGATCGAAAGCGCTTTCGATAAAAAACTATCAAATTCCCATGCAAAAACTATTCAAGCATGTGCGAATAAGCTGACATGGCACCAAATAATTCAGTCGAATAATACGGGCTTACTGCTAAATTCCATAATTATTCACAAATAAATGAATTGTTGAAGAACGAATAATGCAACCTAGATAAGTAATAATGATAGATAACTACATCAAATGCATCTCTTACATCATAAAGACACAACCCTAAACCTCTTTCCATAGGAGTGGCAACAGGTTTGAAATCTTAAAGGAAAGAACACTACAACAATGTGTCAATATATTTTTTGACACAAAGCTATTCTGTTACCAACTTGCATGAACTAAATGCCCCAATAATGATGCAAATGCCCTAAATTTGACATCTCAAAGGAGGCATGCAAATCAGCCTTAAAATCAACAATATGGTTCTCATTAGTACCATTGAACAACATTTCATCAACATATATAACCAGGATCAGAGGCACATCATTTGCATTCTTACCATATAAGATGCTCTTAGTTGGACTATTCTCAAAACCATGTGCAAAGTAGTAATGTATCTTTTCATACCAAGCACGTGGTGCTTGTTTCAAACCATATAATGCCTTTTTCAACCCACGCACTTTGCTTTCATGACCTTTTTGCACAAAACCACAAAGCTAAAATAGATACACTTCTTTATGTAAGTCCTCATTTAGGAGTGTAGTTTTAATGTCCAATTGATGTACATTCCAACCATGATGAGCGGCAAGTGCACAAATGCTACAAACAATGGTCATTTGGCATGACAGTGCAAGTTTCTCATCAAAATCAATGCCTCTCTCTTGAGTGTAACCTTTTGCAACAAGTTTAGCCTTATACCTATCAACTATTCCATCAAGCTTATGCTTCAACTTCTATACCCATTTAGTGCCAATAGACTTTTTGCCTATAGGAAAATCACATGAAGACCAAGTACCATTCTTTATCATAGCATCATATTTTGATAGTAGTTATCCAATTTTCTAAGTTTTGAAGTTCATCAAAAGAAATAGGCTCATTCTTATCACAAAGACTAGAGGCAAGCATAGCACATCAATCTCATGCAAGATAAGTACTATGGGAGCAGAAGGAGTATGATATGAGAGAGGTGTATCTAATTTTCCATCTTGCAAAGTTTTTACTAGCCATTCGGGCATTTTTTTTCTCTCTTCTATATCAAACCTCTAATCAACAAGTGCATCATGTAAATTTGCATCACAAATGAAATGATTGTTGGAGTTCGAGGTCTACGGAAGCAGGCAAATAGCACAAGGAAGAACAAGAAGCTTGGAGCACAACATACAATAGTGAATGTATTACCATTGGGTTGTACAAAGTTAAATGACCCATTAGGGTAATAGGCATATATACAAAGTGACAAAAACAAACCTCCTAAAGAGGGAAAAAGGTATCCCCATAGTCCTAGTGTGTTCACACACATCATTACCCAAATATATCAACAACCCCCCCTCCCCCCCAAGAGTGATGTGATGAACAAGGAGCTAGTACTCATGTATAAGGATGTACCAAGCTATGTGGAATCAATCCACAAGGAAGTAAGCCCAAAGTTTTGTGGAAAGCTTCAAAGTTCTCCCTAGGCAAAGCCTTTGTGAAAAGGTCTACAATGTTCTCCTCTGTGGGCACATATGCCAAATGGATCTCTCCAACAAAGAACCTCTCCTTGACATAATGATAGTGCACCTCAATGTGCTTGGCGTGAGCATGGAAGATAGGGCTCCTTGAAACTACCAATGCACTCTAACTATCAATGAAGATGGTGCTGGCAAAAGACTGACCAACAACCAAACCAGCCATAAGGCATCTAAGCCATACACACTCAACAACCAATGTGAAAGCTTCCTTATACTCATCCTCACAATTGGAAGTGGCTACAAAAGGCTGCTTCTTGCTCAACCAAGATATGCATGAACTACCAAGCATGAAGCAAAACCCACTAGTGGACACACAAGTGTCATAGCCACTAGCCCACACAGAGTTAGAAAAAGCATGTTAATCTAGCGGTAGAGATCCCTGTTGGGATAAAACAATCTAAGTAGTCGGGTACCACTTAAGTATCAAAAGATGTGCTTAACCCAGAACAATGATCAGAACCACATCATTTGCATGCTTTACATAAAATCTGCTCTCAGTTGGACTATTCTCAAAACCATGTGCAATTAGATTTCATACCAAGCATATGGTGCTTGCTTCAAACCATATAATGCCTTTTTCAATCTGCACGTAGTTTCCATGCCCTTTCTGTACAAAGCCATGGGGCTGAAAAACATACACTTCTTCATGCAAATCACCATAAAAAGTGCAGTTTTAATGACCAGATGATGTACATTCCAACCATCATGAGCTACAAGTGCACAAATGCTATGAAGAGTAGTCATTTAGCATGTAGCTGCAAAGGTCTCATCAAAATAAATTCCTCTTTCCTACACATCACCCTTTGCAACAAAGCCTAGCCTTATACCATTCAATTGTTCCATCATGCTTACACTTCAGCTTGTATACCCACTTAGTGCCAATGGCCTTCTTGCCAGGGGGCAAGTCACATAAGAACAAGGTACCATTTTTCATCTTAGCACCATATTCTAATTGCATAGCAGCCATCCAGTTTTTAGAATTTTGTGCTTCATCAAATGAAATGGGCTCATTCTCATCATAGAGACTATAGGCAGCCATAGCATAACAATGTGATGCAAAAGAGGCACTATGAGAGCTTGAATGAGTACAATACGATAGAGGTGCATCTAATTTGTTGTCATGCAAAGTTTGCACTAGCTATTCTTGCATAGTTTTTGCCTCTTCAATATCAACTCTCTAATCAACAAGTGCATCATGTAAATCTACATAAGAAATGGAATGATCTACATCATTTGGTGAATCTTGTAAAGGCTCAGAAGTTGCCTCATTAGGACCAACACTAGACATTCCACTTATAAAAAGAGATAGAAAAGAGTCATACATGTCCTTGGAGCTAACAAAGGTCTCCTTAGTACATGGAAGTAATGAATGAATAGCATCGTCCACAAAAAGAACATCATGGATAACCAAAATGCATTTAATTTGTGGATGATACAAATTATAGTCTTTGCTTTCACAACTATACCCAAAGAAATACATTTCACTCCTTTATCATTCAATTTCTTACATTGTTGTTTAGGCAGTACAATAATTTAGTGGGATACCTGTTAAGTACGTGTGCTACACACATGACAATCTCAAGCTAGAAACTATGTAGTAAAGCCCACTCTTGACCATACACCTCGCCATCTCCAATAGTGACCTATTCTTCCTTTCAGCAACTCCATTCTGTTGAGGTGTATACAGCTGTATACACTGATGTTTTATCTCACGTTCAACCAAAAATGCATTAAAGTCAGAAGACATATATTCCTCTCCTCGATCACAATGGAGGGTGCCCATTTTTACATGCTAACATATTTTCAACCAAAACTAGAAATTATGTGAAGCACATAAATACTTTCAACTCTGCTTCCAATCGATAGACCCATGCATGCCTCCAAAATTCATCAATGAAAGCCAAAAAGTAAGGATAGTTTCCAAAAGAGGGTGTTAGCATATGACCATAGATATCACTATGAGAAAGCTGCGATTTCTTAATAGCTCAAACTAAACCATCTTTTGGGAATGAGGAATGTTGCATTATGGAAAAAATACAACCTTCACATACATGTTTACCAGGTGCATGAAGTTTGGGCAAAGAGGACACCATTTGAGATTTCTAGACGCATAGAAAACTAGCAAAATTTAGATGTCCAAAGCATGCATGTCAAAGCTTTGCATCTGACATAGCTTGAGAATCATGTATTGCACATGTTCAATCATTCAAAAATTTTTCATAGTCGATGAGCTTATATAGCCCACGACATAAAATGCCAAATGCAATAATGACATTGCCATTCAATAGATCATGAATCGTACATCTATCATCAACAAATTTCACAACGAAGATAATCTTTACTAAAGCTAAAACTGATAGCAAATTCTTCTTGACCCTTGGTACAAATAAAGCACTCGACAATGTAAAATAACTACCATCAGCAGTAGTTAGAATGATTTAACCAACTTCCATAACAAGATAAGAGGATTTGTTGGTGCATGTGACACTATTACCTCTAGGAGCAGGCTCAAGTGAACTAAAGAAACTAGAGTTCTAGGTAATATGTTTGGTTGCCCCTCTATCAAAGTATTAAACAGTTGAGCCTACTATATGTTGGAAGAGATGGATGGATACCTCAAGGAAGTGAGGTGGTAGAGTTAAAACCTGCTTAGTACCTACCCTATTCACTTTAGGGTTATGTACTAGGTCCTCTTAGCTTGCAAATAACAGCAAATAAGTACCTATATACTTTGGAGATGATGCTTCAAATAGCTAGATTGGTGTCATCAACTGTTTGGACTTGGCCTTTTCCTTTAGGTTCCTCAAGGTCAAAGAGAAGAGCTACATTGCTTGCTACGTGGTTTGAACATCTTGAGTCAAGACTCAATATAGAAGAGGTGCTCATCATTCATACCTTGTTTTGAATTCATATTCATAATGGGAAGAGAATCATCTTGATCCTCTGTATAATTATTGAAGTGCTTCCTTGATTTGTATACTGCTTGATAATTGTTGTTGTAGCCATGGTTGTAGCTTTGATTATGGTTGAATCTTCCTCTTGAGTGTTAGTAGCCACCTCTTTGATAGCCACTTCCTCTTTGAGCCTTGAATTTCAACTATAGCACTCATTGGTAGTGTGATTAGAGAGTCCACGCATGGTTCATGCAATCGGTGAGCACATATGATTAAAGCATAGGTGGCAACTTGTATGCTGTAAAAGCCCCTCGTCTTCCTTTGGATTTCTTTGAAATCACATGTTAAGAATGGTTTCCACTTTTTATGGAACCAAATTTAGCCTTTAGGATGACACAATACAACCTAAAAAGGTTTAAATTCAAGCCTTTTTGTATATGCCTTTCAAAAACTTCTTTAAAGTTCCTAATGTGCATGTAGATCTCCTATATTAATTTTCTTTCATCATGCCCTAAATAAAAAAACAAAATATATCTAGGAATGTATAAGAAAATATCTATTCAGATAGCTTCCTAATATCAAGTACGTTATTTATTGATATAAGCATTGGAATTTCAAGGAAAACACATACTAATATATGCATAAGTCTATAAGGAATAAAAACATTATTCTTACCATGAACCCCCAAGAGGTATCCCAATGTGTGGAACACCTTTTCGTGCTTACAAAGTAGCATCTCCATCACGATTCCCATTTCAACTTCCCACACGGACATGGAGAAGCTCCCCGAGTTATAGCTTGACCCTCCAAGATTTGATCAAAGTGATTTTTGACATATTTTGAAGCTATGCTTATAATTCAAATGGTGCTTGACTCATAGAAGTGTCAATGGGCAAAAATGTCTCTGTAGTGTTTCAACAAATACCTAGTGATCACTTTCAGGCCTCATTTGCAACCATTTGACATCCAAATCTATTTTTGTCACTGGATTGGCATCATAAATTTGATGTATAGGTTCTACAATATACATTGGCATCATAAATTTGATGGATTAGCATCATAAGACTAGAGAGGATCAAAAGTTCATCACTGTTGCTTAGTTTTGGTGTTTTGAGCTATTTTCACATTATTTTGGTATAATCATCATTGGTTTTTGGTGCTAAGAACCACCTCATACCAGCTGAACATTTTGATCTTTTTGTCTTGGCAAGGAGTGCAAATCAAAGCGTCAACACTTGCAAGATTACTTCAAATTTGCTTTGGAAAGATTGGACTATATCAAGGAAGTGTTTCTAGTGTTATTTTTATCCCCTTCTTGCTTTATAAAAAGTACTTCCATCAATTCTAAGAACTCTAGTCATGTAATTGCGGCGAGTAAACATGGAAGCTAAGGGAAATAACCTTTAGGACATGTTTCTCCACTTACGAGAAAAATCTAGAGGTTTTGGCCCATAGAATGGAAGAGCTTGAGCAAGAGAAAGAGTTCAAAAAAGAAGAGGAATATTCCTTTACGGAGCTGCATGATGAATTTGTGTTGCAAAAAATATTCAATGATCTCAATAACCAAACCCTCAAGTTAGAGAGGGTCACTGGTATCATGACCTCTCTAATAGGACAACTTAAAACTCAAACGATCTCATTAGAGAATAAGATTACCTCTTTCCTAGCTAGGAAGGCAAGAAATATTTCGAAGCTTGCTACATTTGAGATGGCTAGGAAGGATATCCTACCAACTACCAAATACAACGGAGAGACTTCTAGGGAAATGCCCCTCCTTAAAGACAACAAGCCACTAGTTTTTACAAGGGATGAGTGTGAGATGAATAAGGATGTGGTCTACACGTTTTTCAAGAAGTGGAATGACGTGCATGAAGTGAAGCGCACCCGACATGAGTACCATGTTATAAAAGTGAGTCTTTCACCTAGACCATGTGCTTATAAGTGAGAAATGAGTCTCAAGTAGGCAATTTCCATCCCTTCTGACTGAAATCAATTTTGAAACTCTTTTCTTAAAATATTTTCATCATAAGAATGAGGAAGAGAGGACTTGGGATGAGTGGGAGAGGAATACAAAGAGAAGTTGATATTTGTGTGGCTATATACTTCACTAAAGAGAGATCATACTAAAACTTAAGGGGTTAGATGATTTTCAAAAGACTAGAGGGTTTGTAAGGGGATAAGATAAGGCCATTAAGAGATAGGTGAGAAGAAACAAACCAAAGACATTTGATGAGGCACTCAAATATGCAAAGATATATGATGAACATAACTGTCCTCAATACACTTCTATAGAGATGGACTAGGCCCTATGCATGATCTCCCAAGGAAGAATCTAGATGAAGTCTCAAAAAGTACAATATATTATGCAATGGCCACATTCCAAGAACTTGGAAGACTTATAGACCATCCTAGGTTTATTTGGATTCTATCAAAGATTCATTAAGAATTATTCCAAAACTAATGCCTTTATGATGGAAGAACTCAAAAGGAAAGGGAAAGGCCTTCATTAGAGAGACAAAGAGAAGAAAACTATGGAATAGTTGAAGGTAGCAGATGTTATGGTGCCAAGGTTATCATAGTCTTTCATCAAGAGAGAATTAAGTGGATTCCTAATCAATGACACCTTGAAGTCGTAAGTCACATTGGGTAGAGACCCTTCACGAAATTGACTATGATCTTGGGTATAGGAAGGGAAAGTTTAATATGGTGGTTGACTCACTTAGCTACATGTCATAACTCAAGGGATTGAGTTTTAGTGCGATCAATAGTGAGGTACATTAAAGCATTAGAGGGAAGTGTAGGCTTGATCCTATATATTTTGAGATTTCGAAAGCCACAGATAAATAGGATCATGATACATAGGTTTCCAATGAGCATGGCGTATCCATGGGTACTCAAGAAGGATTCAAGTGGAGAAATTACAGCATCCGTGATGAATATTTATTATACAAAGGTAAGGTGTGTGACTCTAGAGACTTAGACATGCGAAAAAACGTTTTTTATGAATAGCATGACGTACTTTGTGCGGGACGCCTAGGAGCTAGCAAGACTTATGATCTTGTAAAGAGGCATTTTTACCGGCCTATTCTTCATAAGGATGTTCTAGAGGATGTCTTTAAGTGCACTAAATGCCATATCAATAAAGGTGAAAGATTAAGGATTGGAAGACTACTCCACCCATTGGATATTTGCAATAAAAAATGGGAGAGCATCTTCATGGATTTCTTAATAGGATTAGCCAAGATATAGAGAGGGCATGACTCACTCTGGGTACTTATGGATAGGTGAACCAAAATGCATAGGTTTATTATGACACATAGTACAGTGCAGAAACATGAGTTGACTAAGTTATTTGTAGATGTGAAAAAAGGAAAACTAATTAGGAAGAGTACTTACCTATAATGGAGTTATTTTGGAAGCACAATGAAAGGTAGGCATATCACTCATGAGATCCCAAAATTCCATAAAGCCGAGTTGGATGCCTACAAGCTAGTAGGATATAGAGCCCCAAAACTACTAAGGTAGAGAACAAAATTGGTTACCCCTAATGCCAAATGCGATAACTTGTTTGAAATGGATAGTTTGAACATCCAATGGTCCCCCAAAAGCAACATTTACAACATACATGGGTTGGATCCCTACTAGAGAAAGAAAGAAGGCTTAATATTAGCACAATGGGGAATCTTCGAAGGATTTTAAATGTTTTGGCTATTTATTTAAAGCATGAAATATTAAAAATAGTCATTTTTTTATTTAGGGCACTACATGAATTGATTTTCACCCTCTTTGAATTCTAATCCATGTTCTCTTTGAACCTAAAGTATTCACACTATATATGAATGCTCTTATGAGGAAATGATATTAAATCTTCCTCTTTGTTCAATAGCCAATCCTCAAAAGGTTTACACTTCTCAATAACATTCTTTCTTTTTGTAGACATTAAGTGGAAGTAAATGTACATTCACTAGGATAAGAGTCCTATTTTTGTCCTCCTTTTTATTTAGGTCCTCCTTATAGGTGGTGGTGATGGGGGGTGTCTTAAGGGAGGTTGGAAGCCAAAAGTTACTGAAGCAAATAGATATCTATGAAATTGACCAGATGGTTATTGATGTAAGAACTTTATATTAGTCTACTCTGTTCTCATCATCTATTGCCTTCTCTAGTTGTGTGCCATATTTCCACTTCAAAACTTTGGGTCTCTCTTAAGCATCATAAGGCTCAATAGTTGTCGTTTGGCTGGTACTCTTGTACAACGTGCAAGGGCATCTATTTTTCTTCTCCTTCTCTATTGATTAGGAGTTATCTCAATAAGTTGGCATCATAAATTTAATGGATTAGCATCAGAAGACTAGAGAGGATCAAAAGCTCATCAGTGTTGCTTAGTTTTGGTGTTTTGAGCTATTTTCACATTATTTAGATATAATCATCAATGGTTTTTTGTGCTAAGAACCATCTCAGAACAGCTAAACATTTTGATCTTTTTTTTCCTAGAAAGGGGTGCAAGTCAAAGTCTCAATACTTGCAAGATCACTTCAAACTTTCTTTGGAAATCTTTGACTATATCAAGGAAGTGTTTCTAGCGTTATTTTTATCCCCTTCTTGCTTTATAAAAGGTACTTCCATTCATTCTAAGAACTCTAGTAATGTAATTGTGGGGAGTAAACATAAAAGCTAAGGGAAATAACCTTTAGGACATATTTCTCCAATGACGGGAAAACCCTAGAAGATTTGGCCCATAGAATGGAAGAGCTTGAGCAAGAGAAAGAGTTCAAGCAAGAAGAGGAATATTCCTTTATGGATGTTCATGATGAGTTTGTGTTGCAAAAAATATTCAATGATCTCAATAACTAAACCCTCAAGTTAGAGATGGTCATTGGTAGCATGAACTCTCTAATAGAACAAATTCAGAATCAAATGATCTCATTAGAGACTAAGATTACCTTTTTCGTAGCTAGGAAGGCAAGAGATATTTCTATGCTTCCTACATTTGAGATGGCTAGGAAGGATATCCTACAAACTAAGAAATACAAAGGAGAGATTTCTAGGGAAATGGCCCTCCTTAAAGACAACAAGCCACTAGTTTTTACGAGGGATGAGTGTGAGAGAAATAAGGATGTGGTCTACACATTTTCTAAAAAGTGGAATGACGTGCATGAACTAAAGGGCACCCGACTTGAGTACCATGTTATGAAAGTGAGTCTTTCGCCTGGACCATGTGCTTATAACTGGTGGATGAGTCTCAAGTAGGTAATTTCCATCCCTACTAACTGAACTCAGTTTGAAACGCTTTTCTTAAAATATTTTCATCCTAAGAATGAGGAGGAGAGGACTTGGGATGAGTGGGAGAGGATTACAAAGAGAGGTTGAAATTTCTCTCGCTATATACTCCACTAAAGAGAGATCATACTGAAACTTGAGGGGTTAGATGATTTTCTAAAGACTACAGGGTTTGTAAGGGATCACATAAGGGCACTAAGAGATAGGTGAGAAGAAACAAACCAAAGACATTTGATGAGGCAATCAAATATGCAAAGATATATGATGACCATTACCGTCCTCAATACACTCCTATGGAGATGGACTAGGCCCTCCGCATACTTTCCCAAGAAAGAATCTAGATGAAACCTAAAAAGGTATAATATATTATGGAATGGCCACATTCCAAGAACTCATAAGACTTATAGAACATCCTAGTTTTATTAGGATTCTATCAAAGATTCAATAAGAATTATGCCAAAATTAATGTCTTGATGATGGAACAACTCAAATGGGAAGGGAAAGGCTTTCATTAGGGAGACAAAGAGAAGCAAACTATGGAAAAGTTGAAGGTAGCACTTTTTATTGTGCCAAGGTTATCATAGTGTTTGATCAAGAGAAAATTAAGTGGATTCCTAATCAAAGAGACCTTGAAGGTCGTATTTCACATTGGATAGAGACCCTTCACGAAATTGACAATGATCTTGGGTATAGGAAGGGAAAGTTTAATATGGTGGTTGACTCGCTTAGCTACATGCCTTAACTCAATGGATTGAGTTTTAGTGATATCAATAGTAAGGTACTTAAGTACATTAGAGGGAAATCTAGGCTTGATCCTATATATTTTGAGATTTTGGAAGCCATAGATAAAGAGGATCATGATATAGATTTATTTCGGAAGTACAATGAACGGTAGGCATATCACTTATGTGATCCCCAAATTCCATAATCCTGAGGTTGGATGCCTACAAGCCAATAGGATATAAAGCCCCAAAACTACTAAGGTAGAGAACAGAATGGGATAGCCCTAATGCCAAACGAGATAACTTGTTTGAAACGGATAGTTTGAACATCCAACCGTCCCCCAAAGGTAGTAACTATAGCATACAAGGGTTGGACCCCTACTAGAGAAAGAAAGAAGGCTTAATATTAGCCCAATGGCGAATGTTCAAAGGATTTTAAATGTTTTGGCTATTTATTTAAAGGATCAAATATTAAAAATACCCATTTTTTTAGTTAGGGCACTACATGAATTAATTTTCACACTCTTTGAACTCTAATGCACATTCTCTTTGAACCTAAATTATTCACACTATATATTGAATGTTCTTATCACGAAATGATAGTAAATCTTCCTCTTTGTTCAATAGTCAATCCTCAAAAGTCTACACTTCTCAGTAACATTCTTCCTTTTTGAAGACATTCAATCCAAGTACATGTACATTCACTAGGATAAGAGTCCTATTTTTGCCCTCCTTTTTATGTAGGTTCTCCTTATAGGTGGTGGTGATTGGGGGTGTCTTAAGGCAGGTTGGAAGCCACAACTCAGTAACACAAATAGATATCTATGAAATTGACCAGATGGTTATTGATGTAAGAACTATATATTATTCTACTCCTTTCTCATCATCTACTGCCTCTCTGCTTGTGTGCCATATTTCCACTTCAAAACTCTAGGGTTTTCTTAAGCATCATAAGGCTCAATAGTTGTCGTTCCACTGGTACTCTTATACAACGTGGAAGGGCATCTATTTTTCTTCTCCTTCTCTATTGATTAGGAGTTATCTTGATAATTTGGCATCATAAATTTGATGGATTAGCATCATAAGACTATAGAGGATCAAAAGTTCGACAATGTTGCTTAGTTTTGGTCTTTCGAGCTATTTTCACATAATTTTGGTAATCATCATTGGTTTTTTTTTGCTAAGAACCACTCAGGGGAGCTAAACATTTTGATCTTTTTTTCCTGGCAAGGAGTGCAAATCAAAGCCTCAACACTTGCAAGATCACTTCAAATTTGCTTTGGAAAGCTTGGACTATATCAAGGAAGTTTTTCTAGTGTTTTTGTTAATCCCCTTCTTGCTTTATAAAAAGTACATCCATCCATTCTAAGAACTCTAGTCATGTAATTGCGGGGAGTAAACATGAAAGCTAAGGGAAATAAACTTTAGGAAATATTTCTCCACTTACAGGAAAAATCTAGAGGATTTGGCCCATAGAATGGAAGAGCTTGAGCAAGAGAAAGAGGTCAAGCAAGAACATGAATATTCCTTTATGGAGCTTCATGATGAATTTGTGTTGCAAAAAATATTCAAGGATCTCAATAACCAAACCCTCAAGTTAGAGATGGTCATTGGTAGCATGAACTCTGTAATAGAACAACTCAAGACTCAAATGATCTCATTAGAGACTAAGATTACCTCTTTCTTCCCTAGGAAGGCAAGACAAATTTCTATGCTTCCTACATGTTAGATGGCTAGGAAGGATATCCTACCAACTACCAAATACATAGGAGAGATTTCTAGGAAAATGCCTCTCCTTAAAGACAACAAGCCACTAGTTTTTACAAGGGATGAGTGTGAGAGGAATAAGGAGGTGGTCTACACATTTTCGTAAAAGTCGAATGATGTGCATGAAGTGAAGGGCACCCGACTTGAGTACCATATTATAAAATTGAGGCTTTCACCTGGACCATGTGCTTATAAGTGGTGGATTAGTCTCACGTAGGAAATTTCCATCCCTACTGACTGAACTTAGTTTGAAACTCTTTTCTTAAAAGATTTTATTCCTAACAATGAGGCAAATAGGGCTTGGGATGAGTGGGAGAGGATTACAAAGAGAGGTTGATATTTCTCTTGCTATTACTCCACTAAACAGAGATCATATTGAAACTTAAGGGGTTACTCCAGAAGACTAGAGGGTTTGTAAGGGGATTAGATAGGGCCATTAAGAGATAGGTGAGAAGAAACAAACCAAAGACATTTAATGGGGCAATTAAATATGCAAAGATACCTAATAACCATAATCGTACACTCCTATGGAGATGGACTAGGCCCTCCACATAATCTCCCAAGAAAGAATCTAGATGGAGGATGAAAAAGTACAATATATTATAGAATGGCCAAATTCCAAGAACTTGAGAGACTTATAGACCATCCTAGGTTTATTAGGATTCTATCAAAGATTCATTAAGAATTATGCCAAAATTAATGTCTTGATGATGGAACAACTCAAAAGGAAAGGGAAAGGCTTTCATTAGTGAGACGAACAGAACTAAACTATGAAAACGTTGAAGGTAGCAGTTGTTATGGTGCCAAGGTTATCTTAGTGTTTGATCAAGAGAGAATTTAGTGGATTCCTAATCAAAGATACCTTGAATATCATATCTCGCATTGGGTAGAGACCCTTCACGAAATTCACAATGATCTTGGGTATAGGAAGGGAAAGTTTAATGTGGTGGTTGACTCACTTGGCTACATGCCTTCACTCAATAGTTTGTGTTTTACTGAGATCAATAGTGAGGTATTTAAGTGCATTAGAGGGAAATGTAGGCTTAATCCTATATATTTTGAGATTTCATAAGGCATAGAGAAAGAGGATCATTATAAACAAGTTGGGAATGAGCATGGCATATCGATGGGTACTCAACAAGGATTCAAGTGGAAAAATTACAGCATCCATGATGGATATCTATTACACAAAGGTAAGGTGTGTGTCTCTAGAGACTTAGACATTAGAAAAAAACTTTTTTATGAATATCATTATACACCTTGTGTCGAACACCTAGGAGCTAGCAAGACTTATGATCTTGTAAACATGCACTTTTACCAGCCTATACTTCATAAGGATGTTCTAGAGGATGTGTATAAGTGCACTTCATGCCAGATCAATAAAGGTAAAAGATTAAGGATTGGAAGACTACTCCACCCTTTGGATATTTACAATAGAAAGTGGGAGAGTATCTCCATGGATTTGTTAGTAGGATTAGCAAAGGCATAGAGAGGCAGGACTCACTTTGGGTAATTATAGATAGGTTAAACAAAATGCATAGGTTTATTATGACACATAGTACAATGTAAACACATGAGTTGACTAATATATTTGTAGAGAGCCTATGTTGGTTACATGGTCTTCCTTTAATTTTTTTTATGATCGAGATAGGAATTTTCCTAACCACTTCTACTGAGCAACCTTCAAGAGGTTGGATATCAAACTTATTATGAGGATAGAGGGGGTTAACAAAATCCTAGAGGATATGGTTCAAGCATATTTGAACAAAAGGAAAACCAATCAGCAAGACTACTTACCTATAATAGAGTTATTTTGGAAGTACAATGAACGGTAGGCATATCACTTATGAGATCCTCAGATTCCATAAAGCCAAGGTTGGATGCCTAGAAGCTAGTAGGATATAGAGCGAGGTAGAGAAGAGAATGGTATATCCCTAATGCCAAACAAGATAACTTGTTTGAAATGGATAGTTTGAATTTCCAACTGTCCCTCGAACGCAACAACTACAACATAGAGGAGTTGGAACCTTACTAGAGAAAGAAAGAACGCTTAGTATTAGCACAATGGTGAATCTTCAGAGGATTTTAAATGTTTTAGCTATTTATTTAAAGGATCAGATATTAAAAATAGTCATTTTTGTATTTAGGGCACTACATGAATTGATTTTGACCCTCTTCGAATTCTAATCCACATTCTCTTTGAACCCAAATTATTCACACGATATATGAATGTTCTTATGAGGAAATGATAGTAAATCTTCCTCTTTGTTCAATAGACAATCCTCAAAATGTTTATACTTCTTAGTAACATTCTTTCTTTTTGTAGAAATTCAGTCCAAGTACATGTACATTCACTAGGATAAGAGTCCTATTTTTCCCCTCCTTTTTATGTAGGTTTTCCTTATAGGTGGTGGTGATGGGGGGTGTCTTAAGGGAGGTTGGAAGCCACAAGTCAGTGAAGGAAATAGATATCTATGAAATTGACTAGATGGTTATTGATATAAGAACTATATATTAGTCTACTTCTTTGTCATCATCTACTGCCTTCTCTACTTGTGTGCCATATTTCCACTTCAAAACTCTAGGTTTTTCTTAAGCTTCATAAGGCTTAATAGTTGTCGTTTGGTAGGTACTCTTGTATGACTTGCAAGCACATCTATTTTTCTTCTCCTTCTCTATTGAATAGGAGTTATCTCGATAAGTTGGAACCATAAATTTGATGGATTAGCATCAAACGACTAGAGAGCATCAAAATTTCATTAGTGTTTCTTATTATTGGTGATTTGAGGTATTTTTACATTATTTTGGTATAATCATTATTGGTTTTTTGTGCTAAGAACCAGCTTAGACTAGCTGAACATTGTGGTCTTTTTCTCTCGGCAAGGAGTGCAAATCAAAGCCTCAACACTTGCAAGATCACTTCAAATTCGCTTTGGAAATCTTGGACTATATCAAGGAAGTGTTTCTAGTGTTATTTTTATCCCCTTCTTGCTTTATAAAAAGTACTTCCATCCATTCTAAGAACTCTAGTGATGTAATTGTGGGGAGTAAACATAAAAGCTAAAGTAAATACCTTTAGGGCATATTTCTCCACTTACAAGAAAAATCTAGAGGATTTGGCCGATAAAATGGAATACCTTAACTAAGAGAAAGAGGTCAAGCAAGAAGAAGAATATTCCTTTACCAAACCCTCAATGAATTTGTGTTGCAAATAACATTCAATGATCTCAATAACCAAACCCTCAAGTTAAAGATGGTCCTTGGTAGCATGACCTCTCTAATAGAACAACTTAAGACTCAAATGATCTCATTAGAGACTAAAATTACCTCTTTCCTAGCTAGGAAGGCAAGAGATATTTCTATGCTTCCTACATTTGAGATGGCTAGGAAGGATATCCTATCAACTACCAAATACAAAGGAGAGATTTCTAGGGTAATCCCCTTGTTAAAGACAACAAGCTACTAGTTTTTACAAGGGATGAGTGTGAGAGGAATAAGGATGTGGTCTACACGTTTTTTAAGAAGTGAAATGACCTACATGACGTGATGGGTACCCGAGCTAAGTACCATGTTATAAAAGTGAGTCTTTCACCTAGACCATGTCCTTATAAATGGTGGATGAGTCTCAAGTAGGAAATTTCCATCCCTAGTAACTGAACTCAGTTTGAAACTCTTTTCTTAAAAGATGTTCATCCTAAGAATGAGGAAGAGAGGACTTGGGATGAGTGGGAGAAGATTATAAAGAGAGGTTGATATTTCTCTCGCTATATACTCCACTGAGAGAGATCATACTGAAACTTAAGGGGTTAGATGATTTTCAAAAGACTAGAGGGTTTCTGAGGGGATTAGATAAGGTCATTAAGAGGTAGGTGAGAAGACCCAAAGACATTTGATGAGGCAATCAAATATGCAAAGATATATGATGACCATAACCATCCTCAATACACTCCTATGGAGATGGACTAGGCCCTCCGCATAATCTCCCAAGAAAGAATCTACAAGAAGAATGAAAAAGTACAATATATTATGGAATGGCCACATTCCAAAAAAATGAAAGACGTATATACCATCCTAGGTTGATTAGGATTCTATCAAAGATTCATTAAGAATTATGCCAAAATTAATCTCTTGATGATGGAACAACTTAAAAGGAAAGGAAAGGATTTCATCAAGGAGAGGAAGAGAAGCAAACTATGGAAAAGTTGAAGGTATTAGTTGTTATGGTGCCAAGGTTATCATAGTGTTTCATCAAGAGAGAATTAAGTGGATTCCTAATCAAAGAGACCTTGAAGGTCGTACGTCACATTGGGTAGAGAGCCTTCACGAAATTGACAATGATCTTGGGTATTGGAAGGGAAAGTTTAATATGGTGGTTGACTTGCTTAGCTACATGCCTTAACTCAATGGATTGAGTTTTAGTGAGATCAATAGTGAGGTATTTAAGTGCATTAGAGGGAAATGTAGGCTTGATCCTATATATTTCGAGATTTCGGAAGCCATAGAGAAAGAGGATCATGATACAAAGGTTGCCAATGAGCACGGTATATCGATGCGTACTCAAGAAGGATTCAAGTGGAAGAAATTACAGCACCAATGATGGATATCTATTATAGAAAGGTAAGGTGTGTATCTCTAGAGACTTAGACATGAGAAAATCTTCTTTTATGAATAGCATGACACACCTTGTGCGAGACACCTAGGAGCTAGCAAGACTTATGATCTTGTAAAGAGACACTTTTACCAGCCTATACTTCATAAGTATGTTCTAGAGGATGTGTTTAATTGCACTAAATGCTAGATCAACAAAGGTGAAAGATTAAGGATTGAAAGACTACTCCACCCATTGGATATTTGCAACAAAAAAGTGGGAGACTATCTCCATGGATTTCTCAGTAGGATTAGTCAAGACATAGAGAGGGAAGGACTCACTCTGGCTAATTATGGATAGGTTAATCAAAATCCATAGGTTTATTATGACACATAGTACACTACAGACACATGAGTTGACTAGGTTATTTGTAGAGAGCCTATGTTGGTTATATGGTCTTCCTTTAATTTTTTTATCGAGATAGGATTTATTTTTTAACCACTTTTAGTAAGCTGCCTTCAAGAGGTTGAATACAAATGTTATCATGAGTAGAGAGGGGGTTAACCAAATCCTAGAGGATATGGTTCAAGCATATGTAAACAAAAGGAAAATTAATAAAAAAGAATACTTACCTATAATAGAGTTTGCATATAATAATGCCAAGCACTCTTCCACTCAGCATAGTCCATTTATGGTTCTGTTTGGGTTTCACCCAACATCTCCTTACATAGCAGAATGGCAATATGAGAAAGTCAAGGTTGTAAAGGACTTCTTGAAAGATATGAATGATATGCTTAGGCTTGCTAAGGAGAACATTAGGGGAGATCAAGATAGAGCTAGAGCCTATGTTGCCCCCAAAGGAGAGACCAACTTTGAGGTAGGAGAGATATTCTATCTTATAGTTTTATCTAGGTTTAAAACCATGAGGACATGATTTTTTTCCACAATAATCTCTTAGGTATTTTAAACCTTTCTAAATACTTAAGAGAATAGGAAAGATTGATTACTAGCTCCAACTTTGAGAGGATAAGCAAATCAATCTTGTGTTTCATGTTAGGTACCTTGAGAAAAAGCTGGGTGAATTTGACAACCTCATTCTAGATAGTGAGGTAGTAGAGCCTATTTTTGTTCAATCTGTTCCACATGAGCCTCATATCATACTACACACTAGAGAGAAATGGACAAGGATTACCTTATATAAAGAGCTCATATTAAAGTGGAAAGATAGTTGAGGGGATAATGCTACATGGGTGTGGGTTAGCACCCTATAGACATAGTTTCCAAACATTAGATTCCCTTACCAAGAGTCTTCTTAAGGTGAAGAATACGGGGAAACATCGTGGAGATATGACAATGTACGCTCGATAATTGGGGTTTACTAGGAGTACTACTCCATTTATTTTCTCTTTCATGAGAACTTTCCAATGCCATTTCTGAGGAAAAAAAATAGCCTTAAGGGAAGGAAATGTTATATGGGGGCGTCCACTAAATGGGTGTAGAAATCACCCCTTAGTGTTGATTACATAAGCTCACACATGAGTGCCATGTGGCACTAAGAGTGAGGCCACTTGGGAGCCCCATTTGATGATGAAGTAAGAGAGAGAATTTATGTAGTTTTTACGTGGTTGGTAGGACAAGATTGGGTACTGGTCGCGGTGAAGTTGGTCCAAAAAATTAGCTCAGGGGAGTCTTTCTCTGCATCATTTTTTGTGTCAAGGAAGGCTCAAAATGAGTGGTCCAACGGGATCATGTTCAACCATACAGATTCATGCTGAAGGCTTGATAATTTCCATAAATAGATAGCAATCCAAAGCATCTTTACTCACTCTTGTTTCTTAAATTCACCTCATTACGTAAATATTATTATTAGGATTATCCATGAATTACCTCAAAGCATAAGTAGCTAGAGCCTATACTTGAAACTTACAAGTCTATGCTTTTTTTAAATAAAGGACATTCTACCTTAGCCTACTCTCCCTGACTTGTATTAATTAAAGGAAAAGAAAAGTACAAGTGAAGGGGACTAATGCCCACAGGGCCCCCCAAATCCCATAGAGCAAGGGTAGATTTTACATAGTTTAGATGACGTTACAAAGAAGGTTTATCACCCTCTCATCAAGATGGAAAAAGAAAAAGAAAAGAAGAAAAAAGAAAAATAAAGAAAAAGAAAAAGGAAAATTATTATGATTCAGTAGTGATCTCGAAATCAATTTTGAAGGGTATTGCGGGCTATATGAGGCACAAATCTACTACAAAGAATAAGTTAGATGTATCTTATGGCGGATGACTAAGAGATAGAAGATAGAATTCTTATATAAATTAAAACTTACTTCTGAACAGGGTTAATGGAATGGTAAGTACCACGACTGTCTAAATGACTATTATGGGATTTTCTTAATTTCTCTTTTGACTTCATGCATTGAACAAAACAATTTCCAATTCATATTTACATAATTTTATGAATTTTTTTTATTATAAGAAACTTAATTTGAATGTAGAAGCATTTTTTATCACCTTATTTAGAGTCAATTTATAAGTTTTTCCAAAGACTTTGATGCTGCTTTCCATGATCTATAGGTTGGCCCATTGGGTCAATGTGCAGGTTTGGTGGGGGCAAATGTCGGAGGGATTTCCACATCCAAATAAACATTCAAAAACATAAAAAAAAATTGTTTTGAGCCTGATTCAAATCTTTTTGATACATTTCTTTTGACTTGACTAATCTTTCTCTTGAGTACGTGCAGGCAAAAGAAGATGAGAATATGTTTCAAAGAAAGAATGAAGGGATATTTGAACCCTTCATTTTATGACCATACATATGTTTATGTGAACACTAAGTGAGTTTTATGTGTGTTCATGATCATATGAAGGTATCCATGTGTGAATGGTAGTCAACGTAAGTATGGATATGTACATGTGTCTATGCTTATCTATGTATGGGTTTGTATATCTATATATATGTGAGTGCACTTTATTATGTATGTGTTCATGTGTCTATGAGTGTGAGTGTGTTATATGAATGTGGGTTTTATGCCTATATGTATGTGCTTGTATATGTATACTTAAATAATATGTATGTGTGTACCTATGACTATGTGTTTGTGTGTTTTTGTCTACCTAAACATGAATATATATATGTGGGTCAATGATGTATGTGGATACAACTAAACCTATGATTATGTGTCTAAATGTCATGTATATGGTGACATGTGCGTGACCATGAATGCTCATATGTGTTAAATACTTTTGTCTATGTCTATATATTTGAGCTTAACTAACCATCACTATATGTGAGTATGTGTTTAGCTTTCCATAAGTGAGCATGTATGTGCATGTGTGCTAATATGTTTGTATGTGAGCCTATGTGTTTAGTTCTATAAGATTTAATGTATGTGCACCATGTGAATAGACCCATGTTATATGAGCTATAAATGTGCATCTCCATTATAAGTGCATATGTACTAACCCTAAGTGCCTAAATTTATTCCAGGAACATTAATAATAAATAGGTTACTACACACACACACACATATATATATATATACACACACACACACACACACACACATATATATATATATATATATATATATATATATATATATATATATATATATATATATATATATATATATATATATATATATATATATATATATATATATATATATATATATATGGTTAATAAATATCTATATATGTATATATAGTTAAAAATTAATATATATATAAATATGTAATATATATATGATTATTATATATATATATATATATATATATATATATATGTAAATAGTATAAATATTTAATATATATATAAATATAGATCTATATGGTTAAATAATATATATATAATATAAACATTAAGAGGACGAGTTGAATTAATAAATAAATAACTAAAATAAATTTTTAATAACTAATCAATAATAAATATATATGTCTAACATACTTTAATTATTTATATAAATAATATACGTGTGAATGCATGGTGTGAGTGAGGTTAAGTAAAGGCATGTGTGTATTGTGTATTAGTTAACTAGATGAATGCAGAGTGCGTACACATTTGCAAGACTCTATATATATATATATATATATATATATATATATATATATATATATATATATATAAATATAGATAAATATATATATATATATATATATATATATATATATATATATATATATATATATATATATATATATATATATATATATATATATATATGTGTGTGTGTGTGTGTGTGTAGTGTGAGTTTATTTTCCTAATGTTACTTTTTGCAGGTATGTATGCACAAAGAGAGAGAGAGAGAGAGACTTTGCTGTAGGTACTAGAAAGTTTCAGGTAAGGTTGCAAAGCTATGTTAGAAGAAATGTTCCCAGATTCTAGATGCAAAGAGGGAGGCGGGAGAGAGAGAGAGAGAGAGAGAGAGAGAGAGAGAGAGAGAGACAGAGACAGAGAGCGAGACAGAGAGAGAGAGGGAACACGTAGACATACAGATCGGCGTTGTAGAGAGAAGGATTTGGAGTAACATTTTGTGCAGTGAGAGTCGGCTTTGTGCAGCATTTCCATATCTCCATCCTTAGCTCCTAGGAACCTTTTTATTCTTAGTAGATGAAGTTTGCACTGTTTTTCATGGCTTTCCATTTCCCCTTGGCTTCTGCACATGTTTGTGCATAGTGACCAGACAAAGACTACAAGAGATTGATCACGTTCAAACCTACATAGAGAGAGAGAGAGACAGATTAAGAGAACTCCTCGAGGCTGCTGCAAGTGAAAACTGCCGACTCTGCGATTGCAGAGAGTGAAACAGGCGTAGACTGAGAGAGAGAGAGAGAGAGAGAGAGAGAGGGAGAAACAGAGGAAAAGGTAGATGTCTCATCCCTCCTCACTAGGGAGCTGTACACACATCAAAAGAAAGGAATTATCTCTACCCAACGGCACGCTATGCATATGCGATTTTAAGCGCATGCATGGCAACGACTGCTCAGACATAGAGAGAGAGAGAGAGAGCGAGAGAGAGAGAGAAGGAAGACTGTCGGAGAAACGTTCTTGGCTATAGAAAATGAAGTTTGAAGGAGGATGTTGACTCTGAAGAGAGAGAGGCATCATGGGGATGCTCGCGCTACAGATAAGATGGTCGATGGAAGCATAAAACTTAATGGTGCAAAGAGAGAGAGAGAGAGAGAGAGAGAGAGAGAGAGAGAGAGAGAGAGAGAGAAAGAGAGAGCCAAAGAAGAAGATGTGTGCAGAATTGTCAAGTCGGAGAAATAGAGCCTAATTTCTACCTCTACGTCCTCTACTACCAATTGCAAGCGAGAGAACACACACAGAAGTTCGATGGCACTCACGTGAGAGAGCATCAATGGCGTAGTGGGAGAGAGAGAGAGAGGAGAGAGAGAGAGGAGAGAGAGAGAGAGACAGAGGGGAGAGAGAGCGAGAGAGAGAGAGAAAGGGAGAGAGAGAGAGAGAGACTTATTTTGGTTATGTTTTCCCATTATATCTCTACATGAAAGGAAAAATCAATATGTATGCATATTTACATGTGTAGTAGTAGGATGTATATGCATGTGAGTGTACATCTATATTAATGTAAGTGTACATAAATGTGAACATGCATATATGCATGCGTGCATGTGTATGTAAGAAGAGTACATGTGTGCATGAATGCATGTGCATATGTAGTGTGTGCATGTGCATGAAATGAGTGCATGTGTATGTGAGAAGAGTGCATGTGCATGTGAATGAGTGCATGAGAATGTAAAAGCATGCAGATGCATGTATGTGTGAAGTAGATGCATGTATGCATATGTATGAATGTGAATGCATGTGCATTTAAGAGGTAAAGTGTTCATGTGCATATAAAAGGTAGAGAATGCATGATCATAAATTTGAAGGCATAAATGCATGTGTATTTTTGTAGGAATGCTTATGCATGAACATGTATATGCATGTGTATGTGAGGGAAAGTATGCATGTATATGTGTAAGTACATGTATGTATGTATGTGAGAAATAAATCGCAATGCATGTGTGTATTAACATAAGCATAAGAGAGTTAATTAGCATGAGTTAACATAAGTATGAATTATGAATGTGTGTTAAATTTTATGGGTCTTAGGTTTATGTATGTGTGTTAGGATAAATTAATGTGAGTTAGTAAACGTTTATTAGCTTATGATTGCATGCATGCATATGAGGGATAATTTATGTGTAAGTACATAGGCATAGAAATTTATGCATATGCATATGAGTAATGAAAAGTATGCATGAACATGGATGGGTTTAGGTGCATGGATTTAAGTATGAATGTATGCATAAGAATGCATCTAGTTAAATAATGCATGTGCATGTGTGCATGCATATGAGTTAAGTGTATTCGAACAAGAAATGCATGTGAAATAGATTATATTAATTATAGTGCATAAATGCATGGTAATCATGAAAGAAGTGCATAAGCATAATGAATGTATAAAAATGAATGAGTGTTTTATGTTTTATATAGACATACTTAGTTTTCCTAATATTACTTTTTGCAGACCATTTGAAGAAAATTGACAAGCAATGATGACTTGACGAAATTTATGAGCTTGGAGCTGCATTTTTGGTGCTTATCGTAGTTTTATTTTATCACATTTTGAAACATAAAATCTTGTATTAGGATTTTTATTTAAGGATTTTTATAAGAGTATCTTCAATGTATCTGTATTAGAACTTTTCTCAAGCACTTGTATAGGATTATTTTGGTTCTGAGATCTTAGTATTATCACTATATAGTTCAGTTATCAATCAAAATGTTATATTGTACTTTATTTCTCATGTCTACAGATAATGCATCTTCAAGTAAATCTTCTAGTGAACATAACATACATTCCTTTTTTATTCTAGAGACTCTAGTAACTGCTCCTATTGGGAATATGACTACTCAATCCAACAAGAAGGAGACTAGTGTAGAATTAGAAGTAGAAGAAGTAGTTAAAGATCGTATAGTTACTGAATCTTTACACTCTCCATTATATGCTTATTGTTTATCTAATTTTCTAGACTTCTGTTCAATTGTGTCACGAGATCTTGAGGAAAGTGAGGTTCTGTTTCCACCATCTCCCAAAAGAAATATTCAATCTAAACAAGCTGAAAACAATGTGATTGAAATTATCAAAGAGAGGATAAGTAAAGAAGATTTAACCTTGAAAGCATATCAAGACACTATTTCTAGGTATAGAGCAGCATTTCCTTATGGACCTTAAAATTATAGGCTAAACTTAAATAGAGTTTTAAACTATAGCTAATAACTCCCCACATACTGAAAATGTATCCTAGTTTCTAAAAGTACACAACAAAACACCCAGTGTGTAGTCACTTAGAGAGGCTAACACGAGTCAATTCTGATAAGCGGTTGCCTCCTTTCACACCCCTTGAGAACATCTATATGTTTTGTTTCTCCATCTTTTACTTTAGAGATTTTGAAGTTTCTATTCCTACTCACTAATGAATGCTTGCATGCATTTCCTATTATATGCTACAAAGTTAGAAACATCTTTTCTTGAAATGTAAATAAAAGTGGAACTCCCTTACCTAATAATACCTCATTTGTTATTTTTCAAGAAGACTCCTTGGTCCATGCACATGGGGCTTCTTCATGAATTCTTTCAAAGTACTCACTAACGTAGTACATGCACTCTCGAAGCATCCAACCCTTTTCCATGGATCCTTCTGGTTTTGCTTTTTGGTGCACATAACCTTTTAATATTCCTATAAAGAGCTCGAGAAAAACAACTGCTATTGGCTTTAAATATAAAAATACTATTTGTAAGAGACCACATTTGATTTCCTTCTTGTGTTGGATTCGTGGGTATTAAGAGTTGTTGGATACTCCTCATGAACACATGAGATTAATTTGTGTCTCTCACAAAAAAGAGACAAAATACAGCTCTCAGTGCACTTGGATGCATGAGTATTTGAAGCCATTAGATGTTCTTCGTCGACGGACACGATTGAACAACACTTCTCTGGCAGAAGAAGACAAAATAAGTAAGCACATCACTTATAAGATGTGTCATAAATGAAGAGAGAGAGAGAATACAATCTCGTGGGTAGCTCAAGACCATTCGATGTATCTCACGGATGCCTACGATTCAGCTTGGGATGTTTGGCACATGAGGACAAAATAAGGGTCACATCACTCATGGGAGATGGGAGAAAGTAAGAAAGAGGATACCGGAATCGCGACTCAACAGAATACCATCCATTGGATGTTTGAAAATCGGATGTAGGAGATTAGTATTCTGCTTTTGCGTGGCTAGGACTCAAATGGAGCCCTTGGATGCTTTGTTGATTCGATGGCCTTGAAAGAAAGTCACTGTCTATTTAATGTAGTGGCTTGAGAGTAATCTAATTAAGATTAAATCCAATGGCCTATATTAAAAGATGCTTAATCTTCTACAAGAGAAATCTCACACCTTGGATTGATATCCCCATCCAACAATGCAAAATTAAAGGTGGATTTTTTTCCTTCTTTAAAGATCCATCATTGGATCTTCTCAATATCCAAGGGCTCAAATCAAATTCGATTGGAAAACTTCAAAATTCGTGCTCCATGAAACCACTCTCAACACATTTTAGTTGTTTTGACTACCCCAAACCAAGGGAAACATAAGCCTAGCCTACTTGATTGAGGCTCTAGACTAATCATTGGTCCAACACTAATCACCCCTTAATCTAAAAAGCCCATGCAAGGTTCACTTTTTCCACTAATGTGTAGATCAACCTTGTAGGGCTCACCATGGTAATTAATACATTCCTTATCTCGTTGACTATTTAGTTTCTCTCCTGTTGGAGACAGAAGGATCAAGAGATTTTCAAATTGGAAAGAATCTCTAGAAAAGTTCTCTAGATGGGTGACCCCAACAGAACTCGTGTCCCAAAAATTAAATGGACTACTTGTACTAGCCAAAAGGATCATGGGGGTCGGGGCATTGTGGACATTCATAGCATGGCAAGCAAGTTGGCAACTAAATGGCTTATGAAAGCTTGGTCAATAGTGAGGCCTCTTGGGCCATGCTTATCTTGAGGAACAAGAGTGCTCTTATACTTGTGGTGGGTCACTCAGATTGGAAGGACTTGGGCCTTCTCACCCTTCTATTCTTGTCCCTTCTGATGTCTCCTAAAGGCTGGAGTTTGGTTTACTCTCTATGGAAGACTTAGAACAAGGTTAAAGAGTTCCTCCGAGCTAGTGAAGATTGGAAATGGGTGGCACGTATTAGATAGAATGATTCAATTTGGTTCCTTATCAAGGGCATTAGAGACATGGAGTCCTCAAACCTTCAAAAAGATAAAAATCTTTGGAACTAGGGTTTGCAGTACTGGAAACACCTCTATAATAAAGAAATTGGCCCATGGATTAGACTTAAGGATATCGATCCAAAAATTAGAGTAAACTTCAAAGAATGGATTTTTTTGTAGAGTATATGCATCGTTTGGGAACACTCATAAATCCACCTCCTCATCAGATGGACCTCCCCACCATGAAGGTCTCAAATGGCACAATGATAATAACTTGAACAAAATTCCTAGACTCAAGGAGAATTTGGAATATCATATCACGCTTAATAAGAAGTCGTGTCTTACTTTGATGGGCTTGTGTTGGGATCTAAAGTTCATGTCTCTCTGGAACCCCCTCATTAAGATAAAAAAGTCAGTGCTTATGTGGAAAGTCATCCAATGAGGAATCTAGAACAATATAAAGGCTAGCAAAATTTGTGGGACTCCACTATGGTGTAACAAATGTCATCATAGCATTGAGGATTTGGGACACATTTTCTTCTCATGCCCCAATCTCTTTCAATCTGGTGGACTCTTGAAAAAATTTGACGCTATGGCAAAATATCAGTTGGAAAAAAGTGATTTTGGGTGAGGCGATTGGTTGTTCCTCTTCATTGTGGAATGCTATAAGAGGTGAGAGCCTCTGGAGAGAGAGCTGTGCTTCCAATTTTGGAAATCCCCTTCTCATCGAATGACCCTCCCAACCACGAAGGTCTCAAATGGCACTACGATAATGGCCTGAAGAAAATTCCTAGACTCAAGGAGAATTTGGAATATCATATCACGCTTAATAAGAAGTGGTGTCTTACTTTGATGGGCTTTTGTTGGGATCTAAAGTTAATGTCTCTTTGGAACCCCCTCATTGAGATAAAAAAGTTTGTGCTTATGTGGAAAATCATCCAACAAGGAATCTAGACTAATATAAAGGCTAACAAAATTTGTGGGACTCCTGTGTGGTGTAGTAGATGTCATCATATCATTGAGGATTTGGGACACATTTTCTTCTCATGCCCCGAATCTCTCTCAATCTGGCGGACTCTTGAAAAAATCTTGATGCTATAGCAAAATATCAATTGGAAAAAAGTGCTTCTGGGTGAGACGATTGGTTGCTCCTCATCACTGTGGAACACCATAAGAAGTGAGACCCTCTAGAAGATTTGGAGAGAGAGATGTGCTTCCAATTTTGGAAACCCTCCTCAAGAAGGTCTATCAAGAACTCTCTTTTCCTTCTAGGCAAAAGAATATCCAATTGTAAGAAGTCCCCACCTTTTAGGCAGCATAAGGTGTTTTTCCTCGAGAACAACAAGACTAAAGTGAAGTGGGTCCTAAATGAGGGGGACGAAGGGGTTATCAACCTCTTTTGTAAAACCCTCTAGCTTAAAATTCAAACATATAAAGCACCATCCATGCCAGTCGCAACATGGCTAAATGTGGATATAAATCAATTAACAATTAGAATGATGATCTAGGGTGCCATGGATACACAATTTGCAATGAGAGCCTAGAATATGTAAATAAGGAAGTCTTCAATTGTGCAAAAAGACAACACTAATGCACTATTGTGGATTAAGTCATTGTTGACACAAAATAGTGCTTTAAGAGATGATAAAAAAGAGCTCATGACCAAGTATAATACATTGGGAGACAATCATCAAGCACTAAACAAAAATCATATATCTATGGAAGAAGAAAAGATCAAGGTAAACACAAAATGTGGGAAATGCAATAAAATAGGTTGATGGAAGATGTTGAGAAGTGAAGGGAGAGGCATGATGAGATAACGCAATCATTAATTTTTTATCAACTCACCAAGTTGATCATCACATTGAAACAGTAGGTTAGTACTTTGAAAGGTCATCTAGAAACTTACAAAGCTCAAGTAGAAGATCAAACAATAGCAAGAAAAGTGGAAAAATGAGAGATACCAAGCAGAAGAAATGATATTGAAAAAAAAGATTGCTAAGTCAAATGATCAATTTGTTTTGAAATATCATGAAGATGCAAACCAAGTGAGAATATTGTGTGAGTAAAGAACATATGAAAAAGAAAGAGCAGATCATCAAAGAATGAATGGCATAGATCATAAAACTACAACCTCCCAAAAATATAGATTATATAGTAGTGAGGTAAATCCACTTTCTCCATCCATTGGTGTTGGAGTTTTAATATGCAAGAGCACGTGAACAACACAAGGAAGAAGAAGAAGCTTGGAGCACAACATACAATGCTAAATGTATTACTAAGAGAATGTAACAAAAGATAAGTTAGTCCTTAGGGTTATAGGCATATATAGAAGCTGACGGGAGAAACCTCCTAAAGAGGGAAAAAAGTGCCCCGATGGTCCTAGTGTGTTCACACACATTACTACCTAAATATATCCTCAAATCCCCTTGGGATTGATGTGATGAATGAGGAGCTTGCACTCATGTATAAAGAAGTGCCAAGCTATGTGGAATCAATCCACAAAAGGAAGTAAGCCCAAAGCTTTGCGAAAAGTTCAAAATTTCTCTCTAGGCAGAGCCTTTGTGAAAAGGATAGCAATGTTCTCATATGTGGGCACATATGCGAAACTCATCTCTTCACCTGAGAATCTCTCCCTAAAGTAATGATAGTGCATCTCAATGTGCTTAGTGTGATCATGGAACATAGGATTCCTTGCAATTGTGAATGCACTTTGAATATCAATGAAGATGGTGGTGGTAGAAGATTGACCAACACCCAAATCAGCCATAAGGCATCTGATCCATACACACTCAACACTTGTGAAAGTTGCTCTCTACTCAACCTTAGAACTAGAAGTGGCCATAGTGGGATGCTTCTTGCTCAACCAAGATATGCATGAGCTACCAAGCATGAAGTAAAAACCACTAGTGGTTACAGGAGTGTCATAACAACTAGCCAAGTTAGAGTTAGGAAAATTGTTGGTGCATTTTGCCCAAGCCTACATGCTTGATATGCTTGATATTATCCTCATTTGTAAGTCACATGAGTAGTCATGTGAACACCTCTTGTAAAAGAGTACATTTTATCTCTTGTAAATGGAAAAAGAAAAAAGTAAAAGGATGGCTTACCTCATGCATGATGTAAAAGCAAATTCGTGGCTCCAACTACCAAAATCAAGAATTTTTGAGCTGAGGGAATCTCTCCTAACTTTGGGGATCACTTTTAGGTGGAGCCATTCGAATTCGAATTCAAAACTCCCTCCAAGAATAGCTATAAAAGGAGCAAGAAGGAAGAGGCGATTAGCAAGCCTTGTACGTGACCACTTCATGTCATTTTGTAGAGATTGAAGAGCTTACTCCATAGCTCTATCATTCTACTCCCATTGTGCAAAGATTCATTGCCAATGTGGTTGTAATCATATGTGAATCTATACATTTATTATCATCTACCTCTCTGTTTTGTTCTCTGCTATACTCACTCAGAGCAGTAACTTCAGAAGGTCATATCTCGAGTTTTACTGAACATTTTTCAGTGTTTTAAAGTGCGTTGGATAGCTCTAACTGTATAGTTTCTACCTATAAATTTTCAAGGCCATTGGATTTATACTTTTGGCGATATCTGCATTTTACTGCTTACTGGTCTATCTCTGCAGAGCCCCGAGAATTGTGGGAATGTTCCAGAACTTGATGAAACTTGTTCTCAGTGCTCAGTCCATCATTTGAAGTGTTTTAACTTGGAATAGGAAGCTTGCTAAGTCTATTTGCTATGCCCAAAAGGAATTTTTCTAATTCCTTCCAGGTTGAGAGCACTGTTCATTTTTTCCAGCAGGTGTATGTCCAAAAATAGCAAGTTTTGGGAGCTAGTCATTTCGCAACTTGTCTGTCTTGACTTAAACTTTTGGGATACATGTTCCAAAGTACTTGGCTGATATTTTGGTGGATTTAGGAAGCTCAAAGGGTCTACTAATCAACTCTGAAGTCTCAGTTGGCTGGTGTGAAGCTGGTTGTAGCGGCACCTACTCATCTTTGGATTGCATCCACCATCTCTCTTCACAGTGGTATCAGAGCATAGTCAAGCAACATGGGAGATGGATTTCCATCAACAATTGACAAATTGGATCGAAACAACTATCCGGCATGGTCTCTAAGGATGGAGGCTTACCTTCAAGGGAGGAATCTATATGGATTCATATCCGGAGATGAAGCAATGCCAACCATGAGGAACAAAGGGCAACCATCACATGAAGAAGTGGAAGGACTTTCGAATTGGTGTTCGAAGGATGCACTTGCAAGGTCCTATATTCTAAACTCAATCTCTGATTTTCTTTTACCTCATGTCAAGGGATGCAAGACATCAAGAGAAACCTGGAATGCACTTGCTTCTTTCTTCTCTTCCAACACTCGAGCAAGGAAGAACCAATTGTGGATGGAGTTCACAACAATGAAGAAAAGCCCGAAGCAAAATGTGACTGATTATGTCACAAAGATGAAGGAGATTTCCGACCAACTTGGAAGCATTGGAGAGGTAATTGAAGAGGAGCAAATCATAAGACAAATCATGAATGGAATCAAAGCAGACGACAAGTGGGAGTCATTCACAACAGCCATGGATTTATACATGGATATGCATGTACCCAACCTCAACACACTCATGGGCCAACTCTTCACTCATGAAGCAAAGATTAGCAAAGGTGGTGAGTCCTCAAGAGGTAATCAAACTTCTGCCTTATATTCTGATAAAGCTAAGGTCAAGGACAAGTCAAAGAATAGGAAGAATGAAGATGAAGGAAGCTCTTTCCAAGCAAACTTTGCAGGTAGAGGAAGAGCTAGAGGAAGAGGCAGAGGTGGAAAGCAAGGCAGGGGGAGATTCCAATCATCTCAACCTTGCAACATATGTGGCTTATCTAACCATACTACTGAAGAATGTTTCAGGAATCCAAGGAACTCAAGAGGAAGAGGATTCAATAGAGGTGGCTATGGATCAAATAGAGGTAGGTACAATGGAGGCTACAACAACAACAACTACTACAACAACAATTACAACAACAACAACAACTATCAAAGTGGCCATAGAGGAAGAAGAGATTACAATAACTATGCAGAGGACCAAAGTCAAGAAGATTCATTATTGATTATGAATCTATCAACAAAGAAGGGTAAGGATGATGATCACATATTTTACATTGATTCGGGATGCTCGAACCATGTAGCAGGAAATGTGGCTTTACTTTCTGATTTGGAAGATCCTCATAACAAGCATGAAGTGCAGACAGGAGATGACACAAAGCACTCAGTGGAGAAGATAGGTAATGTGAAGACATCATATGGGAATATGAACCTCTTAAGCAAAGTCTTGTATGTCCCTACAATTACCAAAAATTTAATAAGTGTTGGATAGATTGTTGAAAAAGGATTGCAGGTTAGATTCAATCGATTTGGAGCATATGTTGAAGACCCAAGGCAAGGCTTTCGAAGGATTGCCAAAGGAGAAAAGACAGGAAGGCTTTTCACTTTTGAAGTGGAAGATACAAAGAACATAGCTTTGTTTAGCTATGGATCTCAAACTCTAACAGAGTTGGAGATATGGCACAAAAGGCTTGCTCACATTGGTGAGAGGACACTCAAACAGATTTGCAGGGACCAAAGTGTACTTGGTTTGCCTAATATCACAAGGCAACACATGATTTATAAGTGTGAAGCTTGTCAACTCGGCAAGGCTCATAGACAACCTTTCAATAAGAAAGGATATATGTATCAAAATCCTTTGGATCTAGTGCACACGGATGTGTGGGGTCCAAGTAAGGAGCCATCTATATCAGGCTCAAGATATTATGTGTCTTTCATAGATGATTGTAGCAGGTGGACCATTCTGTTTTTCATGAAGCACAAGGATGAAGTGTTTAATTGCTTTAAGAAGTATATTGCTCTTGTTGAAAATCAAACAGGTAGGACTTTGAAAAGACTCAGATCAGATGGTGGAGGAGAATACTTCTCTTCTGAATTTGATGCCTTCTTGCATGAAAGAGGCATTAAAAGGGAAGTCACTACAAGGTATACACCTGAACTCAATGGTGTAGCAGAGAGGAGGAACAGAGCTATTGTCGAAGCTGCAAGGTCCATGCTCAATGAAAAGGGATTGCCGAACTACCTATGGGCAGAGGCTGTGTCTACAGCCACATATCTCATAAATAGACTTCCATCTAAGTCACTAGATGGAACCACTCCATATGAAGTGTGGAATGGAAGAAGACCTAGTCTAGAGCATTGTAAAATCTTTGGATGCTTAGCCTATGCTCACATTCCTTCTCAAGTAAGAGGGAAATTGGATCCCAAGGCAGAGAAGTGTGTATTCATTGGTTATGATCAAAACCAAAAAGGATATAGATTGTACAATCCAACCAATAAAGGATTTTCTGTGAGTAGAGATGTAATTTTTGATGAAAACAAATCATGGTTTGATGATGACAGGAAAGTGAAGCTGCCGTATGACTTGGATGAAGACTTTCCCTCACTTCAACCGAAGGAGCCAAAGCAGATTGAAGAAAGTGATTCGGAGATTGACCTAGAAGACTTGGAAAGACTAAAGCTATGGAAGAACAAAGGTAAAGCAAAGATGCAGGATGCTACATATGGACCCGAGAGCTCACATCAACCACTTAGAAGGTCTTCGAGGGAGAAGAAGAAACCAGAGAGGTTTGGTTATGATACTTCTTTGGTCACCAAGCACTCAATCTACATTGCAAAGGATTCAACCAATGAAGAACCTACCACATTCGAAGAAGCACAAAGCAAGAAAGCTTGGAGAGATGCAATGGATGAAGAAATGGAAGCCTTGAAGGAGAATGACACTTGGGAGCTTGTACCTAACAAGCCATCTATGAAGATAATCGGATCTCGATGGATATACAAAATCAAGAGGAATCCAGATGGAAGTATAAATAGACACAAAGCAAGGTTAGTTGCTAAAGGGTTTGCTCAAACCCATGGTATTGATTATGAGGAGACTTTCTCTCCTGTTGCAAAAATGCCTACAATTAGGGTTCTCATAAGTCTTGCTGCATCTAGAAATTGGAATCTTTATCAACTTGATGTAAAGAATGCTTTCTTGAATGGATGGATTTCTGAGGAAGTGTATATGGCACAACCTCCTGGATATGAGGATGCACATCATCCTAACTATGTATGCAAACTAAAGAAAGCTTTGTATGGATTGAAGCAAGCTCCAAGAGCTTGGAATTTCAGATTGGTTACTTATTTGCAGGACCAAGGATTCAAAGCTAGCAAGGCGGATACCTCTTTGTTCATAAAGAGGAATGGATCTGAAGTGATCTATTTATGTGTGTATGTTGATGATATTATTATCACAGGCAATGATCTTGAAGGAATCAAACAGGTAAAGAGTCAAATGAAGGAGGAGTTCAAAATAAGTGACCTCGGACCACTCACTTATTTTCTTGGATTGGAGTTGATCTACACAGATTCAGGTATATACATCACACAAAGGAAGTATGTCCATGACATGCTCGTCAAGTTCAAGATGGAAAATACAAAGTGTGCAGGTACACCTATGGAGCAAAATCATAAGCTTAGTGCTTATGAAGGAGAGCCAATTGAAGACATCACAAGCTATCAAAGCTTGGTTGGAAGTTTGAACTATGCAACACTCACAAGGGTGGATATATGCTATAGTGTTAGCATATTGAGTCAGTTTATGCATAAGCCGAGAAGACCACATATGGAAGCGGCCAAGCGAGTCCTCAAGTATCTAAAGGGGACCATGAATGAAGGTTTGTTTTATTCATTTACTTCAGATATTGAGCTAAAGGTCTACTCAGATGCAGATTGGGCCGGATCTAAAGATGATAGAAGAAGCACATCAGGGTATATATCATTTGCAGGTTCAAAAATCATTTCTTGGTCATCGAAGAAGCAACCAACCGTGGCATTATCTTCTACTGAAGCTGAATATAGAGGTTTGGCTAATGCGACTCAAGAAATCATGTGGTTAAAATCTTTGTACACAGATCTTGGACTTCATTCTTCAACACCTCACATTTTTGGTGACAACACAAGCTCATTACATCCAGCAGCTAATCCAGTATACCATGCTAGAACCAAGCATATTGAAGTCCACTACCATTATGTAAGGGAGAAGCTAATGAGCAAGGATATTCAACTATCCTATGTCTCTACAGATATGCAATGTGCAGACATGTTAACTAAAGCTCTTGATGGTACAAAATTAAGTAGATTCAAGTTGATGATTGGCTTGCAGGAAATCAAGGACAATTGAAGACTTATTTGAAGGCCAAGCATGTTAGGCTTGAGGGGGAGCTGTTGGTGCATTTTGCCCAAGCCTACATGCTTGATATGCTTGATATTATCCTCATTTGTAAGTCACATGAGTAGTCATGTGAACACCTCTTGTAAAAGAGTACATTTTATCTCTTGTAAATGGAAAAAGAAAAAAGTAAAAGGATGGCTTACCTCATGCATGATGTAAAAGCAAATTCGTGGCTCCAACTACCAAAATCAAGAATTTTTGAGCTGAGGGAATCTCTCCTAACTTTGGGGATCACTTTTAGGTGGAGCCATTCGAATTCGAATTCAAAACTCCCTCCAAGAATAGCTATAAAAGGAGCAAGAAGGAAGAGGCGATTAGCAAGCCTTGTACGTGACCACTTCATGTCATTTTGTAGAGATTGAAGAGCTTACTCCATAGCTCTATCATTCTACTCCCATTGTGCAAAGATTCATTGCCAATGTGGTTGTAATCATATGTGAATCTATACATTTATTATCATCTACCTCTCTGTTTTGTTCTCTGCTATACTCACTCAGAGCAGTAACTTCAGAAGGTCATATCTCGAGTTTTACTGAACATTTTTCAGTGTTTTAAAGTGCGTTGGATAGCTCTCACTGTATAGTTTCTACCTATAAATTTTCAAGGTCATTGGATTTATACTTTTGGCGATATCTGCATTTTACTGCTTACTGGTCTATCTCTGCAGAGCCCCGAGAATTGTGGGAATGTTCCAGAACTTGATGAAACTTGTTCTCAGTGCTCAGTCCATCATTTGAAGTGTTTTAACTTGGAATAGGAAGCTTGCTAAGTCTATTTGCTATGCCCAAAAGGAATTTTTCTAATTCCTTCCAGGTTGAGAGCACTGTTCATTTTTTCCAGCAGGTGTATGTCCAAAAATAGCAAGTTTTGGGAGCTAGTCATTTCGCAACTTGTCTGTCTTGACTTAAACTTTTGGGATACATGTTCCAAAGTACTTGGCTGATATTTTGGTGGATTTAGGAAGCTCAAAGGGTCTACTAATCAACTCTGAAGTCTCAGTTGGCTGGTGTGAAGCTGGTTGTAGCGGCACCTACTCATCTTTGGATTGCATCCACCATCTCTCTTCACAAAAATCATGTAAATCTAGCGGTAGTGATCCCCCCTTGGGATAAAACAATCGAACTAGTGAGGTATCACTCAAGTAGCAAAAGATGTGCTTAACCACCTACCAATTCTTTACACCTAGGCAATCCATAAACGTACTCATCTGTAAGACAACAAACTAAATATCTAGCTGAGTAACGCATAAGTAAATTAAGCATCCAATAGTTTGTTCATAGAGAACAGCATCAAATGCATCTCCAACATCTTGAAGGCTCAACCGTAAGACTATTTCCATAGGAGTGACAATAGGTTTGCAATCTTCAAGGCCAAAACACTACAATAATGTGTATATATATCTTTTTTTTCACAAAGCTATTGCACCATCAATTTGCATAAATTAAATGCCCACATAATGACACAAATGACCCAAATGTGACATCTGAAATGAGGCATGCAAGTCAGCCTTAAAATCAGCAATATGCTACCCATTAGGACTACTGAAAAGCATGTCATCAACATGGAGAAAAATGACCAGAAGCACATCATTTGCATGCTTAACATATAAGGTGCTCTTGGTTGTATTGTTCTCATACACATGTGCAATCAAGTAGGCATGCATCTTTTCATAACAAGCACGTGGTGCTTGCTTCAAAATATATAATGCCTTTTTCAACCTGCACACTTGGTTTTCATGCCCTTTGTAACACACAAATCTATGGGGCTGAAAAACATAGACTTCTTCATGTAGGTCATCATTCGCAAATGTAGTTTTAATATCAAACTGATGTACATTCCAAGCATGATGAGGTGCAAGTGCATAGATGCTACAAATAGTAGTAATTCAACATGTGGGAGTAAAGATCTCATCAAAAGCAATGACTCTTTCTTGAGCATAACCCTTTGCAACAAGCCTAGGCTTATAACTGTCAATTGTCCCATTAAGCTTATGCTCCAGCTTGTATACCCACTTAGTGTTAATGGCCTTCTTACCTGGAGGTGTCACATAAAGATGAGTAACGGTTTTTCATAATAGCATCATATCTTGATTTCATAACATCCATCCAATTTTCTGAATTTTGTGTTTCATCAAATGAAAGAGGCTCATTCACATCACAAAGACTAGAGGCAGCCATAGCATAGCAATTTGATGCAAAAAAATCACTACAAGAGCCTGAAGTAGTACAATATGACAGAGGTGCATCTAGTGTGTAGCAACAATTTTGGCATAGTTTTTTCCTTTTCAATATCCCATCTCTCATCAATAAGTGCATCATGTAAATCTACTTAAGAAATGGAATGATCTACATTATCACATGAAACCTATAGAGGCTAAAAAATTGCCTCATTTGGACCAGCACTAGATTGCCCATGGCTGAATAGCATCTTCCACAAAAGCAACATCACGCCTAACTGAAATGCAATTAGTATGTGGATGATACAGATGATAACCCTTGCTTACAATAGTGTACCCTAAAAATACACTTCTTTGCTTTATCATCCAATTTCTTTTGTTGGTGTTGAGTCAATAACACATATGCCAAAAAACCAAAGATGTGCAAGTGAGCAACACATGGCTTGCAACCATGCCAAGCCTCCTATGGATGGATAGAATGCAATGCTTTAGTGGGACACCTATTAATTACATATGCTGCAAACATTACAGCCTCAAGCCAAAAACTATGTGGTAAAGCCTAACTCTTGACCATACTCACCATGAGTGACATGTTCTTCATTTCTGCAACTCCAGTCTGTTGAGGTGTATATGGAAATATACACTAATGTTTTATCCCATGTTCAGCCAGAAATGCATTAGAATTTGAAGATATATATTCCCCTCTTGATCAAAATGTAGGGTCTCTAGTTTACATGCTTTCAATTGATATACCCATGCATGCCTAGAAAAATCGTCGATGGTGTTGCGAACATTTGTTTTATGTAGGGTACAAGTTTCAAATTATGTAAATACCTTTGGGAAGTCTTCAAATACTTCAAGAAGGCTCATATTTCTCATAAAATGTAGCAAAAATACCATGTGAGTTCTAGAACATGGTGAGTCAAATTAGTGAGTCACAAAGGAGCTTCAGTGGTGTCCTAGTGGAAAGTCGATGTGGCTAGTTCTCAAAGTCCATCAATACTTTGCTTATTTGAGCACTTGAGTCATGTAATACCTCCATCCAAGTGTCTACCACGAATTTAGATGTATTAGGAAGGTTTTAGATTATTTTCCCATGCTATAAAAAGAGGAGAAAAGTCGTGATCTTGTGGGATGTCCAATAGAGTCATATGTGTATTTCTCTACACTATTGTAGTTTTGTATGCAGAGATTGCAGAGCTTGTATCTCCCTCATTATATATTCAAATTATATGTTTCATAGCTCATTGGAAAGCTCTTACGATCTACTTGCTTCTTGTAAATTTTCATAATCATTGGATTTGTGAGCTGAGAGCAATACTCTCTGCAAGTAGTGTGTGTTCTCTGTTTTCTATCCCTGCTGAAGGTCTCCATTAAACCTCAAACGTGCAGAGGTCATATCTCCTTATGTATGTATCCAAATCATGTGTTCTTTGGATTGTTAGAAAGATCTTTAAGTCTACGTGTATTCTGGAAAGTTTCAAAGTCATTGGAGTTGTGAGTTAAGAGCAGTAGTCTCTGCAAGTGATGTGTGCCCTCAGGTTCATCTCTGTTTCAAGGTCTCCATTAAAGCTGCATATTGCAGAGGTCATAGCTCATTGTGTATTTATTCATTTGAGGTGTTCTATATCTTGTTGGAAAGCTCTTAGAGTCTAGTTTATGTGTGTGAAACAGTTTTGGAAAATTCTAAGTGAGTAAAGAGCAATTTGCTCTGCAAGAAAATTGGTCTATGCATACAAGTTTGTGAAAAAGTCAACTAGGTCCTGTTGGGTTTCACCTACTTCTAGCTGTACTTTGGAGATCAATAAAATCCAACATTGGTATCAGAGCAAGTACTTGGAGGCTTGGAGAAGGTTATCATACCTTGACGAAGAATTTGAAGCTATCAAAGAAGCAGTTCATCATCAACACTACACAAAGGTAGAAGAAGATTGCAAGGAGGCATCTAAAGCAACATCCAAGCAAAGAAAGGTGCACATACCTCATTTACAAGGTAAATATTATATTTCTTCTCATTACACACATTGGAAAGGAGGCTTAAAGGAGGAAGCTTAGCATTTGTATTATGGGAGACCAACATGCACAAATAGAGAAGCTTGATAAGACCAATTATCAGGCATGGAAGTTTAGAATCACAGCATACTTGCAAGGTAGAGGCTTGTATGGTTTGATTGACGGCACAGATATCAAACCCACATTACCAGAGGACCCAAATCAGCAACAATTGAGGGAGTTTAGACTTTGGAATGAGAGAGACAAAAGGGTTATATTCATTTTATCACAAAATATTCAAGATTCAATGGTAGGACACATACAAGATCTAGACACAAGTAGAGATGTTTGGCTTGCATTGGAAAGGTTGTATGCTACAGGTACAAGAGCAAGGAAGATTCAACTCAAAAATGAGTTGAAGTGGAGGACGACGACTTGGTTGCACATACTCTCAATGGACTCAAAGATGATGAGAGATGGAAACCCTTCATTACTTTAGTTTATGTCAGAGGAGAATTACCAGATTTTGATCAACTTATTGCCCTCATGGTCACGGAGGAGATGAATCTAAATGGTTCTACTTCAAATCAAAAAGGATCTCAAGGACAAGCTCTTTATGTAGGATCATCAAGAGGTGGAAACAGAGGTGGAAGAGGTTCAAATAGAGGTCGAGGAAGAAGGAGCGATGATCAAAGGACTTCAAGTGGCTTCTTCAACACAAGAGGAAGAGGAAGATCAAGCGCTAGAGGTACGAGAGGCTACTACAACTACAACCAAAGACAAAGGAGTGAAGATAATAAGAACAATTGCTATATATGTGGAAGGTATGGACACTATGCCAAAGATTGTTATCAAAATGAAAATAATCAAGGTGGTAATCGAAGAGGAGGCTATTCAAGAAGAGGTAAACAACAAGGAAATTATGCAGTTGAAGGTAAAAGTGATGATTATGATTCTCTTCTTATGATGAATGTAGAAACTAAGATGAATTGCAATAGCGATGTATGGTATGTAGATAGTGGTTGTTCTAATCACATGTCTGATGATGCTTCATGGTTTTCTAATATGCATAATCCTTCATGTAAAGGTCATGTTGAAACAGGAGATGATACAACACATAAGATTATGCAGGTTGGAGATGTTGTTATGCAGGATAAGAGCAAAAAAAATTGCTTGAAGGATGTACTTTATGTGCCAACGATCACTAAGAATTTGATGTCGGTTGGTCAAATGGTAGAAAAAGGTCTACAAGTGAGATTTAATCATGCAGGTTGCTTCATTGAGGATCCAAAGCAAAGGAGGTTAATTGCTAGAGGTCAAAAACAAGGTAGATTGTTTACATTCAAGGTAAACCCAAATCATACAAACTATTTCTCTTATGGTATGCATCGAATAGCAGAGCTTGATCTATGGCACAAAAGGATTGGACACATGAATGTACACAGGTTAAAGGAGCTATCAAAGAAGAGGATTGTTGAAGGATTACCTGATCTTACTAAGCAACATATGGTGCATCTTTGTGAAGCATGTCAAATGGGTAAGCAGAGTAGACAACCTTTCAAGCATTCAAGCTATGTAAGTGATGGTTTGTTAGATCTCATACACACAGATGTGTGGGGACCTACTAAAGAGGCATCCTTGGTTGGTAATAAGTACTATGTATCATTCATTGACGATCATAGTAGAATGACATTTGTGTATTTTATTAAACATAAGAGTGAGGTCTTTGATTGTTTCAAGAAGTTCAAATCATATGTCGAAAAGCAAACAGGAAGGTATATTAAGAAGCTAAGATCCGATGGAGGGGGAGAGTATTTCTCTCAAGCTTTTACTGGTTTCTTGCATGATGAAGGTATCAAAAGAGAAGTTACATGCAGGTATACTCCACAGCAAAATGGAGTCGCAGAAAGAAGAAACAGAATCATAGCAGAAGCATCTAGAAGCATGCTTAATGATATGTGTTTGCCTAATTATTTCTGGGCTGAAGCTGTTAGCACAAGTGTTTACATTATGAATAGAGTTCCGACTGCTAGAGTTCATCATTTGACACCATATGAAGTATGGCATGGAAGGAAACCAAGTGTAAGTCATTTGAAAGTATTTGGTTGTGTATGTTATGTACATGTACCTAGTGAGGTGAGATCTAAACTTGATGCGAAATCAGAAAAATGTATATTTATTGGTTATGGAGATACTCAAAGAGGATATAGATGCTATAATCCTCATACCAATAAGGTTGTTGTGTCAAGAGATGTAAACTTTGATGAATCACTTTCATGGTATGCAGATAAGAATTGTTTGCAGGTCATGGATGAAAATGAAGAAGGTGTGGTTGAAGGAGATGAATGCATAGTTCAGCCATCAGGAAGTTTAAATGATGAAAGAAGTGGTTTAGATGAAGAAAGAGGATCACCTTTCAATGGAAGATTAAGGCAAGAGTCACCTCCAAGTGTTAAAAGTAAAGGTAAACTCAAACTTGTTGAAGTTAATGATGAAGAAGAGGAAATTAGTGATGTATGTGAGTATGGAGAATCATCAAAGGTTCCTAATAAGAAAGGAAGAGCATCTACATTGGAGGTAAGAAGAACTTCAAGAGTAAGTAAGCAACCTCAAAGGTATACTTATGAATCTTTCATGAATACTCATTATGCTTTTATGACAAAAGTTGAGCAGGAAAATGAACCCACATGTTATGATGAGGCCAAAGGAGATGCAAAGTGGGAGAAAGCAATGAGAGAAGAAATGGAAGCACTAGAGGATAACAAGACTTGGAATTTAGTTCCAAGTACACCAAAGCAAAAGGTAATTGGTTGCAAGTGGGTTTTTAAGATTAATAGAAATAGTGATGGTAGTGTGTCTAGATATTTAGATCCATTGTAGGATCTTTGATTTATGCAACAAAAACTAGACCTGATATATGTTATGCAGTGGGAGTATTGTCACAGTTTATGCATGAACCTAGAGTACCTCATATGCATGTAGCGAAAAGAGTGCTTAGGTATTTGAAAGGTACCATGAACGAAGGATTATTTTATAGTCATGATGTTGATCTAACTCTTAAAGTCTTTAGTGATGCAGATTGGGTTGGAAGCAAAGATGATAGAAGATCCACAAGTGGATATGTGGTAATGGCAGGAAATAAGACATTAACATGGAGTTCAAAGAAACAGCCTACAGTTGCTTTATCTTCTACAGAGGCTGAGTATAGAGGTTTAGCATTGGCTACTACTGAGGTTATGTGGTTTAAAAAGTTGTTTCATGACTTGAATGTGCAGGTTGATGTACCACTGATATATGGGGATAACTTGAGCAGCATTCATATGACCTCAAATCCTATTTTTCATGCTAGAACAAAGCATATAGAGGTTCACTATCATTATGTTCGAGAGAAGGCCATGAATAATGAAGTGCAGGTTTCTTTTGTTGGAACAAAGGATCAAGTTGCAGATATCTTCACCAAATCCTTGGATGGACCAAAGCTTCAATGATTCAACTATATTCTTGGCATGAAGGAAATACCCTTTGAAACTTGAGGGGGAGAATGTTGCGAACATTTGTTTTATGTAGGGTATAAGTTTCAAATTATGTAAATACCTTTGGGAAGTCTTTAAATACTTCAAGAAGGCTCATATTATTCATAAAATGTAGCAAAAAAACCACGTGAGTTTTAGAACATGGTGAGTCAAATTAGTGAGTCACAAAGGAGTTTCAGTGGTGTCCTAGTGGAAGGTCGATGTGGCTAGTTCTCAAAGTCCATCAATAATTTGCTTATTTGAGCACTTGAGTCATGTAATACCTCCATCCAAGTGTCTACCACGAATTTAGATGTATTAGGAAGGTTTTAGATTAGTTTCCCATGCTATAAAAAGAGGAGAAAAGTCGTGATCTTGTGGGATGTCCAATAGAGTCATATGTGTATCTCTACACTGTTGTAGTTTTGTATGCAGAGATTGCAGAGCTTGTATCTCCCTCATTATATATTGAAATTACATGTTTGATAGCTGATTGGAAAGCTCTTACTACCGACTTGCTTCCTCTAACTTTTCATAAACATTGGATTTGTGAGCTGAGAGCAATACTCTCTGCAAGTAGTGTGTGTTCTCTGTTTTTTATCCCTGCTGAAGGTCTCCATTAAACCTCAAATGTGCAGAGGTCATATCTCCTTATGTATGTATCCAAATCATGTGTTCTTTGGCTTGTTAGAAAGATCTTTAAGTTTACTTGTATTCTGGAAATTTTCAAAGTCATTGGAGTTGTGAGTTAAGAGCAGTAGTCTCTGCAAGTGATGTGTGCCCTCAGGTTTATCTCTGTTTCAAGGTCTCCATTAAAGCTGCATATTGCAGAGGTCATAGCTCATTGTGTATTTATCCATTTGAGGTGTTCTATATCTTGTTGGAAAGCTCTTAGAGTCTAGTTTATGTGTGTGAAACAGTTTTGGAAAATTCTAAGTAAGTAAAGAGCAATTTTCTCTGCAAGAAAATTGGTCTATGCATATAAGTTTGTGAAAAAGTCAACTAGGTCCTGTTGGGTTTCACCTACTTCTAGCTATACTTTGGAGATCAATAAAATCCAACATTGGTATCAGAGCAAGTACTTGGAGGCTTAGAAGAGGTTATCATACCTTGACGAAGAATTTGAAGCTATCAAAGAAGAAGTTCATCATCAACACTACACAAAGGTAGAAGAAGATTGCAAGGAGGCATCTGAAGCAACATCCAAGCAAAGAAAGGTGCACATACCTCATTTACAAGGTAAATATTATATTTCTTCTCATTACACACATTGAAAAGGAGGCTTAAAGGAGGAAGCTTAGCATTTGTATTATGGGAGACCAACATGCACAAATAGAGAAGCTTGATAAGACCAATTATCAGGCATGGAAGTTTAGAATCACAGCATACTTGCAAGGTAGAGGCTTGTATGGTTTGATTGACGGCACAGATATCAAACCCACATTACCAGAGGACCCAAATCAGCAACAATTGAGGTAGTTTAGACTTTGGAATGAGAGAGACAAAAGGGTTATGTTCATTTTATCACAAAATATTCAAGATTCAATGGTAGGACACATACAACATCTAGACACAAGTAGAGATGTTTGGCTTGCATTGGAAAGGTTGTATGCTACAGGTACAAGAGCAAGGAAGATTCAACTCAAAAATCAGTTGAAGTGGTGGACGACGACTTGGTTGCACATACTCTCAACGGACTCAAAGATGATGAGAGATGGAAACCCTTCATTACTTTAGTTTATGTCAGAGGAGAATTACCAGATTTTGATCAACTTATTGCCCTCATGGTCACGGAGGAGATGAATCTAAATGGTTCTACTTCAAATCAAAAAGGATCTCAAGGACAAGCTCTTTATGTAGGATCATCAAGAGGTGGAAACAGAGGTGGAAGAGGTTCATACAGAGGTCGAGGAAGAAGGAGCGATGATCAAAGGACTTCAAGTGGCTTCTTCAACACAAGAGGAAGAGGAAGATCAAGCGCTAGAGGTACGAGAGGCTACTACAACTACAACCAAAGACAAAGGAGTGAAGATAATAAGAACAATTGCTATATATGTGGAAGGTATGGACACTATGCCAAAGATTGTTATCAAAATGAAAATAATCAAGGTGGTAATCGAAGAGGAGGCTATTCAAGAAGAGGTAAACAACAAGGAAATTATGCAGTTGAAGGTAAAAGTGATGATTATGATTCTCTTCTTATGATGAATGTAGAAACTAAGATGAATTGCAATAGCGATGTATGGTATGTAGATAGTGGTTGTTCTAATCACATGTCTCATGATGCTTCATGGTTTTCTAATATGCATAATCCTTCATGTAAAGGTCATGTTGAAACAGGAGATGATACAACACATAAGATTATGCAGGTTGGAGATGTTGTTATGCAGGATAAGAGCAAAACAAATTGCTTGAAGGATGTACTTTATGTGCCAACGATCACTAAGAATTTGATGTCGGTTGGTCAAATGGTAGAAAAAGGTCTACAAGTGAGATTTAATCATGCAGGTTGCTTCATTGAGGATCCAAAGCAAAGGAGGTTAATTGCTAGAGGTCAAAAACAAGGTAGATTGTTTACATTCAAGGTAAACCCAAATCATACAAACTATTTCTCTTATGGTATGCATCGAATAGCAGAGCTTGATCTATGGCACAAAAGGATTGGACACATGAATGTACACAGGTTAAAGGAGCTATCAAAGAAGAGGATTGTTGAAGGATTACCTGATCTTACTAAGCAACATATGGTGTATCTTTGTGAAGCATGTCAAATGGGTAAGCAGAGTAGACAACCTTTCAAGCATTCAAGCTATGTAAGTGATGGTTTGTTAGATCTCATACACACAGATGTGTGGGGACCTACTAAAGAGGCATCCTTGGTTGGTAATAAGTACTATGTATCATTCATTGACGATCATAGTAGAATGACATTTGTGTATTTTATTAAACATAAGAGTGAGGTCTTTGATTGTTTCAAGAAGTTCAAATCATATGTCGAAAAGCAAATAGGAAGGTATATTAAGAAGCCAAGATCCGATGGAGGGGGAGAGTATTTCTCTCAAGCTTTTACTGGTTTCTTGCATGATGAAGGTATCAAAAGAGAAGTTACATGCAGGTATACTCCACAGCAAAATGGAGTCGCAGAAAGAAGAAACAGAATCATAGCAGAAGCATCTAGAAGCATGCTTAATGATATGTGTTTGCCTAATTATTTTTGGGCTGAAGCTGTTAGCACAAGTGTTTAAATTATGAATAGAGTTCCGACTGATAGAGTTCATCATTTGACACCATATGAAGTATGGCATGGAAGGAAACCAAGTGTAAGTCATTTGAAAGTATTTGGTTGTGTATGTTATGTACATGTACCTAGTGAGGTGAGATCTAAACTTGATGCGAAATCAGAAAAATGTATATTTATTGGTTATGGAGATACTCAAAGAGGATATAGATGCTATAATCCTCATACCAATAAGGTTGTTGTGTCAAGAGATGTAAACTTTGATGAATCACTTTCATGGTATGCAGATAAGAATTGTTTGCAGGTCATGGATGAAAATGAAGAAGGTGTGATTGAAGGAGATGAATGCATAGTTCAGCCATCAGGAAGTTTAAATGATGAAAGAAGTGGTTTAGATGAAGAAAGAGGATGACCTTTCAATGGAAGATTAAGGCAAGAGTCACCTCCAAGTGTTAAAAGTAAAGGTAAACTCAAACTTGTTGAAGTTAATGATGAAGGAGAGGAAATTAGTGATGTATGTGAGTATGGAGAATCATCAGAGGTTCCTAATAAGAAAGGAAGAGCATCTACATTGGAGGTAAGAAGAACTTCAAGAGTAAGTAAGCAACCTCAAAGGTATACTTATGAATCTTTCATGAATACTCATTATGCTTTTATGACAAAAGTTGAGCAGGAAAATGAACCCACATGTTATGATGAGGCCAAAGGAGATGCAAAGTGGGAGAAAGCAATGAGAGAAGAAATGGAAGCACTACAGGATAACAAGACTTGGAATTTAGTTCCAAGTACACCAAAGCAAAAGGTAATTGGTTGCAAGTGGGTTTTTAAGATTAATAGAAATAGTGATGGTAGTGTGTCTAGATATAAGGCTAGACTTGTAGCAAAAGGATATAATCAAACTCAAGGTGTGGACTATGAGGAAACATTTAGTCCAGTAGCAAATATGGCAACGGTGAGAACTTTGTTGGCTTTAGCTGCAAGTAAAAGGTGGAATATATATCAACTCGATATAAAGAATGCCTTTCTTAATGGTGAGTTAAATGAAGAAGTGTATTTGTCACAACCAGATGGTTATGTGGATGCAAAATGTCCTAATCATGTATGCAGGTTAAAGAAGGCATTGTATGGTCTTAAGCAGGCACCAAGGGCGTGGAATGCAAGGTTGGTAAAGTATCTTATGCTACAAGGATACACAGTGAGTCATGCTGATCCTTCACTTTATGTAAAACATGTAGATGGCATGTGTGTCTATGTATGCATTTATGTGGATGACTTGTTGATTACAGGGAATGATGCAAAAGCAATTGATGAGATAAAAGGTAATTTGGGAAAGGAATTTAAAATTTTAGATCTTGGTTTGCTCAGATACTTTCTTGGGATTGAAATTGTGTATAGCGATGAAGGTATGTGGTTGATACAAAGAAAGTATATATGTGATATGCTGAAAAGGTTTGGTATGCAGGAATGTAAATTTGTTTTTACTCCAATGGAATGTAATGTAAAGCTCAGTGCGAAGGAAGGTGATGAGTTGCATGATATGAATGTATATAGATCCATGGTAGGATCTTTGATTTATGCAACAAAAACTAGACCTGATATATGTTATGCAGTGGGAGTATTGTCACAGTTTATGCATGAACCTAGAGTACCTCATATGCATGTAGCGAAAAGAGTGCTTAGGTATTTGAACGGTACCATGAACGAAGGATTATTTTATAGTCATGATGCTGATCTAACTCTTAAAGTCTTTAGTGATGCAGATTGGGCTGGAAGCAAAGATGACAGAAGATCCACAAGTGGATATGTGGTAATGGCAGGAAATAAGACATTAACATGGAGTTCAAAGAAACAGCCTACAGTTGCTTTATCTTCTACAGAGGCTGAGTATAGAGGTTTAGCATTGGCTACTACTGAGGTTATGTGGTTTAAAAAGTTGTTTCATGACTTGAATGTGCAGGTTGATGTACCACTGATATATGGGGATAACTTGAGCAGCATTCATATGACCTCAAATCCTATTTTTCATGCTAGAACAAAGCATATAGAGGTTCACTATCATTATGTTCGAGAGAAGGCCATGAATAATGAAGTGCAGGTTTCTTTTGTTGGAACAAAGGATCAAGTTGCAGATATCTTCACCAAATCCTTGGATGGACCAAAGCTTCAAAGATTCAACTATATTCTTGGCATGAAGGAAATACCCTTTGAAACTTGAGGGGGAGAATGTTGCGAACATTTGTTTTATGTAGGGTATAAGTTTCAAATTATGTAAATACCTTTGGGAAGTCTTTAAATACTTCAAGAAGTCTCATATTATTCATAAAATGTAGCAGAAAAACCACGTGAGTTTTAGAACATGGTGAGTCAAATTAGTGAGTCACAAAGGAGTTTCAGTGGTGTCCTAGTGGAAGGTCGATGTGGCTAGTTCTCAAAGTCCATCAATAATTTGCTTATTTGAGAACTTGAGTCATGTAATACCTCCATCCAAGTGTCTACCACGAATTTAGATGTATTAGGAAGGTTTTAGATTAGTTTCCCATGCTATAAAAAGAGGAGAAAAGTCGTGATCTTGTGGGATATCCAATAGAGTCATATGTGTATCTCTACACTATTGTAGTTTTGTATGCAGAGATTGCAGAGCTTGTATCTCCCTCATTATATATTGAAATTACATGTTTGATAGCTGATTATAAAGCTTTTACTGCCGACTTGCTTCCTGTAAATTTTCATAATCATTGAATTTGTGAGCTGAGAGCAATACTCTCTGCAAGTAGTGTGTGTTCTCTATTTTTTATCCCTGCTGAAGGTCTCCATTAAACCTCATATGTGCAGAGGTTATATCTCCTTATGTATGTATCCAAATCATGTGTTCTTTGGCTTGTTAGAAAGATCTTTAAGTTTACTTGTATTCTGGAAATTTTCAAAGTCATTGGAGTTGTGAGTTAAGAGCAGTAGTCTCTGCAAGTGATGTGTGCCCTCAGGTTTATCTCTGTTTCAAGGTCTCCATTAAAGCTGCATATTGCAGAGGTCATAGCTCATTGTGTATTTATCCATTTGAGGTGTTCTATATCTTGTTGGAAAGCTCTTAGAGTCTAGTTTATGTGTGTGAAAGAGTTTTGGAAAATTCTAAGTGAGTAAAGAGCAATTTTCTCTGCAAGAAAATTGGTCTATGCATATAAGTTTGTGAAAAAGTCAACTAGGTCCTGTTGGGTTTCACCTACTTCTAGCTATACTTTGGAGATCAATAAAATCCAACATTGGTATCAGAGCAAGTACTTATAGGCTTAGAGGAGGTTATCATACCTTGACGAAGAATTTGAAGCTATCAAAGAAGCAGTTCATCATCAACACTACACAAAGGTAGAAGAAGATTGCAAGGAGGCATCTGAAGCAACATCCAAGCAAAGAAAGGTGCACATACCTCATTTACAAGGTAAATATTATATTTCTTCTCATTACACACATTGGAAAGGAGGCTTAAAGGAGGAAGCTTAGCATTTGTATTATGGGAGACCAACATGCACAAATAGAGAAGCTTGATAAGACCAATTATCAGGCATGGAAGTTTAGAATCACAGCATACTTGCAAGGTAGAGGCTTGTATGGTTTGATTGACGGCACAGATATCAAACCCACATTACCAGAGGACCCAAATCCACAACAATTGAGGGAGTTTAGACTTTGGAATGAGAGAGACAAAAGTGTTATATTCATTTTATCACAAAATATTCAAGATTCAATGGTAGGACACATACAAGATCTAGACACAAGTAGAGATGTTTGGCTTGCATTGGAAAGGTTGTATGCTACAGGTACAAGAGCAAGGAAGATTCAAACCAAAAATGAGTTGAATAACATAAAGAAAGATACAAGGACATCGGTCAATGATTACATATTGAAAGTTAAAGAGATTGCAGATCAACTAGGATCAATTCAAGCTCATGTGGAGGACGACGACTTGGTTGTTCATACTCTCAACGGACTCAAAAATGATGAGAGATGGAAACCCTTCATTACTTCAGTTTATGTCAGAGGAGAATTACCAGATTTTGATCAACTTATTGCCCTCATGGTCACGGAGGAGATGAATCTAAATGGTTCTACTTCAAATCAAAAAGGATCTCAAGGACAAGCTCTTTATGTAGGATCATCAAGAGGTGGAAACAGAGGTGGAAGAGGTTCAAATAGAGGTCGAGGAAGAAGGAGCGATGATCAAAGGACTTCAAGTGGCTTCTTCAACACAAGAGGAAGAGGAAGATCAAGCGCTAGAGGTACGAGAGGCTACTACAACTACAACCAAAGACAAAGGAGTGAAGATAATAAGAACAATTGCTATATATATGGAAGATATGGACACTATGCCAAAGATTGTTATCAAAATGAAAATAATCAAGGTGGTAATCGAAGAGGAGGCTATTCAAGAAGAGGTAAACAACAAGGAAATTATGCAATTGAGGGTAAAAGTGATGATTATGATTCTCTTCTTATGATGAATGTAGAAACTAAGATGAATTGCAATAGCGATGTATGGTATGTAGATAGTGGTTGTTCTAATCACATGTCTCATGATGTTTCATGGTTTTCTAATATGCATAATCCGTCATGTAAAGGTCATGTTGAAACAGGAGTTGATAAAACACATAAGATTATGCAGGTTGAAGATGTTGTTATGCAGGATAAGAGCAAAACAAATTGCTTGAAGGATGTACTTTATGTGCCAACGATCACTAAGAATTTGATGTCGGTTGGTAAAATGGTAGAAAAGGGTCTACAAGTGAGATTTAATCATGCAGGTTGCTTCATTGAGGATCCAAAGCAAAGGCGGTTAATTGCTAGAGGTCAAAAACAAGGTAGATTGTTTTTATTCAAGGTGAACCCAAATCATACAAACTATTTCTCTTATGGTATGCATCGAATAGCAGAGCTTGATCTATGGCACAAAAGGATTGGACACATGAATGTACACAGGTTAAAGGAGCTATCAAAGAAGAGGATTGTTGAAGGATTACCTGATCTTACTAAGCAACATATGGTGCATCTTTGTGAAGCATGTCAAATGGGTAAGCAGAGTAGACAACCTTTCAAGCATTCAAGCTATGTAAGTGATGGTTTGTTAGATCTCATACACACAGATGTGTGGGGACCTACTAAAGAGGCATCCTTGGTTGGTAATAAGTACTATGTATCATTCATTGACGATCATAGTAGAATGACATTTGTGTATTTTATTAAACATAAGAGTGAGGTCTTTGATTGTTTCAAGAAGTTCAAATCATATGTCGAAAAGCAAACAGGAAGGTATATTAAGAAGCTAAGATCCGATGGAGGGGGAGAGTATTTCTCTCAAGCTTTTACTGATTTTTTGCATGATGAAGGTATCAAAAGAGAAGTTACATGCAGGTATACTCCACAACAAAATGGAGTCGCAGAAAGAAGAAACAAAATCATAGCAGAAGCATCTAGAAGCATGCTTAATGATATGTGTTTGCCTAATTATTTTTGGGCTGAAGCTGTTAGCACAAGTGTTTACATTATGAATAGAGTTCCGACTACTGGAGTTCATCATTTGACACCATATGAAGTATGGCATGGAAGGAAACCAAGTGTAAGTCATTTGAAAGTATTTGGTTGTGTATGTTATGTACATGTACCTAGTGAGGTGAGATCTAAACTTGATGCGAAATCAGAAAAATGTATATTTATTGGTTATGCAGATACTCAAAGAGGATATAGATGCTATAATCCTCATACCAATAAGGTTGTTGTGTCAAGAGATGTAAACTTTGATGAATCACTTTCATGGTATGCAGATAAGAATTGTTTGCAGGTCATGGATGAAAATGAAGAAGGTGTGGTTGAAGGAGATGAATGCATAGTTCAACCATCAGGAAGTTTAAATGATGAAAGGAGTGGTTTAGATGAAGAAAGAGGATCACCTTTCAATGGAAGATTAAGGCAAGAGTCACCTCCAAGTGTTAAAAGTAAAGGTAAACTCAAACTTGTTGAAGTTAATGATGGAGAGGAAATTAGTGATGTATGTGAGTATGGAGAATCATCAAAGGTTCCTAATAAGAAAGGAAGAGCATCTACATTGGAGGTAAGAAGAACTTCAAGAGTAAGTAAGCAACCTCAAAGGTATACTTATGAATCTTTCATGAATACTCATTATGCTTTTATGACAAAAGTTGAGCAGGAAAATGAACCCACATGTTATGATGAGGCCAAAGGAGATGCAAAGTGGGAGAAAGCAATGAGAGAAGAAATGGAAGCACTACAAGATAACAAGACTTGGAATTTAGTTCCAAGTACACCAAAACAAAAGGTAATTGGTTGCAAGTGGGTTTTTAAGATTAATAGAAATAGTGATGGTAGTGTGTCTAGATATAAGGCTAGACTTGTAGCAAAAGGATATAATCAAACTCAAGGTGTGGACTATGAGGAAACATTTAGTCCAGTAGCAAATATGGCAACGGTGAGAACTTTGTTGGCTTTAGCTGCAAGTAAAAGGTGGAATATATATCAACTCGATATAAAGAATGCCTTTCTTAATGGTGAGTTAAATGAAGAAGTGTATATGTCACAACCAGATGGTTATGTGGATGCAAAATGTCCTAATCATGTATGCAGGTTAAAGAAGGCATTGTATGGTCTTAAGCAGGCACCAAGGGCGTGGAATGCAAGGTTGGTAAAGTATCTTATGCTGCAAGGATACACAGCGAGTCATGTTGATCCTTCACTTTATGTAAAACATGTAGATGGCATGTGTGTCTATGTATGCATTTATGTGGATGACTTGTTGATTACAGGGAATGATGCAAAAGCAATTGATGAGATAAAAGGTAATTTGGGAAAGGAATTTAAAATTTCATATCTTGGTTTGCTCAGATACTTTCTTGGGATTGAAATTGTGTATAGCGATGAAGGTATGTGGTTGATACAAAGAAAGTATATATGTGATATGCTGAAAAGGTTTGGTATGCAGGAATGTAAATTTGTTTCTACTCCAATGGAATGTAATGTAAAGCTGAGTGCAAAGGAAGGTGATGAGTTGCATGATATGAATGTATATAGATCTATGGTACGATCTTTGATTTATGCAACAAAAACTAGACCTGATATATGTTATGCAGTGGGAGTATTGTCACAGTTTATGCATGAACCTAGAGTACCTCATATGCATGCAGCGAAAAGAGTGCTTAGGTATTTGAAAGGTACCATGAACGAAGGATTATTTTATAGTCATGATGCTGATCTAACTCTTAAAGTCTTTAGTGATGCAGATTGGGCTGGAAGCAAAGATGACAGAAGATCCACAAGTGGATATGTGGTAATAGCAGGAAATAAGACATTAACATGGAGTTCAAAGAAACAGCCTACAGTTGCTTTATCTTCTACAGAGGCTGAGTATAGAGGTTTAGCATTGGCTACTACTGAGGATATGTGGTTTAAAAAGTTGTTTCATGACTTGAATGTGCAGGTTGATGTACCACTGATATATGGGGATAACTTGAGCAACATTCATATGACCTCAAATCCTATTTTTCATGCTAGAACAAAGCATATAGAGGTTCACTATCATTATGGTCGAGAGAAGGCCATGAACAATGAAGTGCAGGTTTCTTTTGTTGGAACAAAGGATCAAGTTGCAGATATCTTCACCAAATCCTTGGATGGACCAAAGCTTCAAAGGTTCAACTATATTCTTGGCATGAAGGAAATACCCATACTCGATCGTTTTCCACAATTTTCTCTCTTTAGTAAGATGGAGGGACTCTCGACCCAGAAGTATGGGATTCCTAAAACTTTGTTGTTTTTTTCCATAACTTTTTATAGAAAACTAAGAATGCATCTAATCAAATTCCAATAGATAAATTTGATTGAGAGCTTTAAAATAAACCATCGAGCATTATTGGATAGTGCATCAAATTTTAGTTGTTTGATTATACAAGAGAGGTATATATCCATCATTCGGGTGCCTTGTAATGCTCATACATTGAATTCACGTTTAGAAGATTTTGGTAGAATGCTTTTACCAAAAATACTTCAATATATGTGAATCACATGGTTAAATTTTTAGGATCATCAACCTTTATGCTTCTTTTTTATCAAAGTCTCCTAATCAATCACTCCATGGAAGATTGGATGTGAAGATAATACTTTGGAAACTATTGCAAACAAAAATGGGAGGAATTGATTGATAAGTATTCATGAGTTGAAGCCAACAATCGTGTGTTTCTAATATAGTTATAAACTTTTTGGTAGAAAATAGTTGGAGTTAGCAAAGCCTTGATTAATATTTTATGACTTGTGGATACGAGCACATTTGTGATAGGTAAAGTTTTTAAGGGCACGTCAAAAAGGCATTCTATCAACTCAAAGAGTTCATCTAGTTATCAATAAAAGAGAAATCATGGATTGCGAGAGTGCCAAAGAGATGATGGAATCAAGTGCATATAAAGTTACATGATGAAACATTTGCGTTAGATCTAATGTATCAACTACATGTTCAAGCATCCAACAAAGAGTCAAGTATACTAATAAAGACGGGTGTTTTGGAGATCCATGGCACAAAGATGCAACTTGGAAAGAATATGAAGATGAAACACTTGAACTACAAAATGTGGCAAGGAAGGTGCTTTCAATAACAACTTCAAGTAGCGAGAGTGAATGTAACTGGAGTGCATATGCTTTTTTATTGCTCACACTCCACCAAAAATAAAAATGTACCAAAAAGTGAATGTATTAATCTATTTCAAACACATAGATGCCTTGCAATAGATAGAGGGAGTGACCATTAGGAAGACACAGATCTCTCAGATAATGTTTCTGATTTAGATGAAGCTAATGACATGGTAGAAGATGAAATCATGTAATTATTCTAGAAAAAATACATCAGATTCTCTTGATTCTTAATTTGTGCTGATGATTAACAATGAGAAAGATGCATATTTGCTTTCATAATTGTTTATCTATTTTTCTAAGTTCTCAATTTGTTTTTTTCTTTTAATACCATTTGTACTATGATGCTATCAGTTTCTTTTTGTAAGGTCACCATTGATCACTTTCTTGGAATGTGGTTTTCATCTAAGTTTTGATATGCGTTTTTTAATGATCACTATTTATTATTATTATTATATCTTCTTACTATTTAGCAGGCTTATGCGTTTTTTAATCATCACTATTTATTATTATTATTATATCTTCTTACTATTTAGCAGGCTTTCTATCTTATTACTATTTAGCATGTTTTCTTTTTTCTTTTCACAAAATGCCATAAGAACCATATTGCTAATATTTCGTTGTTATTTTGATATCTTTAATGGTGTCATCTCTTTTGGTGTGTAGAGCCTTTGTCTCAAGGGGTTTTTGTAAAATAGTTTTCACATCTGCTAAGCTTTCATATGAACTATTCTTTGGCTTTCTTCATGGTTTATATGTCGCGTGACATCATGAATGTTCACGATTGATGTGCCTCATCTTGAGGTTCTTGCAATTTTTCTTATCATTACTGATGCTTAAAGGTTAATATAATAATGCACAACATCAAGAATAAAGAATTAAAAAAAAGGAATTATATGTACAATTTAAAAGATTAAAATTAATGAAACATGAATTTCATTGATAAATTATATGGGAACCATATTTTTATGAAGAGTAAGCACATGAAGTTTAATGAAAAGATGAACTCGAAATAAAAAGCGCACGGATTCCATTGATAAGATACGCTTAAAATTTACAAAACATGGATTTAATGATAAAATATACAAAAATTGAACTTTTAAACAATATACATATGTATCTCAAGAAAAGATTTGATATTTGCATTATGTGAATAATCCAAATTACAAAAAGATATCTAAATGATCTTAAGCTTCTATTGAGCATCTGAGAGCCTTCTAATTGAGAACAACATCAAATGCATCTTCAACATCATGAAGAATCACCTGTAAACTTGTTTCCATAGGAGTGGGCGATAGGTTTGCAATCTTCAAGGCCAAAATACTGCAATAATGTGTTACTATATTTTGTTTCACAAGAATCTATTCCACCATCAGCTTTCATAAATTGGATGCCAAAATAATGATGACAATGCCCCAAATCGGAGATGTCAAAAGAGGCATGCAAATCAGCCTTAAAATCAGCAATATGCTTCTCATCAGGACCAGTGAGCAACATGTCATCAACATAGACAACAATGATCAAAAGCAAATCATTTGCACATTTAACATATAAGGTGGTCGTTGTTGGACTATTTTCAAACCATGTGCAATAAATTAGTCATCTATCTTTTCATACCAAGTACGTGGTGCTTGCTTCAAACCATATAATGCCTTTTTTAAGCCTATACACGTTGTTTGCATGCCCTTTCTACACAAAAACATGGGACTACAATATATAAATTTCTTCACATAAGTCCCCATTGAGAAATGCATTGTTAATGTCTAACTCATGTACATTCCAATTGGGACTACATTCAGGTGCATAAATGCTACAAACAGTGGTCATTCTACATATGTGTGCAAAGGTTTCATCAAAATCAATGCCTTTGTCTTTAGCATAACCTTTTGAAACAACCCTATCCTGATACCTATCAATTGTTCCATGAGGTTTACGCTTTAGGTTGTATACGCATTTAGTGACGATGGAATTTTTGCCTAGATTAAAATCACATAAAAGGAAAGTAGTATTCTTCTTAATAGCATCATATTCTCATTGCATAGTAGCCATGCAATTTTCTAAAGTTTTTGCTTCATCAAAAGAAACATGTTCATTCTCATCACAAATGTTGAAAATCAAGTCTCAACCATGCAAAAGGACTCATCCATGAGTTTTGCAAGTAGACCAATAAAAAATGAGGACCCAAAGTTTTGGAATCAAGTTAGAAGCTCCACCAAATATAATCAAATTCAAATCTTATCAATCACCCACCAGAAAGTGCATCTAGACTGATTGGTGGGTGGTTATCTAGATTGTAGGAAAAGTAAAACTCTATATAGCACCATCACACCTTTGTTTCTTGCATTGTATGCATTTGATGAGTTTCCCACTTATTTTAATGAATTTCTAAACTAGCAAATGTTGATATATTTAGGTAGTGATGTGTGTGAACACTCTAGGACTGCCGGGGCACTTTTTTCCCTCTTTAGGAGGTTTTTTTCCCTCGGCTTGTATATACGCCTATTGCCCTAATGGGCTACTGATCTTTGTACATTCTCTAGTAATACATTCAGTATTGTGTGTTTGTGCTCCATGCTTCTTCTACTTCCTTGTGCTGTTCGCGTGCTTCCGCAGACGTGGATCTCCAACAATTGGTATCAGAGCAGGTCGTCGCTTCTTCTAGGGCGCCGTCGACACTCCTCCGTTTGCAGTCTCAAATTCGCACGAAATTTGGTGAGCATACTCAGGGTGTTTCCGAGATAAAAACTGCTTTGCTCTGTGGTGCCAAAATTGCGATCGAGCTCCTTTCGGCCTCCGAACACACTATCGCAGCGCTTGTGCAGGCTATTTCGTCCTTTTGTGCCAAAGGTATATACCAGTTTCTGTTCGCCAGTTTAAGCGTCTCGAAGTTTGCTACAGGTCTAGCAGAACTCGTCTGGGCAATTCCGTTCAACTTTTTGAGATACAGTCAATTTTCTGCATCAAGGTATTTTAGTCACCGGCCATGGCTGACAGCAGTGATGTATTCCGTATGTTGGCTGTTGAGGATAAGTTGGATGGTACCAACTACCCATTATGGGCTTATATGATGCGACATGTACTGGTTGCAAAAGGACTGTGGAACATTGTGCAGGGTGTTGAAAGACGTCCTGTTACACCTACGACTACAGGTACTACAAATACAGGTGCTGGAGGTACTGGAGCTGATGAAGATGGTGTCGATGATGATATTCCGCAGATTCCTGTTCGTGCTGCTGTTTCTATTGCACCTACTGCAGAGCAGATTCGTTGGGATGGCAGAGATGCCCAGGCACATGCATTGATAGCTTTGTCTGTCAAACGTGCCATTATTCCTCACATTCGCTCTTGTAGAACAGCAAAGGATGCTTGGGATACACTTACCACTTTGTACCAGGCTAGGAATGAGGCTCGTGTTGCTTACCTCCGAAAACAGTTGGAGAGTGAGCACATGAATGATGGTGATTCTATGGACAGTTTTCTTACAAAGATCAAAGACCTGAAGGAACAATTGATTTCTGCTGATGAGGTTATACCAGATAGCTCACTTGTGCAAACCGTTCTGAATGGTCTTCCTGATTCATATCAGAGTTTTGCCTCTACTCTTCGGTTGATGATGAAAGGCAATTCGAATGCCTTATCATTTGAAGAATTAGTCTCTGTTCTGTTGCAGGAAGATCAGTCCAGGCAGAACAGGTCCATTATGCGTGTTGCAGATCAAGCTTTCCTGGCTAGTCAAAAGGGCAAAGGAAAATGGAGCTCTTCTACTAGTAAGCAAAAATCTGCAAATGCTGCACAATCGAAGAACCAAGATAAAGATGAAAAGAAATCAGAAAAGCAGAAATTGTTCTGCAAGTACTGTAAAGGAAATGATCATATTATAAAGAAGTGTCCAAAACTGGCTGCTAAAGAGGCAAAGAAGAAAGAGGCTGGAATGGTTGTTGCAGAGGCCTCTACACCAAAAACACAGTCTGCAAATCTTGTGCAGGAAGAAGAATGGGCGTTTACTACTGTCTATAGTTTTGACCCATCTTCTCATGATCAGTGCATGTCTGCAGTAGACTCAGATGTTTGGTACTTTGACAGTGGGGCGACCAAACATATTACCTCACAGCGCAGTTTCTTCTCTTCACTCGAGCTTGCCCCTATAGGGAATACTGTCACATGCGCCAATAACTCCTCTTATCCTGTTATGGGAGTTGGTAAGATCATTCTGACTACTGCTGATGGTAGTTCTTTCACTTTGTCAGATGCTTTATTTGTGCCAGGGATCAAAAAGAATCTGTTATCAGTTTCTGCATTAGCCAAGATTGGCTTGGTTGTGAAATTTGTTGATGACAGGTGTACAGTCCATGATCTCTCAAATGGCGATGTGATTATTGCTTCTGGCATCTTATGTCGTGGGCTGTATAAGCTCATAGACTATGAAAGATCTGTGAATGATTCGGCATGTGAAGTTCATGATTCTCAGGCTATGTCAGATGCAAAGCTTTGGCATGCATGCTTTGGTCATCTGAATTTTGCTAGTTTGTTATGCCTGCAGAAATCTGAAATGGTGTCCTTTTTGCCCAAACTTGAGGCACCTGGAAAACATGTTTGTGAAGGTTGTATTTTGGGCAAAATGCAGCGTTCTTCCTTTCCAAAAGATGGTTCAGTTCGGGCTACGCAGAAATTGCAGCTTGTACATAGTGATGTTTGTGGTCCTATGGAGACACCCTCTTTTGGAAATTACCTTTACTTCGTGACTTTCATTGATGATTTTTCCAGGCATGCATGGGTATATCCACTCAAAGCAAAGTCCGAAGTGTTCATGTGCTTCAAACAGTTTTTGGTTTTAGCTGAAAATCTGTCAGCATGTAAAATGGGCACCCTCCGTTCTAATCGAGGGGGGGAATATATGTCTTCAGATTTTAATGCATTTCTGGCTGAACGTGGGATAAAACACCAGTGTACAGTACCGTATACACCTCAACAGAATGGAGTTGCTGAACGAAAGAACAGGTCACTCATGGAGATGGCGAGGTGCATGGTCAAAAGTCAGGCTTTACCACATAGTTTCTGGCTTGAGGCTGTCATGTGTGCAGCATATGTACTGAACAGGTGTCCCACTAAAGCATTGCAGTCTATCACTCCATATGAGGCTTGGCATGACCGGAAGCCATCTGTTGCTCATCTGCGTGTTTTTGGTTGTTTGGCATATGCATTAGTGCCTGAACAACATCACAGAAAATTGGATGATAAGGCAGTAAAATGTATTTTTGTTGGATACAGTTCTGAAAGTAAAGGCTATCGTCTGTATCATCCACAGACTAAACGCATTCTGGTTAGCCGTGATGTTGTCTTTGTGGAAGATGCTATTCAGCCATTGCTTTCATGTACTAAGGAGACATCTGTTAGCTCCAAAGACATGTATGATACTTTGATGCCTCTTTTTACAGGTGGACAGGCTAGTGGTGGTCCTAATGAGGCAACTTCTCAGCCTTTGCAAGTTTCATATGATGATGCAGATCATTCCATTTCTGATGCAGATTTACATGATGCACTTGCTGATGAGAGAGCTGATATTGAGCAGGCAAAAACTATGCCAAAATGGCTGGTGCAGACTTTGTGTGACAGCAAATTAGATGCACCTTTGTCATATCGTACTCGTTCAGGCTCTCATAGTGCCTCCTTTGCATCAGATTGCTATGCTATGGCTGCATCTAGTCTCTGTGATGAGAATGAGCCTGTTTCTTTTGATGAAGCACAAAATTCAGAAAATTGGATGGCTGCTATGCAATCTGAATATGATGCTATAATGAAGCATGGTACATGGTCCTTATGTGACTTGCCTCCTGGCAAGAAGGCCATTGGCACTAAGTGGGTATACAAGCTGAAGCGTAAACTTGATGGTACCGTTGACAGGTATAAGGCTAGGCTTGTTGCAAAGGGTTATGCACAGGAAAGAGGCATTGATTTTGATGAGACCTTTGCACCTACATGCCGTATGACTACTGTTCGTAGCATTTGTGCACTTGCAGCCCATCATGGTTGGAATGTACATCAGTTGGACATTAAAACAGCATTTCTGAATGGTGACTTGCATGAAGAAGTGTATGTTTTTCAGCCCCGTGGCTTTGTGCAGAAAGGGCATGAAAACCAGGTGTGCAGATTAAAGAAGGCGTTATATGGTTTAAAGCAAGCACCACATGCTTGGTATGAGAAGATACATGCCTATCTGATTGCACATGGTTTTGAGAACAGTCCAACTGAAAGCACCTTATATGTTAAGCGTGCTAATGATGTGCTTCTGATCATTGTTGTCTATGTTGATGACATGCTGCTCACTGGTCCTATTGAGACACATATTGCTGATTTTAAGGCTGATTTGCATGCCTCATTTGAGATGTCTGATTTGGGGCATTTGCATCACTATTTGGGCATTCAGTTTATCCACGTTGATGGTGGAATGGCTTTGTGTCAAACGAAATATATTGACACATTATTGCAGCGTTTTGGCCTTGAAGACTGTAAGCCTATTGCCACTCCTATGGAGACAGGTTTACGATTGAGTCTTCATGATGCTGGAGATGCATTTGATGCTGTTCTCTATCAGTAGGCTGTTGGATGCTTGATTTACTTATGCATTACTCGGCCAGATATTCAGTTTGCTGTCTCACAGATGAGCAGGTTTATGCATTGCCCAGGAGTCACGCATTGGAAAGCGGTTAAGCGCATCTTTCGCTACTTGAGTGGTACTCGGCTACTTGGGTTGTTTTATCCCAAGGGGGGATCACTACCGCCAGATTTGCATGCTTTTTCTGACTCAGATTGGGCTGGTTGCTATGACACTCGTGTGTCCACCAGTGGTTTTTGCTTCATGCTTGGTAGCTCATGTATATCTTGGTTGAGCAAGAAGCAGCCTACTGTGGCCACTTCCAGTTGTGAGGCTGAGTATAGGGCAGCTTTCACAGCGACTGTTGAGTGTGTGTGGCTCAGACGCCTTATGGCTGATTTGGGTGTTGGCCAGTCTTCTGCCACCACCATCTTCACTGGCAGTCAGAGTGCATTGGCAGTTGCGAGGAACCCTGTGTTCCATGCTCGCACTAAGCACATTGAGGTGCATTATCACTATGTCAGGGAGAGGTTCTCTACTGGGGAGATTAGCTTGGCATATGTGCCCACGCAGGAGAACATTGCAGACCTTTTCACGAAGGCTCTGGCTAGGGAGAAGTTTGAAGCTTTTCGCAAAGCTTTGGGCTTACTTCCTTTTGTGGAGTGATTTCCACATAGCTTGGCACTTCCTTATACATGAGTGCCAGCTCCTTGTTCACCGCATCACTCCGAGGGGGGATTTGTTGATATATTTAGGTAGTGATGTGTGTGAACACTCTAGGACTGCCGGGGCACTTTTTTCCCTCTTTAGGAGGTTTTTTTCCCCCGGCTTGTATATACGCCTATTGCCCTAATGGGCTACTGATCTTTGTACATTCTCTAGTAATACATTCAGTATTGTGTGTTTGTGCTCCAAGCTTCTTCTACTTCCTTGTGTTGTTCGCGTGCTTCCGCAGACGTCGATCTCCAACAGCAAACAACCCCCTTTCTCTCTTAGCTCATTTTCTCACGATTTTGTTACTCCCTATCTAGACGTGTAGTGAGGCTTTTCCAAATCTGATTGTACTAGATTTCAAAGCATTGTGTGTTCTCTCATCATACTCATTTTCATTGATTTCAAGCTTCATTTGGTCTCTCATATACTGCCCCAAAGTGTTCCAAAGTTTTAAGTTCTTTTCCGAAGTGAGTTGTTAAGTGTGAAAAGTTGTTAAGTTTGTGAAGCTATATCTCTGCACATAGGCAGACATTGTTGCAATTCCGTAGCTTATCTTTCATTGGATGGTTCTCTCAGGTGGAATATCCATTTAGGATGCTTTAAGCTTGTTCAGTAGCTCGTAATATATATTCTAATTCTACAAAGTTTCATTTTAATTCTTTGTACAAAAGCAGAGAAAGTTTTGGAACAATGATCATGTATCACTACTTGTGGGCTGAGTGGAGGGTAACCTTCTTCCATTGTTGCATTGGGGTGTTAGAATCATCCCCCTTCAGTGCTATCAGAGCATTTTGGAGGCTTCGAGACATCGGTGGACATCATATTGAAGACTTGAAGGGATCAAGACAACTCGTGGAAGCACAAGGGTGACTTATCAAAGCAAGAAGACATCAAAAGGGGGACTACATCAATCGAGATCTCAAGTATTGGAAGGTTAGCAAGAAAGAAGCTATCAAAAGGTAAAATCCACACCTTCTAAAGCATACAAACACTTCAAGAGAAGTTAGAGGATCATCGTAGAGCTTAGTATGGTTGAGTACAATGCACAAATAAAGAAGTTAGAGAAAGGCAATTATTAACCATGGATATTTAAAGTTAGTAGCTACCATATGGGCAAAGGATTGTGGGATTAGTGCATCATATTGAAGACTTGAAGGCGTGAAGACAACTCGTGGAGGCACAAGGGTGACTTATCAAAGCAAGAAGACTTCAAAAGGGGGACTACATTGATCGAGATCTCAAGTAGTGGAAGGTTAGCAAGAAAGAAGCTATCAAAAGGTAAAATCCGCACCTTCTAAAGCATACAAACACTTGAGGAGAATCTAGAGGATCATCATAGAGCTTAGTATCGTTGAGTACAATGCACAAATAAAGAAGTTAGAGAAAGGCAATTATTAACCATGGATATTTAAAGTTAGTAGCTACCATATGGGCAAAGGAATGTGGGGATTAGTGAGTGGCAAAGATCCAATGCATCATGTACATGACCCACCACTTCAAGGGCATGGAAAGCTACTCAATGAATGGATAAAAAGGGATAGAAGAGTCATATTGATTCTATCTCAACACATAAGCAATAGCATAATAGGGCATATACAAGACTTGGACACATCCACGAAGGTTTGCGAGACCTTGGAGAGATTCTACACTTCATTAATCAAGGCATGGAAAATTTAGCTCATGAATGAGCTAAATAACCTCAGGAAAGCACCAAGCACTAACATAAGTGAGTACACTTTGAAGGTTAAGGAGCTTGTAGATGCCCTGAGCTCAATTGAGAGCCCAATTGAAGATGAAGATCATGTTGCACATGCTCTTAATGGCTTGAGAGAGGATGAAAGGTGGAAAGCATTCACCACATTAGTTTATGTGAGATATTTGCTACCAAAATTCGATTAATTCATCACATTGATGGTGACAAAGGAAATGAACCAATGAGGTTCACAATCAAGGAGCATCCAAGCCTAAGTTTTCTATGCAGGGAGAGACAAAGGCCAGAGAGGTGGACAAAACTCCCAAGGCAGAGAGAGAGAGAGAGGAAGGTCAAACTAAATATACAGCAATCAAGTCTCCAACAAAAGCTATGGATCAAGAGGAAGAGGAGGAAGATCACATGGAAGAGAAGCATCCAATGGAGAATGCTACAATTGTGGAAAATCAAGTCATTATGCAAGATATTGTTGGTCCAAAGGAGCACGGAGTCAAGGATTAAAAAGTATCAAAGGTAAGTATGCTATTACTTCAACAAAATCAAAAAAATGAGAACTTACTTATGAACTATGGGTCAAGTGAAAGAGTGAATTTAGATTTTACATGCTACATTAATAGTGGTTGTATCAACCATATGAGTTGCAATGAAGATGTTTTCTTTAATTTACACTCACCCATCCCTCAAGGGCATCTAGAGACAAGGGATGACACTGACCACAAGATTACATATATGGGAGATGTTGCATTGAATGCATCTCAAAGCTCCAATGTGTTGAAGGATGTGTTGCATGTGCCTACCATCACCAAGAACTTGGTTTTGGTAGGTGAAATGGTTGAAAGAGGTTATGAGGTGAAGTTCAATGATCAAGGATGTTTTTTTGAAGACCCCATGTAGGACTACAATCTCATATCAAAAAGAAAGAAGCAAGCAAGACTCTTCACCATGGAGGTCAAGCCATCAACTCCTCACAATGTCTACTTGTGAATTGTAAATAAACAGATTGTAGAAATCGACTTATGGCATAACAGATTTGGGTGCATAAACTGACAGAGGATGAAGGAAATGCAAAGGAAGGGCTTGGTGTTTGGTCTACTTGATCTTACGTCTCAAAATATGCAATATTTGTTCCATGTTTGTCAATTAGGGAAACAAAGCCAATCGCCATTCAAGAAGGGAGCACATCTAAGCAATGATGTGTTCAATCTCATACACACAGATGTATGGGGATTGTTGTAGAATTCATGGGTTCAGAAGGTTAAACTTATGGATTCTAAAGGTTAGAATATGATGTATGTTTGCTTTGGTCTAACCCTTGAATTACCCTTGGAACATGCCTTGAACCTTTGGTTGAAACCCTTGGTTTTAACCCTTGAGTTATTTATTCATATGAGCTCCCAATTAAATGGTTAGAACCTTAGGCTTGATTTATCCTAAGGTGTGGGAACCTTAGTCTTGGGAGAAGCTTCTCTAGGAGCCACCTTAGTCTTAGTCATTATGCAAGATATTGTTGGTCCAAAGGAGCACGGAGTCAAGGATTAAAAAGTATCAAAGGTAAGTATGCTATTACTTCAACAAAATAAAAAAAATGAGAACTTGCTTATGATCTATGGGTCAAGTGAAAGAGTGAATTTAGATTTTACATGCTACATTAATAGTGGTTGTATCAACCATATGAGTTGCAATGAAGATGTTTTCTTTAATTTACACTCACCCATCCCTCAAGGGCATCTAGAGACAAGGGATGACACTGACCACAAGATTACACATATGGGAGATGTTGCATTGAATGCATATCAAAGCTCCAATGTGTTGAAGGATGTGTTGCATGTGCCTACCATCACCAAGAACTTGGTTTTGGTAGGTGAAATGGTTGAAAGAGGTTATGAGGTGAAGTTCAATGATCAAGGATGTTTTTTTGAAGACCCCATGTAGGACTACAATCTCATATCAAAAAGAAAGAAGCAAGCAAGACTCTTCACCATGGAGGTCAAGCCATCAACTCCTCACAATGTCTACTTGTGAATTGTAAATAAACAGATTGTAGAAATCGACTTATGGCATAACAGATTTGGGTGCATAAACTGACAGAGGATGAAGGAAATGCAAAGGAAGGGCTTGGTGTTTGGTCTACTTGATCTTACGTCTCAAAATATGCAATATTTGTTCCATGTTTGTCAATTAGGGAAACAAAGCCAATCGCCATTCAAGAAGGGAGCACATCTAAGCAATGATGTTCAATATATTGTTGTAGAATTCATGGGTTCAGAAGGTTAAACTTATGGATTCTAAAGGTTAGAATATGATGTATGTTTGCTTTGGTCTAACCCTTGAATTACCCTTGGAACATGCCTTGAACCTTTGGTTGAAACCCTTGGTTTTAACCCTTGAGTTATTTATTCATATGAGCTCCCAATTAAATGGTTAGAACCTTAGGCTTGATTTATCCTAAGGTGTGGGAACCTTAGTCTTGGGAGAAGCTTCTCTAGGAGCCACCTTTGTGTTAGAAGGCATGTGATAGACCTTGGGAAATTAGAAGCCATGTGATCACCCTTGGGAAAGTGTCCACATGAGGGACACTTGGCTAGACACTTGGCCAATCTCAAAGACATGCACCCCCTTGGACTAGAGGTATATATATGGGTGGAGTTAGATGGTTGGAGACGTGCTCTCTCTTAGGAGTGGTCTTGTTAGTTGATTTATTTGTTTGTGGAAGGTAGTTTCAAGTGCTCTCTCTTAGGAGTGTGGTCTTGTTAGTTGATTTATTTGTTTGTGGAAGGTAGTTTCAAGGTAGTTTCACAACATTGGTATGAGAGCCAACCAACATGAGAGCAGTACTCTATAGTCTTCGCCTTTGTCGGTGATTACTTTTCTTCGTCTTCACCCGTGATGCGTGAATAGTTCACACGAGTGTCTCCGTTTTGAGAGGGACCAAAAGATCGACCGTATGACCCCCTGCAAGAACTACCATGGAAGACGTACTTTCTCTCAAGTCAGAGAGCGGGCACGTTCAACCGAGCGCCTCGCATACATGACGAGGAAGACGTACTTTCTCTCAAGTCAGAGAGCGGGCACGTTCAACCGAGCGCCTCGCATACATGACGAGCTTTCTCTCACCTCAGTGAGCGGGCAAGTTTAGCTGGGCGCCTCACGTATGTGAGAGAAAGCGGAGCACTCTGCTACTTCATTTGATAAGTAAGTCAACCTCGAGCTCACTATATGAAGCCATTCTTTTCTTAAAAACTGCACATGTGGGACAACTACACGCATCGCGCGCAGCTTCAGGAATGATTTCCGTGCATACACATAGAAAATGTGAATAGTTTTCGTCCTCTCATGGATATAGTAGAATTAAAGTAAAACTATGGCTCGCGAAGAAAAAACGCATTCTCTTTCTCTTCTTGGCTTAAATTGTTGATATGAGATTATATTCGTTAAGCTTTGATATGATCTCTACCCTTGCTAAGAAAGCCAAGAGTATGCACACCCTCATAATAATGGAAGATAGGATAGAACGGTTTTTCACCATCATTGATAAAAGAAGAAGTATGCATTTTGAGCCTAAGAAGACAACTCTCTTGAGTTTTTCGATATTCAAGTTATTCTCTTTACACGTAATCAGATAGGCATATATGTGTGAGATATTTTAACAAAGTCTTGTATGCACTCTATATGTGAAGAGTGTCAAGGGAGCACTAGATTGTGCTCTCTGACTACAATAGAGAAGATTTCGGAAATACACTTCTGATTAAAAGAACACCCACGAAGGGAAAATGATACAAGAATATACGATCGATACAAGATGTCCCACAACCCGAGACCAATAGGTATGGAGAACTCGACTAGAGATGAGATAGGAGATCCGACAACCTGAGACCGTAGGTACACGCCAAGATATCTCGATTACAAGAATTCCCTTCTGGGATATGAACTGGATACAAGAAATAACTAGAAAGGATCTCCTACTACAAGATTACAAGAGGACAAGACAAGATGTCCAAGAACTAGATTAGACAGGACTAGAACAAGAAACAAGACAGGAACTAGAACTAGAACTTGGAGAGTACTTACTTGGCGGTCACGACTCCTTGAGCTCTCAAGAGTGGTATTCGCAAGACTGATTATGAATGTGGCCAACCCCTCCTTATATAGGTTTTCAAGGGCGGTTCCCAAGGGCGGTTGCGACTTGATGATGTCATCATGATGTCATCAACTTGAATCAGGACCTCTAGGTGTCAGAATTCAGCAAATAGACAGTCGATCTTGGGGTTTTGGCACGTTCCGGATGCAATGGAAGCATTAATTTCTCCAAACTCTAAGCCAATCATGAGATATAGAAATTGACATAGAATCTAAGATTTATATGGTTTCCTTGTCCATGACATCACCTCCCCCTCAAGCGAGGAGTTCCACGAGGAGCGATTATGTGACTCTGAGATCTTCTAGGACTTGAATCTTCATAACTCTTGGTCTTTGTAGAGTTCTTGATATGTGGTACTCGAACAAGATGATGATGGATATCCATGATGAAACTCGAAAGGGTTTGTAGTATATCGAGGTACAAAATCAAGGGTATGATTCTCATGATGAACTATATCATGAACTATATTATTCTTTTGACTCTGATGATGGTCCTTCTGATGTGGGATGGTGATTCTGGAAGTTCTAATCCCAACTTGTTTCTTTTTCTTAGGGCATCTGAATACCATATGATCATGCTCTCCACAATAAAAGCATAATCCATTATCCTTTTGATATTGTCTTTCCTTTTTTGTAAGTCGTCTGACCATGATGTGATCCAATTGCATGGGTTCTGATTGCGTTTCCTCGAGCATATGTTGTTGTGGAATAGAAGTAAAGTTGTATTCTCGATCTCTAATAGAAGTCTTCTTCTCTTGCTTTCTCTCGAACACCCTATTATCACATTCAAGTGCTTGATTCATGAATTCATTCAAAGTATTTACCTTGGGCATGGTTATGTTGGAACAAATCAATCACAAATTAGTGATTATAAAGATCTCTAAGAAGGCTTATGGTCAGAATGAAGTGGAAGAAATCATTTGAAAGAATGAAGAGATTTCAGAAGTAAAGATTGTATACAGATGTACATTAGAAATGGAAACTCTTGTAATCTGAGTATAGATATAATCCTTAGGATGATAAGGAGTAGTGTCTTAGACGTGAGAGAAGTCAAAAATCATGTATATATAAGTTAATGATGATAAGAAATGTGTGTGAGAGTCATTTCGTACATGACAAATGTCTTAGAGATGTGTAGAGAGTTTTTTCCCAGAAAATAGCGACGGGTTTTTCTCTGAGTGCTCTCAGTCTGATCATGTGGATCAAGATTCCTTTTGTACACATCTAATTGGGAAGCTAATGAAGATATATTCAGAGTTTCATGATCTAATTCCTTTTCTACTGTGAGAATGATCAATAGGAACATTTGTATGTAGAATGAAAAAACAGAAGTCTGAGAGTAGCGCACTTTTCTGTCTCAGTGTTTTGCTTAGATCTCAGTGTATACTGTAAAGTTTTTAATGAGTGAGCACTTAAAATCTAAGTTAGGAGATAAGGAATCTATGGCTAGAAGCATTTAGCAAAACGGGACTTGTAGTGTGAGAAATCAAATTAAGAAGTTGACCATGTCGAAGGCGCTACCTCTGAAAGACAGTTATGACATATCTTTGATCTTAAGGATCAAATTAAACTTTTGATGATTAGTTTTGAGAACTAATGATTGGTATAATTGCACAAAGGTATTGCGAATACTTGTGCATCATTTATTTGAAGAAATTTGAAGTTATGTGCAGGTAATGAAGTTGATTTCTGAAGCAGACTTTCTGAAGTAGATACTTCTTCACTCAGAGAAGTGTTAATGGAAGTTTTGGTAAAGAAGAACAATATTTGTGTAAAGTTTGGTTTATAACTGATATAGAAGTGTTCTTAAGTCAGTATAGATCAAACCTTTGGAGATTAAGAGGTCTCCAACAATGGTATCAGAGTTGAAGGTGCAATACAAGAGAAGAAAAGACAATTGAAGTTCCGATTGGTGCAGATATTGAAGTTCTTCCTAATCAAAGGAGGATAAGGACAAATTATTGAAGATAACCTGCAGAAGTTTAAAGCACGAGTTCGAAGAAAATTAGGAAGGATCAAAGCTTCATATCAAAGGTACACTTTATCCTTATAAACCATAGTAATTGCAGATACAGAAAGTCAAGGATGGGAGAAAGCTTGCAGATTGATAAGCTAGATAGGGAGAACTATCCAGCTTGGTCCATGAGGATGGAGGCACACCTCATGAGTAAAGATTTGATGGCATTCATTATAGGAGATGAAGAAAAGCCTGAATTTGCAGATCCTAGTATTCCAACTAGGGAAGAACTTGCAGTTTTGAAGACTTGGATGAGAAAGGATGCTCAAGCAAGGAGTATCATTTACATGGCTGTAAATGATTATCTCCTACCTCACATTAGAGGATTGGAAAGTGCAGCAGATGTTTGGAATGCTTTGGAAGAGCATTTCCAAAATACAAACAAGTCAAGGAAGTCCTCACTATGGGCTGAGTTCACAACCTTCAAGAAGAAGAGCTCACAATCAATTTCTGATTATGTGGCAAGGATGAAGGATATTGCAGATAGCTTGGGAGCAGTGGATGAAGACATTGAAGAGGATAATTTGGTAAGACAAATACTTACAGGTCTGAGAGGAGATGAGAAGTGGAAGCCTTTCATATTGTCCATAGAATTGTCACTTGATCACTTTACTCCTGATCTTAATCAATTGCTAGGACACATGCTAACTTTTGAGCAGGACATTAAAGGACACAATGATAGAAGTGCAAGTCAAGCTATGTACTCCAAGGACAAGAAAAAGAATGGCTAGGGAAAGCAATCAACTGATGATGAAGGGACTTCAAGTCAAGCTAACTTCACAAAAGGAAAGATGAATTTTAGAGGTAAAGGAAGAGGAGGTAAGAACAAAGATAATGCTAAAGCTTGTTGGATTTGTGGCAGAACCAATCATTTGGAAAATGATTGTTGGTATAACAATCAAAATGGTGGAAGCAATAATCAGAATTTTAATCAAAGAGGTAGAGGAGGCAGAAACCAAAGAGGCAACTTCAGAGGAAGAGGTGGTAGGACATCATACGCTAGAGGAGGTGGAAGAAACTTCCAATCTCAGTCTTACAATAACAATTATTATAACTATGCATCAGATAAGAAGGATGATATGACTCTTATCTTGAATGCAACTCATGAATCAATGGGAGAAGATCAAAGAGTGTTTTATATTGACTCAGGATGTAGCAACCATCTGAGTGGGAATCTATCCTTGATGACTGATATGGAATTGTGAAGACAGAAGAAGATCCAATCACTTATGAAGAAGCCAAAGGTAAATAGAATTGGGAGAAGGCAATGCAAGAAGAGTATGATGCTCTACTTGAAAATGAAACTTGGGAATTAGTACCAAGACCAAAGAATCAGAAAGTCATTGGATGTAAGTGGGTATATAAAACAAAAAGGTTTGCAGATGGTAAGGTGTCTAGATACAAGGCTAGACTTGTGGTCAAAGGTTATGCCCAAACTTATGGGGTAGATTATGATGAAACCTTTAGTCCTGTTGCTAAGATGTCTACAATTAGAACATTGATTGCTATTGCTGCTTGTAAAGGATGGAAGTTATCACAATTAGATGTGAAAAATGCATTTCTAAATGGATACATTGCAGATGAAGTATACATGGAGCAACTAGAAGGTTTCATGTATTCAATTGGATCAGATTATGTGTGTAAACTCAAGAGAGCTTTGTATGGGTTGAAGCAGGCCCCAAGAGCTTGGAATTACAGACTTGTCAAGTTCTTGAATGAATGTGGATTTCAAGCATCAAAGGCAGATAGCAGCTTGTTAGTGAAGGCAAGTGAAAATGGGTACATTTACATGTGTATTTATGTTGATGATATTATTGTCACAGGAACAGATGCTCAAGGAATCAATGAACTTAAAAGGCAAATAGAGAAGGAGTTTAAGATAAGTGATTTGGGAAACTTATCTTATTTCCTAGGAATGCAGATTGTGTATACTCAACATGGAGTATATGTTTCACAAGAAAGGTATTTGAAGAATCTTCTAGTCAAGTTTAACATGGAAGATTGCAAGACTTCAACTACACCATTGGAGGCAAATCATAAATTAAGCAGGTATGGAGGTGAAGAGTTCAATGATATGAAGAAATATCAGAGTTTGGTAGGTAGTTTAATCTATGCTACCTTGACAAGGCCAGATCTATCATATGCAGTAGGTGTGTTGTCACAATTTATGCATTGTCCAAAGAAGACTCATTGGACTGCAGCTCAAAGGGTACTCGGATATATCAAAGGAACCCTAAGTGAAGGTTTGTATTATGGATTCACTTCTGATACTAGAATCAAAGTGTTTAGTGATGTAGATTGGGCAAGTGACTCAGATGATAGAAGGTCTACTCATGGGTATCTCTGTTATATTGGAGATAAATTAGTTTCTTGGTGGTCAAAGAAGCAACATACAATTGCTTTGTCATCCACAGAAGCTGAGTATAAAGGAATGGTAGAAGCTGCAAAAGAAGTGATATGGTTGAAGACCTTGATGAAGACTTTTGAAACTGATCAGAGTACTCCAATTATTTTTGGAGATAATATGAGTTCTTTGTATTTGGCAGCTAACCCTGTTTTTCATGCCAAGACTAAGCACATAGAGATTTAGTATCATTTCTTGAGGGAAAAGGTACTTGATAAAGAGATTGAGGTGATGTATACTCCAACAAAAGAACAAGTGGCAGATATGATGACAAAAAGCTTGGATGGACCTAAGCTTCAGAGATTCAAAGAGATGGAAGGAGTGAAGAAGAATGGAATAATCACAATTAGTGATTGAGGGGGAGCTGTTGGAACAAATCAATCACAAATTAGTGATTATAAAGATCTCTAAGAAGGCTTATGGTCAGAATGAAGTGGAAGAAATCATTTGAAAGAATGAAGAGATTTCAGAAGTAAAGATTGTATACAGATGTACATTAGAAATGGAAACTCTTGTAATCTGAGTATAGATATAATCCTTAGGATGATAAGGAGTAGTGTCTTAGATGTGAGAGAAGTCAAAAATCATGTATATATAAGTTAATGATGATAAGAAATGTGTGTGAGAGTCATTTTGTACATGACAAATGTCTTAGAGATGTGTAGAGAGTTTTTTCCCAGAAAATAGCGACGGGTTTTTCTCTGAGTGCTCTCAGTCTGATCATGTGGATCAAGATTCCTTTTGTACACATCTAATTGGGAAGCTAATGAAGCTATATTCAGAGTTTCATGATCTAATTCCTTTTCTACTGTGAGAATGATCAATAGGAACATTTGCATGTAGAATGAAAAAACAGAAGTCTGAGAGTAGCGCACTTTTTCGTCTCAATGTTTTGCTTAGATCTCAGTGTATACGGTAAAGTTTTTAATGAGTGAGCACTTAAAATCTAAGTTAGGAGATAAGGAAGCTATGGCTAGAAGCATTTAGCAAAATGGGACTTGTACTGTGAGAAATCAACTTAAGAAGTTGACCATGTCGAAGGCGCTACCTCTGAAAGACAGTTATGACATATCTTTGATCTTAAGGATCAAATTAAACTTTTGATGATTAGTTTTGAGAACTAATGATTGGTATAATTGCGCAAAGGTATTGCGAATACTTGTGCATCATTTATTTGAAGAAATTTGAAGTTATGTGCAGGTAATGAAGTTGATTTCTGAAGCAGACTTTCTGAAGTAGATACTTCTTCACTCAGAGAAGTGTTAATGGAAGTTTTGGTAAAGAAGAACAATATTTGTGTAAAGTTTGGTTTATAACTGATATAGAAGTGTTCTTAAGTCAGTATAGATCAAACCTTTGGAGATTAAGAGGTCTCCAACAGGTTAGCATGAGGTCCTTAACATCATCACATAAGCCCCATCGAAATTGGTTGATAAAATAATCCTCATGCCATGTGAGGTCACAAATGATTTGTCTGAATTCTGATGCATAGGTAGATGCAGGTCTATTTCCTTGATGTAGCTTCCTTAGCTTTGTTTCGGCAACACATGAACAATTGGTATCTCTAAATGAGGATGTGAACTCTTGAATAAAGGCCTTGAAATCATGCAAAATATCCATGTCCTTCTCAAGGATAGGTGCAAACCATGAAAGAGCAGGACCACATAATAGAGTTCCTATGAGTCCGACTTGAGAAGCATCATCTAGGTACCTATCTGGTTGCATCCTTATGAATAGCTTCACTTGTTGCACAAATCCTCAAAAATTTGATCTTGTCCCATCAAACTTCTCAGGCATGCTCACTTTCAGACTTTTCTTCATGTTAGTTGTCATGGGGGTACTTGAAGAAGATTGACTTACAATGATTTGTAGCTCTTGAATTTGCCTTTGAAGTTCTGTGATTACATCTTGAATACTCTGTTGTTGAATCCTTTGTTTGTTCTCTCGTATCTCTTGGACTTGTTGTTGAATTACTTTAAGTGCAAAAAAGAATTCTTCTCGAATAATCTCCATGGTTCTTGGTCTTGATGAAGGTAGTCTTGCCAAAATGTCAAGGGAGCACTAGATTGTGCTCTCTGACTACAGTAGATAAGATTTCGGAAATACACTTCTGATTACAAGAACACCCACGAAGGGAAAATGATACAAGAATATACGATCGATACAAGATGTCCCACAACCCGGGACCAATAGGTATGGAGAACTCGACTAGAGATGATACAGGAGATCCCACAACCCGAGACCGTAAATACGCGACAAGATATCTCGATTACAAGAATTCTCTTCTGGGATATGAACTGGATACAAGAAATAACTAGAAAGTATCTCGTACTACGAGATTACAAGAGGACAAGACAGGATGTCCAAGAACTAGACTAGACAGGACTAGAACAAGAAACAAGACAGGAACTAGAACTAGAACTTGGAGAGTACTTACTTGGCGGTCACCACTCCTTGAGCTCCCAAGACTGGTATTCGCGAGACTGATTATGAATATGGCCAACCCCTCCTTATATAGGTTTTCAAGGGCGGTTCCCAAGGGCCGTTGCGACTTGATGATGTCATCATGATGTCATCAATTTGAATGAGGACCTCTGGGTGTCAAAATTCAGCAAATAGACAGTCGATCTTGGGGTTTTGGCACGTTCCGGACGCAATGGAAGCGTTAATTTCTCCAAACTCTAAGACAATCATGAGATATAGAAATTGACATGGAATCTAAGATTTATATGGTTTCCTTGTCCATGACAAAGAGAACATGAAGTGGAAAGGATGGATCTATCTTCCTAGAAATATGGAGATTATTATTATAGGATATGTGGCATATACTAATATGCATCTTATATATGATGTGGCAAATATAAATGCAATTGATATAGTACTACGAGCATGCATTTCGACATTATTAAGAGTTTTTGTAAGGTTAAATGCATCATCAGGCATACAAGTATGCCCAAGCAAGAACAATGGAATTTCGAAGAATTATGATTGTCCAAGCTTGCAATATCAAAGATGGGCCCACTATGCAATTATACAAAGGATGGACATAGCTTTCATGAAGGTAAGTATTACTTTCTAATTGTTCTTGCCATACAAGAATAATGCATTCAAGAATGCATTTCAAATGAAAATCAAGTCCTTATGCTTATTGAATGGTGCATAAAATGATCCATTTGAAATATGCATTATAGCCATAATTGAATAGAAAAAGGTTTCTCATTAGCACATAATGGAGTCACCACATGAAGGTTGTCAAAATAATGGAAATGGAATGCCCATCATAGCATGGCATGAACATGAATGAAAAACACAAGCATGTATTCATGCATTAAATGGAGTTCTAAATGTGAATTCCATGCATGCTTTAAAGAGGGGTTGGATTTTTGGACCTTACACATGCTAAACATCTTCAAGAAAAGATGTAAATGTTTTTGGCATACACTATGATGCATGAATTGAATCACATATGCATGGGTTACTGGGACATGAGAGAGAAATCAAGTATTGTAAGTTTAATGTTTAAGATAGAAAAATGACTTTTTCATATGAAGTAAAAAGCATAAAAGTTTAATGATGTGTTGAGATGATGCACATTAACTTTTATGCTTTTTTTATATGTTGGCTTAATTCAAAATCCAACAAAATTTAACTTAGGAAGATGAACTTTAAACTTCAACTCCTACTTATGGACCCGCAAGTTCCATAATACCCATGGCATACCTGATCAGCAAGGCCAAGAACTTAAGCTTCAAATCCAACAAGTTTCTCTTCTTATTGAAACATAAATGATAGTTATAAGAACTTGGATTGAAAAATCCAAAGGAGAAACTAGAAGCCTATATGAGACCCTACATGGGATAATTTTTCATTATGAGCGATGTTAAGAAGCTCATAGGAGCTTCAACATCTGATCATTGAGGGCAATGATCACACTAAAAGAGGAAGAGAATGTTGTCAAATGACATAGTAAGGAAAAAAATGGTTGAACCATTTACCCTTTTAAATATTCATTTCCTCTCCAATAAGCTTCTTCCTTCATTGACAAGAGGTGAGATCCATTTGGAGCTTTGAGAAAATTGCTTCAAGAGTGAAGAATCGTAACTCATTAAGCATATCTAGAGAAGAGGAAGATTAAAGGGTTGATAGAAACTCTTAGGACCTCTACTCCAAAATGTTCTCTATGAGTAAGAAACAATTTATTAAGATGGTTAAAAATGTAACCATTTAACAAAGTTTATGATTGACTATATCCTTTGATACAGATGCCTAATTATGTCAATAGATAATATCTAGTATGAGAATACTAGATCTATTACCAAATGACATAAACAAAGATACCTTTGATTGCATCAGAACAAGGGAATAGTTCAATGGAAGCACAATTTTCAAAGTCTTTCAAAATCAAGACTCTGTAAGAATGTGACTTACAAAGATTTTGATTATATTTGATAAGACTAAAATGAAAGGAGTTTAATCCTTGAGTAGCAGCTAAAGTTGTCTACACTAAGGTGAGATTGTAAATCGGATGGTATGGGACATCTAGGTTTACAATGTCACTTAAGTGGGTTCAGTGGTATGGGACACTGAACTTAAGGATAATGGAAGCTTAAGCTCAAGGATATTGGAGAGTTTTTTCAATCAAGGATCTAGCATAAATGAACCTCCCATTTGGATAGGAAATTAAATCAACATCAATTTCTTGCAATTTTTGAGGACGAAAACTCCTTAAAGGGGGGAAGAAAGGTATCATCAATATAATACTTCTAAGCAAAAGATATTCTTTAACTCTTTATGAAAGTTAAAGAGCCATACATACCTAAGCATGTTTGAGTTAAAACTCAAACAAAGTAAGAACTAGATATGCAAGAAGGGAATTCATTAAAGAATTCCAATTTGGCAAGTAAACCAAGGTAAGCTAGCCAAAGACTTGAAGCATATTTAGAGTAGGGTATTTGAGAATGGATAAAGATGGGTCCAAAGTTTGGATCAGTAAGCATGGCAACTCGCTTAAGTCAAGAGGGTGACACATAATTGTTGATCCCTTAAAGGAGAATAGTTAATGGTTTCAAGAACATCAACATGATATTGAAGACTTAAGCAAGGATACCAACTCATGAAGGTATGAGTTGAAGATCCCAAGAAAATCCCATGGGTAAATATCATTGAAAAAGGGATCTAAAGGAGAAAAGACCTGATCTTATCTCCTATTAAATTTGCTAGAGGAATTTTGAGAAAGTCAAGTGACCTAACTTGGTCAAATTTATCAAACGTTTTATGGTTGAATAATCCAAGAGGGCTCCATTGGTCAAAAAGATCAAACCCTTTTATAGTTTGATACCAAGTAAAGTTCAAAGGGCAACCTAACGAGACCTTAGATTTAGAAACCTTAGTCTTTGCTATCATGAAAATGATGCCAAGGAGTTCCAAGATGGAATTCATGATCATAGCAAATGATCAGAGAGCATTGAAAAGATAAGGGCAAAGAATGAGGAAACACTAAGGATGTGGTTCTACGGATTGGAGAAAGAACTCACTGGTATGGGACAATGAGAACTAACTCCCATTGAGATTTTTCTCTGCTGGCCAAGGAGAAAACAGGTTCAATATCCCATAGGAAACATCATGATAAGCCGTAAAGATAAGACCATTTAGAATAAGGTCTTAGGTTCATTATGAGGTGTAGAAATGTATCTCCTTGAACCAATTTAATACACCTAGTGGTATGAACAAAAGGGTAAATAGAATAAACATGACATTTACCCTAGAAAATGCTATCCTTTATCCTCTTAAACATATGCATTTTTCTTAATAAAATGCATAGCCAAATTTTTATGGAACAATAAATTTGGATAAGTAAGAGGGTAAAGAATTTTGGGAGTTTCCCAAGTTAAACTCCAAAAGTAAAAGTCAAGCCTATTCAAGTATAATAACCTTGAATGAAAGAATGATCTATAAAATATCTTCTTTTGAATCTTTGGTAAGAACATGTGATTCAAGAATGTTCCTAGCAAGATTTGAGATATGATACCTAGAAACCGGTATCTTTCTTGCAAGACCTTGGAACTAAAGCTGCAAAACTTGAATCATCTCAACTCAATCCAATAGAAAATGTAGAAGGTATCCTGATGAAGCTTGAAGCCGTCTTCTCTTCAAGTACAAAGGCTAGGAAGCATCAACTTTGGATAGACTTCACAACTCTCAAGAAAGCTCCCAAACAAAATGTGACTGATTTTGTCACAAAGCTCAAGGACTTAGCAGATCAGTTGGGAAGCATTGGAGAGGTAATAGATGAAGAACAAATTGTAAGGAAGGTCATCAATGGCTTGAAGGCAAATGACAAGTAATGGCTTGAAGGCAGATGACAAGTGGGAAGCATTCACCACAGCTATGGATCTATACATGGATATGCATATACCAGATTTCAACACACTCATAGGACAAATACTTACTCAAGAGGCCAAGCTTATCAAGAATGGAGAAAGCTCCAAAGGTAATCAATCTTCAGCCTTGTATACTGATAAAAGAAAGTCAAAAGAAAATGGAGGAAGAGGAAAGAAAGTGGATGATGAAGCAGGTACAGATTAAGCTAACTATGCAGGTAGAGGAAGACATGGTAGAGGTAGAGGAGGAAGATAAGGTAGGGGGAGATCCCAAGACTCTAATTCATGCTCTATTTGTGAATTAACTAATCATACAACTGAAAATTGCTTTAGAAATTCGAGGAATCAAAGAGGCAGAGGCTACAATAGAGGAATTTATGGCTACTCAAGAGGAAGGTTCAACAATTACCATGGCAACCACAACAATTACAACCATTCAAACTATCAAGGAGGCAATAGGGGATGAACAGACTTCAATAACTACACATAAGATTCAAATCAAGAGGACTCATTGCTAATCATGAATATGGCCATGCCACAAGATAAATCTGATGAGCATGTTTTCTACATAGATTCAGGTTGTTCCAATCATGTGGCAGGAAATGTGGCCCTCCTTTCAGATTTAGAAGATCGAAGGAACAAGCATGAGGTCAAACAGGAGATGATACAAGGCACCTTGTGGAGAAAATAGGAAATGTGAAAGCACTTGATGGAAGCATCAACTTACTTAGTAAAGTACTCTATGTCCCTACCATTACAAAGAATTTGATAAGTGTTGGGTAGATAGTAGAGAAAGGGTTGCAAGTCAGGTTCACAAAAGCAGGAGTGTTTGTTGAAGATGCAAGTCAAGGATTGAGGAAAGTTGCATAAGGTGAAAAGACAAGTAGATTTTTCACATTTGAACTACAAGACACTAGAAACATTGCTCTCTTTAACTATGGTAGTCACACACTCATAGAGATGTATTATTTGATGTAAATACCTTTGGGAAGTCCTCAAATACTTCAAGAAGGCTCATATTATTCATAAAAGATAGCCAAAATACCATGTGAGGTCTAGAACATGATGAGTCAAATTAATGAGTCACAAGGGAGCCGAAGTGGTGTCCTAGTGGAAGGTCGATGTGGCTAGTTCTCAAAGTCCATCAATACTTTGCTTATTTGAGCACTTGAGTCATGTCATATCTCCACCCAAGTTTCTAACACGAGTTTAGATTTATTAGGAAGGTTTTAGATTAGTTTCCCATGCTATAAAAAGAGGAGAGAAGTCATGATCTTGTGGGAGTTCCAAGAGAGTCTATTGTGTATCTCTACGTTGCTGTAGTTTTGTATGCAGAGATTGCAAAGCTTGTATATCCCTCATTATATATCCAAATTACATGTTTCATAGCTCCTTTGAAAGCTCGTAAAGTCTTCTTTCATATTGTCAATTTTCATAATCATTGGATTTGTCAGCTCAGAGCAGTACTCTCTACAAGTAGTGTGTGTTCTTTGGTTCACCCCTACTAAAGGTCTCCATTAAACCTCAAACTTGCAGACCTCATATCTCCTTGTGTATTTATCCAAATTGAGTGTTCTTTAGGTCATTGAAAAGCTCTTGTCTCTAGTATATGTGATTAAAACCGTTTAAAAAAATTCAAAGTAAGTAGATAACACTAAGATTTGCAAGCATGACTGGTTTTCTACGATGAAGTTTGTGAGAAGGTCAACTTGTTCCTAGGGGGTTCGACCTACTTCCAGCTATATTTTGGAGGTCAATAAACTCCAACATTGGTATCAAAGCAAAGAATTAAAGCTTGGAGAAGGTTATAATACCTTGATGAAGAGTTTGAAGCTATGGGAGCAGAGGTTCATTATCGACACTACACAAAGGTAGAAGGAGATAGCAAGGAAGCATCTCAGCAACATCCAAGCAACGAAAGGTGCATAAAATTTATTACAAAAGTAAATCTCATACTTATTCTTATCACATGTAAGAAATCACTTGATTGATGTGTGTGTGACTCTCCTCCCATCCATATATACCCTCTTGTACTCTAAAAATAGCAATGGTATACTCTATAAATAGTAATGATCTGGAATAGTCTAGTGTGAACATGTGGCCATCATGCAACACTTATTCCCATTACTACCAAAGTAATTCCCATTACTAGCAAAGTACCTTAGGATATCCCCCTATTGAAGCTCAAAGTCAAGGACAAAGCATGGAAGCACATCAAAAGGTGGACACACAAGGAAAGGGAGCAAGTAGGGAGCTCCATGAAGTGTATGTCAAATTTTCAAATGAATCCCCTACAAAAATAATGATTTTCATCACTAAAAACCATTGTAAATACCATTATCTATTTTTATAACTCCATTTTGTTCAAGCCGAGGAGTCCTCGAGCTTGAGGAGTATTAGCAGTACCATCGTACCAATTTTCATAATTTTTAGACTTCGTTTGAGCCCTCAAATAAGCCCTGGAACCTAATTTTTAACTAGGCCGGACACTAGGTCTGGACAGGGCCAAAACTAGTCAAAAAACTATAAAAAGAGCTAGAGAGCTCATTTTTGGGGTTGGCTTGTTAGAGAATAGAGCTTTTGTAAGAGAACTCTTTTGCAATCTAAGCTTTCCATTGTTCCTCTCTTTGATCTTACTTTGTGCGCGTGTGTGTGTATGTGTGTGCATGTTTGTGTGCTTTCACTCACGCACTTGTGCCTTCACTTGCTTGTGGTCTTCATACCGGTCCTCACGTCTCCACGGATTGACAAGTAAAGGAGGTGGTGCTTACGCTTGAGCTACAACAAATTTTGGCGCCGTTGCCGGGGAGAGAGCTTCGAGGACGAGCGTTGTGATGGTAAGATCGTAGATTTGCGACGTTGGAAGGTAAAAAAACTCTCAGTTCAGTTCATTTTCTGTTTTTTCCTCTTCATCTTCATCATCATCATCATCTCCACTCTAAAACACGATTTTGTGCTCAACATCGCGATTTTCTAAAACATGATTTTCTGCTCAACATCGCGATTTTCAAAAACACGATTTTGTGCTCAACATCGCGATTTTCATGCCAAAAACACGATTCTGAGAAAATACGATTTTCAGCGGGCTCAAAATCGCGATTCTCACAAATCACGATTTTCAGCCAAAAACACAATTTTGTGAATCACGATTCTGTGAGTCAAAATCGCGATTTTCAAAAACACGATTTTGTGCTCAACATCGCGATTTTCAAATCACGATTTTCTGCTCAAAATCGCAATTTTCAAAAACACGATTTTGTTCTCAACATCGCGATTTTTTGACTTCACAGCATCGCAATTCTCTGACAGTTCACAAAATCGCGATTTTCTCCAAAGGTCCTGTGTGCCTGTTTTGACCCCCAGGAGCCTGATTTGACATAACTTTTTCATCCAAAGTCCATTTTTTGAGCTCTATAGCTCGTTGGAAAGATCGTTTTGAATCCTACACGATCTCAACTGTTTTTTTCAAGAATAACGCATTGATTTTGAGATAGGATAATTTGAAGTTGACCCTCAAGTGGGACTAGGGAACCAAGGGGGCTCCAAAGAATTTTGAACCATACCAAAGGGAAAATTTGGACTCTTGACCAAAGCTTATGAACCTGAGGTCTGGTAGACACTTAGGCAAGGATAAACAAAGCATTAGATCTTCTGAGGCCAGTATCAATCATACATCCAAGTCTTGGGCACAACAACTAAGTGGTCATCCTTACAGACTAAGTTCAGACACAAGTGATTCAGAAATGTCTTTTAGAATGGGGAAACCTGTAGGTGGCTCAGGGACTGCCCATCTACAAACACCAGAAGGTCGCTATAAGACACAGTTGGAATATATTCGGACCAACCAATTAGGTGCTCGCATCTATGAGTATGGTCTGAGGCGATCAGTGGTCCAACTCAAAAATCCAGATCAATCCTTTGGACTTGAACACCCGGTGGTCAAGTTCGAAGAGGGTTCATACATTGATAAGGAAGGAACCATGTATGTGGTTACCAACCAACCAGATAGGACCGATGAGTTTGGAAATATCATTCATGAGAAGGAGATAGGAGACCTAGAACAAGGAAATGTAAGACAAGGACCCCAGACTCCTAGAGGCAAGTCAGATTTGACCAGAGTGATCACTCCAGACTAGATCCCTCAAGACAACAAAAGCATAGAACTATTTTTGAATAGAGAAACAGATGAAGCCTTTTGGAGATTCAAGCCAGAACAACCTAGCCAATTGGGCATAGTCATCATCTACGAGTTCAAGGATCCAGAGATACCAGACAAAGTTGTCTACCTAGATAACACGTCAGAGAAAATTTTCATGGTAATAGAACATGATAGACATGCATATACTTGGAAGAATGAATTGATTTTCCCTCCACTAGGATCCAATGTTTCCCACGGCTTCCAAGGAGTAGGATCATCCCAAGCTCATGAAGCCCAGAGAGAAAGAACTAGAGAGAGACCTGAGGTAAGTTTTGCACACACGGTGGGCAGAAATAGAGCAGGATTTGAAAATGAAAGACCTGAAAGAGAGAGACATCAAGCACATAGGCAACAAAGAGATGAACATGATTTTCCATTGCCTAGACCCCGAGAGCACCCAAGAACCCTTAGACCCACTCAAGTGATCAAGGCAATGAAGAATTACTTTGACGGGTCAAGAGATCCTTATGATCATGTGGCCGAGTTCAAACAAGTGTTAAGAGCTGAACAAGTTGAGGATTTGTTCACCCAGTACGAGGCATTTGGTCTGACTCTTAAGGGCACTGCCTTAACTTGGTTTCAACCACTAAGTAGTCGCAACTATCGCAATATAGGTCAACTGCTAGATGAATTCATTGTAGAATTTTCCAAGAGTGGTATCAAGCATAACACATCATCCTTGATCCACAGTTTCAAGCAGACACCCCAAGAAATAGTGTGACTAACAGGTAGAAGATTCAGACAGTACCTAGAAAGATGCCCTACTCCAGAGTTACCCACACCAGCCAAACAAGTGGCTTTGTTCTTAGATGGCTTACTGAGCACAAAGTTAAGATCATATGTATACTTGAAAGAGCCTAGATCCATAGAAGAGTGCGTGCGGACATGCATTGACATAGAAGATAACTTGAGTGAGGAGTTAGGATTGTCCAAACTCTATAAGGATTCTAATAGTTCTACTAGTCATACTTCAAAAACCTCCACAGAAATAGAGGAGATAGCTGAGCAAGTTGCCAAGAAGCTGGGAGTCCAAAATAAACAAACATAGAGAGTCACTCCATTGAATCGGTGTTATACTTGCGGAGGCGACCACATGGCTAATGTATGCCCATTGCACAACCAGAACATGAGAGAAAGGAATGCTCCATATTGCACTATTGAGAGAAAATATACCAACCACACGGCTCAAGATTGTCCCTATAATAGGCACGCTGTTAGACAGAATTATCACCAACCTTACCAACCATGGAGGTATCAAAACCAATACCAACAGCCATATTATAGACCACAACCGCAATATCAGGCACAATATAGGCCACAACCAGTTTTGGGAAACCAACCACCAGCTCCTGCCAACGTGATTCCAGTCAAATATGCTGCGGGAGAGGAAAATCCAAATAGAGCATTGGTGCCACTAACCCCATTGATACCAGATAATGACTCTCATGCTCATAGTTCAGACTATTCCCATGAAGGTAGTCCACATGCTTATTACACAGAGTCACCTGAACATAGTGAGATTTACTCGTATCAATATGAGGCATCACCTATGGAGCAAAATTGGGAGTGAGAATACTCCAATGTCATGTACACAAATCCTAACCCTAGGCCCCAGTTGAGACAAATGAGACCACAAGCCCCCAGAGGATCTTGTTTCAGATGTCAAGGTGATCATTTCATTCGTGACTGTCCCCACCCACCATCTCCGAGTCAAGGACAGGCTATCACAATACATGCTTTTTGTCCTGATTGTGGGAAAGACCATCTCCCTAGAGATTGTCCAAGAAACCCCTCTAGTGCACCCAAGATTACACCCATCAATGTGGTAGGCTTAGTGACGGATTCAAGTTCAAGTAGTAGCAATGTGGCTCCTATACAAGCTGTCACTAGAGCACAAGCCTTAAAACAAGATAAACTAGCAGAACAATCAGAGTTGAGTGAATCAGGAGAACCTAGTAAAAGGAAAACAAGAACATGGAAGGATACCAGAGAGAAGGCCAATTGCAAGTGGAATAAAAAGTTATCGGAACTAGAAGAAAGCTTAAAAGAAGCGAAAACAAAAATAGAAGACATTGCATCTCAAAGCCCCTCGCATGCCGAAACTCCATCCACTCCACCTCATCCCACCCCACCACCCATTGTAAATAGGCCGCAATCAGGGTCTGTTCTTGCAGATCCAACCCCAGAAGGTTTGGACATGATGTTCAAGGCCTACCAGGCTCGACTTCAAGAAGGGCCTACAGCTGCAAACCTAGACAAGAGTTATCCTAGAGCAGATTTAGAGATTGAACGGATGAAAATGTGCATGAAAATGGTAGAACAAGCTCAAGCTATACTTGAGACTAGTCAAAAGTTCAATCAGACAAACTCTGTCAAAACGGATTTGCATTTCCAGGGCTTACTAGAACGATTAGAGCACTTGGTAAACAAACCACAAGTTTCTTTACCTCCACAGGCTCAACCAGTTATTGAAGAGGAAGCTCACCACCAATGGGAGCTTATGTTCCTAATTCCACGAATCCAGGAACACCTCCTTCAATTCAACAGTACTCTCAAGAGTTCTTGTGGGAAATACAAGAAGAGAAATGGGCCAAGGAGAAGGGTAATTCCCCTCCTATTCCTGAGATTGATGATCTTCATGATCAATTTCCCCAAGACATTCCATCTATTTACGGAGATGAAGCAAAACAACAAGAAGAAGAAAGGTTAGATTTTGAATCTAATACCTTGGAAGAACTGCCTCAATTTCCAGGCCCATGGGAATCTGAATCTCTCCAGATTAGAGCTCCCACAATACTAGTAAGAAATGAAGACTCAGTGGTTCCAAGGAACACGGATGTCGTGAAGAACACTAAGGTTCAGTGTCATCTCACTGTAGAAGAGCTGCTCAAAGCTAAACCTGAGCTATGGAATCATGTGAAGGATCAGGTTCCAGAACTTGATTCCAACATGCCAAAAGCAGGCTCTAAGCAAAAAGTTCCAGAGATACCTCTAGACAAAATAGGGGACATGTGTGAGGGTGAAGAAGGTAATACTTGTTGATATATTTAGGTAGTGATGTGTGTGAACACTCTAGGACCGCCGGGGCACTTTTTTCCCTCTTTAGGAGGTTTTTTTCCCCCGGCTTGTATATACGCCTATTGCCCTAATGGGCTACTTATCTTTGTACATTCTCTAGTAATACATTTCAGTCTTGTGTGTTGTGCTCCAAGCTTCTTCCTCTTCCTTTGTGCTGTTTGCGTGTCCGCAGACGTCTAACTCCAACAATTGGTATCAGAGCAGATCGTTGATTCTTCTAGGGCGCCGTCGACACTCCTTCGTTTGCAGTCTCAGATTTGCACAAAATTTGTGCTTGTGCAAGCTATTTCATCCTTTTCTGCCAAAGGTATATACCAGTTTCTGTTCGCCAGTTTAGGCGTCTCGAAGTCTGCTACAGGTCTAGCAGAACTCGTCTGGGCAGTTCTGTTCAACTTTTTGAGATACAGTCAATTTTCTGCATCAAGGTATTTTAGTCACCGGCCATGGCTGAAAGCAGTGATGTATTCCGTATGTTGGCTGTTGAGGATAAGTTGGATGGTACCAACTACCCATTATGGGCTTATATGATGCGACATGTACTGGTTGCAAAAGGATTGTGGAACATTGTGCAGGGTGTTGAAAGACGTCCTGTTACACCTGTAACGACAGGTACTGAAAATACAGGTGTTGGAGCTGATGAAGATGGTGTCGAAGATGATATTCTGCAAATTCCTGTTTGTGCTGCTGTTTCTATTGCACCTACTGCAGAGCAGATTCGTTGGGATGGCAGAGATGCCCAGGCACATGCATTGATAGCTTTGTCTGTCAAACGTGCCATTATTCCTCACATTCTCTCTTGCAGAACAGCAAAGGATGCTTGGGATACTCTTACCACTTTGTACCAGGCTAGGAATGAGGCTCGTGTTGCTTACCTCCGAAAACAGTTGGAGAGTGAGCACATGAATGAAGGTGATTCGATGGACAGTTTTCTTACAAAGATCAAAGACCTGAAGGAACAATTGATTTCTGCTGATGACGTTATACCAGATAGCTCACTTGTGCAGACCGTTCTGAATGGCCTTCCTGATTCATATCAGAGTTTTGCCTCTACTCTTCGATTGATGATGAAAGGCAATCCGAATGCCTTGTCATTTGAGGAATTAGTCTTTGTTCTGTTGTAGGAAGATCAATCCAGGCAGAACAGGTCCATTATGCGTGTTGCAGATCAAGCTTTCCTGGCTAGTCAGAAGGGCAAAGGAAAATGGAGCTCTTCTACTAGTAAGCAGAAATCTGCAAATGCTGCACAATCGAAGAACCAGGATAAAGATGAGAAGAAATCAGAAAAGCAGAAATTGTTCTGCAAGTACTGTAAAGGAAATGATCATATTATAAAGAACTGTCCAAAACTGGCTGCTAAAGAGGCAAATAAGAAAGAGGCTGGAATGGTTGTTGCAGAGGCCTCTACACCAAAAACAGAGTCTGCAAATCTTGTGCAGGAAGAAGAATGGGCGTTTACTACTGTTTGCAGTTTTGACCCATCTTCTCATGATCCGTGCATGTCTGCAGTAGACTCAGATGTTTGGTACTTTGACAGTGGGGCAACCAAACATATTACCTCGCAGCGCAGTTTCTTCTCTTCACTCGAGCTTGCCCCTACAGGGAATACTGTCACATGCGCCAATAACTCCTCTTATCTTGTTATGGGAGTTGGTAAGATCATTCTGACTACTGCTGATGGTAGTTCTTTCACTTTGTCAGATGCTTTATTTGTGCCAGGGATCAAAAAGAACCTGTTATCAGTTTCTGCATTAGCCAAGATTGGCTTGGTTGTGAAATTCGTTGATGACAGGTGTACAGTCCATGATCTCTCAAATGGCGATGTGATTATTGCTTCTGGCATTTTATGTCGTGGGCTGTATAAGCTCATAGACTATGAAAAATCTGTGAATGATTCGGCATGTGCAGTTCATGATTCTCAGGCTATGTCAGATGCAAAGCTTTGGCATGCACGCTTTGGTCATCTGAATTTTGCTAGTTTGTTACGCCTGCAGAAATCTGAAATGGTGTCCTCTTTGCCCAAACTTGAGGCACCTAGAAAACATGTTTGTGAAGGCTGTATTTTGGGCAAAATGCAGCGTTCTTCCTTTCCAAAAGATGGTTCAGTTCGGGCTATGCAGAAATTGCAGCTTGTACATAGTGATGTCTGTGGTCCTATGCAGACACCCTCTTTTGGAAATTACCTTTACTTCGTGACTTTCATTGATGATTTTTCCAGGCATGCATGGCTATATCCACTTAAAGCAAAGTCCGAAGTGTTCATGTGCTTCAAACAGTTTTTGGTTTTGGCTGAAAATCTATCAGCATGTAAAATGGGCACCCTCCGTTCTGATCGAGGGGGGGAATATATGTCTTCAGATTTTAATGCATTTCTGGCTGAACGTGGGATAAAACACCAGTGTACAGTGCCGTATACACCTCAACAGAATGGAGTTGCTGAACGAAAGAACAGGTCACTCATGGAGATGGCGAGGTGCATGGTCAAAAGTCAGGCTTTACCACATAGTTTCTGGCTTGAGGCTGTCATGTGTGCAGCATATGTACTGAACAGGTGTCCCACGAAAGCGTTGCAGTCTATCACTCCATATGAGGCTTGGCATGACCGCAAGCCATCTGTTGCTCATCTGCGTGTTTTTGGTTGTTTGGCATATGCATTAGTGCCTGAACAACATAGCAGAAAATTGGATGATAAGGCAGTAAAATTTATTTTTGTTGGGTACAGTTCTGAAAGTAAAGGCTATCGTCTGTATCATCCACAGACTAAACGCATTCTGGTTAGCCGTGATGTTGTCTTTGTGGAAGATGCTATTCAGCCATTGCTTTCATGTACTAAGGAGACATCTGTTAGCTCCAAAGACATGTATGATACTTTGATGCCTCTTTTTACAGGTGGACAGGCTAGCACTGGTCCTAATGAGGCAACTTCTCAGCCTTTGCAGGTTTCATATGATGATGCAGATCATGCCATTTCTGATGCAGATTTACATGATGCACTTATTGATGAGAGAGCTGATATTGAAGAGGCAAAAACTATGCCAAAATGGCTGGTGCAGACTTTGCGTGACAACAAATTAGATGCACCTTTGTCATATCGTACTCGTTCAGGCTCTCATAGTACCTCCTTTGCATCAGATTGCTATGCTATGGCTGCATCTAGTCTCTGTGATGAGAATGAGCCTGTTTCTTTTGATGAAGCACAAAATTCAGAAAATTGGATGGCTGCTATGCAATCTGAATATGATGCTATAATGAAGAATGGTACATGGTCTTTATGTGACTTGCCTCCTGGCAAGAAGGCCATTGGCACTAAGTGGGTATACAAGCTGAAGTGTAAACCTGATGGTACAGTTGACAGGTATAAGGCTAGGCTTGTTGCAAAGGGTTATGCGCAGGAAAGAGGCATTGATTTTGATGAGACCTTTGCACCTACATGCCGTATGACTACTGTTCGGAGCATTTGTGCACTTGCAGCCCATCATGGTTGGAATGTACATTAGTTGGACATTAAAACACCATTTCTGAATGGTGACTTGCATGAAGAAGTGTATGTTTTTCAGCCCCGTGGCTTTGTGCAGAAAGGGCAAGAAAACCAGGTGTGCAGGTTAAAGAAGGCGTTATATGGTTTAAAGCAAGCACCACGTGCTTGGTATGAAAAAATACATGCGTATCTGATTGCACATGGTTTTGAGAACAGTCCAACTGAAAGCACCTTATATGTTAAGCGTGCTAATGATGTGCTTTTGATCATTGTTGTCTATGTAGACGACATGCTGCTCACTGGTCCTCTTGAGAAGCATATTGCTGATTTCAAGGCTGATTTGCATGCCTCATTTGAGATGTCTGATTTGGGGCATTTGCATCACTATTTGGGCATTCAGTTTATGCAAGTTGATGGTGGAATGGCTTTGTGTCAAACGAAATATATTGACACATTATTGCAGCGTTTTGGCCTTGAAGACTGTAAGCCTATTGCCACTCCTATGGAGACAGGTTTACGATTGAGTCTTCATGATGCTGGAGATGCATTTGATGCTGTTCTCTATCAGCAGGCTATTGGATGCTTGATTTACTTATGCATTACTCGGCCAGATATTCAGTTTGCTATCTCATAGATGAGCAGGTTTATGCATTGCCCAGGAGTCACGCATTGGAAAGCGGTTAAGCGCATCTTTCGCTACTTGAGTGGTACTCGGCTACTTGGGTTGTTTTATCCCAAGGGGGGATCACTACCGCCAGATTTGCATGCTTTTTCTAACTCAGATTGGGCTGGTTGCTATGACACTCGTGTGTCCACCAGTGGTTTTTGCTTCATGCTTGGTAGCTCATGTATATCTTGGTTGAGCAAGAAGCAGCCTACTGTGGCCACTTCCAGTTGTGAGGCTGAGTATAGGGCAGCTTTCACAGCGACTGTTGAGTGTGTGTGGCTCAGACGCCTTATGGCTGATTTGGGTGTTGGCCAGTCTTCTGCCACCACCATCTTCACTGACAGTCAGAGCGCATTGGCAGTTGCGAGGAACCCTGTGTTCCATGCTCGCACTAAGCACATTGAGGTGCATTATCACTATGTCAGGGAGAGGTTCTCTGCTGGGGAGATCAGCTTGGCATATGTGCCCACGTAGGAGAACATTGCAGACCTTTTCACGAAGGCTCTGCCTAGGGAGAAGTTTGAAGCTTTTCGCAAAGCTTTGGGCTTACTTCCTTTTGTGGAGTGATTTCCACATAGCTCGGCACTTCCTTATACATGAGTGCCAGCTCCTTGTTCAGCGCATCACTCCCAGGGGGGATTTGTTGATATATTTAGGTAGTGATGTGTGTGAACACTCTAGGACCGCCGGGGCACTTTTTTCCCTCTTTAGGAGGTTTTTTTCCCCCGGCTTGTATATACGCCTATTGCCCTAATGGGCTACTTATCTTTGTACATTCTCTAGTAATACATTTCAGTCTTGTGTGTTGTGCTCCAAGCTTCTTCCTCTTCCTTGTGCTGTTCGCGTGCTTCTGCAGACGTCTAACTCCAACAATACTTATCTTCCAATCACCTACCAAGGTTACTGAACCAAAGCAATCATAGATTCAAGTGCAGGTGTTGCTATTGCGACCACCTCTTTGTGGAAGCAATGTGGCAAACCCACATTAAGACCAACTAGAATGAAGCTTCAAATGGCTGACGGACATTTTGAAAGACCTCTAGGATTGCTCGAAGGGATAACTCTAACCACTTGTGGTGTAGAGTTTGAGCACACATTTGCTATATGTGACTTTGAGAAAAATAATGTTTATGAGATGATCCTAGGAAGACCCTTCCTACGACAATTGCAAATAGTACAGGATTGGGGAACCAACTCCTTGTACTTACAACACTTGGGGGTCACCACCAAGGTCAATTTGAAGGATTACTCCTTCAGAGATGTACCACCCCTACAGTGGAATCCTATCCACAAAGTGAAAGAAGATTCCATCTCTGTGCATTCTGAAAGTTCACCTGATCCATCATGGTTGCATGAAGATACTCATTTGTGGATGTGCAAGGTCGCAGAGGAAGAGGAAAAACGTTTAAAGGCAAGAGAAGAAGGAACTTCGCCAGGAGATAGACCAATTAAAGACCTAGCCTATACACCGATGATCTTTCCAGATGAGGAATTTGAGTCTCATGGCTGGCCAGAAATCTTAGCCACCATGGACATTGCTGTCAATGAAGAACAATGGACACCTCATTGTGATGAGGAGGGTTATGATATCTCAGTGTTCATGTGTCAGCCCTTGCTAGAAGAATGTGACCCTAGTGATGTCATCAAAGAAGAAGAGAATGACGATGATCTGGAGTCTATTGTGATGGATAGTTGCTTTAACTCAGAGCGGAACTATCTAGAAGATATACGAGTGTTCACCCAGAAAGAAGAAGAACCTCTCACAAGTATTAAAACAGTAAATTCAAAGGATGGAAGTGAGAGTAGTCAAAAGAAAAAGAAAAGAAAAGCAGTGAAACAAGAAGAGGAGGAATCATTGTTTGAAGTACCAGAAAACTTCAAGAAATATGAAGTTGACGACCGCAAAATTTTGGTACGAATGCCTAAGAGAGAGGCCATCATAGGAGAATCATATGATAATAAAGAAAAGACCAAGAAGATTGTAGTGACCATCGAAGAGAACGAAGAGAGATGCACATATATAGGAGATGACCTAAGTGCAAGAGAAGAAATGGAGCTTGTAGCTCTATTAAGGGAATATAGGGATGTGTTTGCGTGGCACTATAGAGACTTGAAAGGGGTAGATCCAAGAATTTGCTCTCATACTATCCCCATGACTGCTGATGCCAAGCCCACCAAACAGAAGCCCTACACATATAATGATACATATGCAGCCAAAATAAAAGAAGAAATTGATAGGTTGATTGAAGTTGGATTCATCTATGAGATTGAGCATACTGAATGGGTGTCCCCCATTGTAGTGGTGCCCAAGAAGAATGGAAAGTTGCGAGTGTGCATTAACCTTAAAAAAGTTAATGCCGCTACAATCAGAGATAGCTATCCGCTTCCTATCACGGAACACCTATTGGAGCGTGTTGCAGGCAAGGAAGTTTATAGCTTCCTTGATGGATTTTCAGGTTACAATCAAGTAGCCATTGCCCCAGAAGATTAACACAAAACGGATTTTGCCACAGAGTGGGGAATCTTTGCATTTTGTGTGATGCCATTTGGGCTCACCAATGCACCTGCAACGTTCCAGAGGCTCATGTGTCATGTCTTCAAAGAGTTCTTGCAAAAGAGCTTAGAAGTGTATGTGGATGATTTATGTGCTCATTCCCAAGAAAGAAGATTCCACATCCCTGAGCTCAGACAAATCTTCAACAAGTGTAGAGAATATCGAGTGTGTCTGAACCCAGAAAAGTGTGTGTTCATGGTGCGGCAAGGTAAAATCTTAGGTCATATTGTTTCTAAGAATGGAATCTCAACAGATGAAGAAAGGTACGAGCCATAGCGGAGCTGCCAAGGCCAAGGAATGTTAAAGAGGTACAAGCCTTTATGGGTCATTGTGGATATTACCGTAGGTTTATCCACATGTACGCGATCATAGCTAGACCCCTTTATGCCTTGTTGTCTAATTTTGAGTGGAACGACCAATGTGAGAATTATTTCAATGAACTGAAGAAACGTTTGTGCATAGCACCAATACTGACCACTCCTGATTGGAATAAACCATTCCATGTCCATGTGGATGCATCCAATCATGCCATCGGATGTGTGCTCGCACAACCCGCAAGTGAAGGAAACTTAGATTTGCCCATAGCATATGCTAGTAGACAGCTCACTGCAGTTGAACGGAACTATACCACAACTGAGCGAGAGGGCTTAGGCATGGTATATGCTGTGAAGAAGTTTAGACACTATTTATTGGCCAACAAGTTCAAGTTCTTCACTGATCATCAAGCTTTGTTATATTTGGTCAATAAACCTTGCAATACTGGACGCTTAGTAAGATGGTTCCTCTTACTAATGGAATATGACTTTGAAGTTGTTGTCAGGAAAGGTAGAACCCACCTTCGGGCAGATCACCTTTCTCGCATTACTTCAGGAGAGTCACTGCAAGGCGTGTCGGATGAACTACCTGATGCTTATCTATTCAATTTGGAAGTTGTTCCCAAATGGGCAAATAAGTTGGTACCAGTCCTAACCTTCGGCCCTGCAAATAAGAATGTGAAAACATCACAAGAAGAAATTGTAAGATCACAAAAATATCACATATTGGTAGGAAGCATGTACAAACAAGATACGGAGGGCGTATTAGCTTGTTGTGTCGAGGATGATGAACATAATAGTTGGTTGCAGCAAGCTCATGAAGGATTGCTAGGAAATCACTATTCTAAACAATGCACATTGCAGAATCTAAAACGTTTAGGAGTGTATTGGCCTAGCATGGACAAAGAAATACATGAGTGGATTAAGAATTGTCCTATGTGCAGAGAGAGGCCCCCAGTGGAGCATGCGACCCTTTATCAAGTGTCATTAATTCCAGATTGGAGTGCTCCATTGGTAGAGTTTATGAGGTCGGGAAGATTACCCAAAGAGGCTAGTTTAGCAAGAAGACGAAGCATGGAGCAAGAGGCTCAAGGCTATGCCCTAGTAGGAGACAACCTATGCCGAAGAGGCAAAGATGGTTACTTAAGACTATGCGTTCACGAATCAGATTATTTGAAAGTCTTAGAAACTGCACACAGCGGTGTTGCAGGTGGACATTTTGGTCCTGACCGAGTGATCAAGACCATTCTATTCTCAGGACTTTTGTGGCCCACTCTTCATATGGACGCACATACCTATGTGAAGAAATGTGACACATGCCAACGTGCACAATATCCAGTTAGAAAAGACGAGATGCCCTTGAGGCCAATGATGGGAGGGTGTGCATTTTCCAAGTGGGGCATAGACTTTATAGGTCCTATTAATCCCCCTGCTAGAAACTCCCATGCAGAGTATATTATTGTAGCCACAGATTACCTTACAAAGTGGGTAGAGGTGAAAGCCACAACAAAGAATGATGCTCAGACGACGGCTAAGTTCTTATTCGAGAATGTGTTCATGAGGTATGGGCTACCAATAGAGTTAGTGAGCGATAGAGGCACACACTTCTTGAATGAGGTCATTGAAAATCTTCTCCAAGAATTCTTGGTGATACATAAAAAGTCTGCCCCTTATCACCCACAAGCTAACGGACAAGCCAAGAGTACCAATAAGATCCTTTGTAACGTATTGACAAAATTGGTAAATAATAAACGCTCTGATTGGGATAAACAACTTCATCATGCTGTTTGGGCTTACTGAGTTGCCTACAAAACAGTACTCAATGCCACCCCATTTCAGATGGTCTTTGGACAGAATGCGGTGTTAGCACTGGATTTCTTAATCCTTGCTTTAAAAGTAGCACAAGAGCATGAGTGGAATGGACATGAATTGTCCTCTAGGATCTTTGATCTAGAACACTTAGGTGAGACAAGGCTACGCACGGCGGCAGGTATCTATGATGCAAAGAAGAGGCAAAAGGCATACTTTGATGCACACATCAAAGATAAGGGATTGAAAGAGGGAGATCTAGTGTTGGTTTACACACTAAGACAACATGCCCGTAAGTTGGAAAAAAGAGGATATGGACCCATGATCATTAATAGAATTTCCACTAGTGGTGCAGTTCAGTTGGCCACTCTAGAAGGAGACATCTTGCCAAACTATATCAGTGGTTGTAGAGTCAAGTTATACCAAGAACCTCTTACAGAGGATATGCTTACGAGACTCAACACTGCTACGAAGCGAAAAGAAGAGGAGTTAAGGGTGAGAGAAGAAGCCCAAGCCGAGGCTAGAGAGCGCATAAGGCGAAATAAGTTAAGGCGACTAGGCCTAGATGTCCACTCAAAAGCCCTAAAATATCACATGGATATATGCCAAAAGTCAGGCATAGCGACTTCTCAAGTCATTGACCGAAGACCATTTGTGACCATAGAGATAGGACAAGGAAAGGATGCAAGGACTGTGGAAGCATTGATTGACTCAGGTGCTGCAAGTAGTGCAGTTAGACTATCCTACTGCCAAAACTTGCAGTTGAACATCAATCCCTTAGAAGCTTATCTCATAGGATTGGGAGGTGTGGAAACCCCTTGTTTGGGCGAAGTGGAACTTCATCTACCTGCAAGATGTTCCAATGAAAGTCAAAGTGCTAGTGTGTCAAGATGAGAATCTTATAGAACCACTTGTCTTAGGACAAGATTGGATTTATGACAATGCAGTCAACTTAAACCTAAGAAGTCAACTTCTTCAAGTTTGGGTCCAGGGACAATGCTTTACATTAGAACTAGAAAAGGGCATGCTCACAAATCCAGATGTCACATCTTGTAGTTCTTCTAAGACTAATCATATGGAAGAAGATGTTGTATGTGTCAAAAGCTCTATGATGCAGAAGGAGTCAATCATGGAAGAACAGGTTCGAAGGCGGGTGGATCTTTCTTCTTCTCCAAAGAATTAAGTAGCCATAGAAGTGAGTCCACCACACAAGCAAACACAATCGATCACCACAACTGCTACATCAAATAGAAAGACACCATTCGATAAGAAAGCAGTTCCGAACATGAAGCAGATCTGGGTACGCAAAGGAGAGCAACCACCAGCCTTGCCCCCACAAATCCCATCTAGGCAAGCCAACCAGGCGAGAAGACAAAGGAAGCAGCTCGGACAAGCTCAATCACAAGGTATCCAACAAGTTTGGGTGCCTAAGAAGTTAGCTGCAGCTTAACAAGGGCGATTAGAGATGTGGGTACCTAAGAAGCTCTTACATCTATAACAACCTGTGTTCTCCCACATGCAAAAGGTCTCAACGAAGAAACCAAAAGGAGAAGAGGGTAAGAACCACGTACAGAGACCGAAAGGAGATCAAATCAGCTCTTTAACAATAGTAGGAAGAGGTGCAAAAAGGATATGGGTTTGGAAGCCAAAAGTACAAGCGGCCTCCATCAAACCAAAGCGCCAACCACATTGGATACCACAGTTCAGAAAGCATCCAACAAGGAAGACGCCTGAAGTAATCTCTATAGTGCCAAATGCTGTTCTAAAATGGGTCCCTATCAAGAGGAAGGATCAGTGGTCATCTCGAGATCCAATGGATACCTCCAACAAAGATGACATCAACCTTTGTCGGTGACATCAGGCCTCGACGAGCGACAACCATGTGCTCCTTGCACAACCCTATCTTTTGCACCATTCAGGTCATGCATTTCCAAAGTATGCATTAATATAGGGCCACATTACACAGCCGTGCATAGACACACTTGAGAATCCCAGGCACAAGAGCACATTGACATATGTCAAAGGTTTTTATTGATTGATACTAAATTCTGTCTTCTTGTTTTGTGATATTGTTCCTATTAAATTATTAATTAAAAAAAAAAGGAGAGGAAGAACTTGTTCCCAGGTTTGGCTCATGAAACATGAATGAGAAAAATGTTGTTTGCCAAAGAATATAAAGAAATTCAATTCTCACTATTTGGCAAATGTTGCTTTGAAAAGAGGAGAGAGGATCAACCACTCAAAAGATCTCATCCGTGGACCATCAACATGGACATTCATCAACAATGTTCCATCCCAAAGACCGAGTGTACAACACGAAGAGATGAACATCGATCAACCTTCTCCATGGTAAGTATCTTTACTCTGGCAACACCATAACCATGATAGATTAGAAAACCTCCTCGTCAGCATACCCTTGGGCACTTAGCTCAAGACCCGCAATTTTTGCACCATACTTCTTCCAATGCATTTTCCAAGTAAGCATTCATAGGGCTACATTACAAGGCCGTGCACTAGGCACATATTTTCCTCAACCCATGCACGAACACACTTCCCCATCACTCAATATGGGTTAGGAGTACTTGGCATGACTACTATGAACATCAACTGTGGAAGATCTAGAAAACATAAACGGAGACTCACAACGACACAGTCATGCTCGAATCCCAGGAAGAAGCATATACCAAGAGACTACAACTTGCAAAGACTCGCAGTGATAGATGAACAACCAGACACATCTAGAAGTCAGACGACTTTTGTTCAGACAGACGGGACGCTCCCTCTCAAGGCACTACTTGGAACAACCACTACAACAAGGGTCTGTCAGGGACGACAGACTCGAGAGGGGGGGGAGTGTTGAAGCTCAAAGTCAAGGACAAAGCATGGAAGCACATCAAAAGGTGGACACACAAGGAAAGGGAGCAAGTAGGGAGCTCCATTAAGTGTATGTCAAATTTTCAGATGAATCCCCTACAAAAATAGTGATTTTCATCACTAAAAACCATTGTAAATACCATTATCTATTTTTATAACTCCATTTTGTTCAAGCTGAGGAGTCCTCGAGCTTGAGGAGTATTAGCAGTACCATCGTACCAATTTTCGTAATTTTTAGACTTTGTTTGAGCCCTCAAATAAGCCCTGGAACCTAATTTTTAACTAGGCCGGACACTAGGTCTGGACAGGGCCAAAACTAGTCAAAAAACTATAAAAAGATCTAGAGAGCTCATTTTTGGGGTTGGCTTGTTAGAGAATAGAGCTTTTGTAAGAGAACTCTTTTGCAATCTAAGCTTTCCATTGTTCCTCTCTTTGATCTTACTTTGTGCGCGTGTGTGTGTATGTGTGTGCATGTTTGTGTGCTTTCACTCACGCACTTGTGCCTTCACTTGCTCGTGGTCTTCATACCGGTCCTCACGTCTCCGCGGATTGACAAGTAAAGGAGGTGGTGCTTACGCTTGAGCTACACCCCCGAGCTTGGGACCTTGGCTAGCTGGTCCTTGTCCCTCACACACATAGATTGATCCCTATGGATCAATGTGAAATAATCCCTTTGGACCAATGATCCTTGTGGATCAATGTCTGACACTCCCTCCCCCTTCTAAAGATCATTGTCCTCAATGATCAATAAGGGAATGTACTTGCAAACCACAGCTTTTTATTCCCAAGTAGAGTCAGTAATTGGTAATCCTCTCCAAGCTACTAGATACTCTTGGATGAGACAATTCCTCAATCGTTTCTGTCTGCGATCTAAATCCTGTCTGGAGAATGATCTGTGTTATTACTTTCTTGCAAAGAAACAATACCTTCTATTATATTATCCTCCCTAGAAATATATTTCCGAAGTTTACTGACATGAAACACGGGATGTACTCGACAATCTAGAGGAAGCTCTAATCGGTATGCAACTTCAGTTAGCTTTTTAACTATCTTCCAAGGTCCACAAAACCTTGGGGATAGTTTACTACACTTCCCTGTGGAAAGGGAAGTAGATCTAGCTGGTACTTGAAGAAAGACTCTTTCTCCCTCCTCAAGGGATCTAGGAGATCTCTTTCTATCAGCATAATGTTTCGCCCTATCAGCGGCTTGCTGCATCTTGGCTTTAGCTATTTGTAAGTTTGCTTGGAGGTTCGCTAAAAAGTTTGAAGCACTAGGACATTTCTTTGGCATTCCTATGGTAATGGGAGCATTGGGATTGATTCCATAGTTCATCTCAAAAGGAGACATACCAGTCACCTTGTGAGGTCTATTGTTATAATCAAACTCAACTAGTGGCAAATAACTATCCCAATCTGTCTGTCTCTCAGACACATATGTCCGCAACATGTCCTCTAAAATCTGGTTGACCCGCTCGGTCTGACCATCTGTCTGAGGATGATCACCACTACTCATCTTTAATGATTCTTTCAATTTATCAAATAAAAACTTCCACAAGTGTCCTGTGAATCTGACATCCCTTTCTGAAACTATGGATGTCAGTAACCCATGCAATCTAGAGACATGCTGAATTAACAACTCCGCTACCTATGGAGCTTCTATCGTCTCCTGCGTGGGTATGAAATGAGCCATCTTTCTCAATCGATCTACCACAACTAAGATAGTATCCCGCTTCCTTTGGGTCCACGGTAACCCGACTATGAAGTCCATGGATACACTATCCCAGTTATGATCTGGAACGTGTAAAGGATGCAAAAGACGGGGTGTCTTGCTCCTTTCTACTTTGTTGACTTGACACATAAAGCATTTTTGAACATATTTGTGGATATCTCTGGCTAACCCAGGCCACCAGAATGTTCTTCTAACAAGTTGTATTGTCTTGTCAACACCTGGATGTCCTGCACAAGGCACATCATGATTATCATGCATGACTTTTCTTCTCAAATCCCGGGAATCTGGTATGCAAACCTTTCCTTTCCGTTTAACTATTCCATTCTCCTGTGAGAAATTGGAACACGGAATGGACTTGTTTGCTCTGTTAGGGGAAGAAACTGTGGGAACTGTTCCATCTCCTATAATAGAGTCATCATTGATGGCTCGACTGATCTGTAACAAATGTGGGTCCTCCACGTGTGCTTCCTTTATCTCTTGAAGCAATGAGCTTTCTAGAATGGTAAAGCTCATTTGATACATTATACGTGATAATGCATCAACAACTACATTTTCCTTACCTCGTTTATACAGGATTTCCATGTGAAACTCCTGGATGAGCTCAGCCCAATGAGCCCGTCTGCATCGAAGTTCAGGCTGGCTACAAAAATACTTAAGTGTATGGTGATCTATGTATACCTTAAAGTTTGCACCATAAAGATAGTGTTGCTAGACTTTAAGTGCATGCACCACCGCATACAATTCATGTTCATGCATTGGCCAGTTACATTGTGCACTGGTCAATTTCTTACTTTCAAAAGCTATTGATCTGCCATCTTGGCTCAAAACTGCCCCTATGGCTATGCTAGTAGCATTTGTCTCTAACTCAAAGGGTTTCTATGGATCAACCACTTTGAGTATAGGAGCCTCTGAAACTTGTTTTAGAGTATCAAAACTATCTTGCTACTCATGCTTCCATACAAAAGGAACATTGCCTTGAAGAAAGTTCGTCATAGGTGCTGCTATCGACGAATACAAAGAGATGAATTTTCGATAGAAATCGGAAAGTCCTAAGAAGGACCATAACTGCCCCTCATCCTGAGGAGTAGGCCATGCTAAAATAACTGATACCATTTTGGGATCCATATGAACCCCATCGGCTGAAATCACATGCCCTAGATAGTCTATCCTCGGAAGAAAACAATTGTGTCTTCTCCAGATTTACATACAACTGATTTTCTTTAAACACATTTAATACTCACCTCAGATGATTTTCATGCTCATGCACATTCCTACTATAAACTAACAAATCATCAACAAAATCAACAACACATTTGCCAATGAATGGTCATAAAATGTCATTCATTAACATCATAAATGTAGCTGGTGCATTAGACAACCCAAATGGCATGACCAAATACTCATAATGTCCAAAACGTGTTCTCTTATGTACATCATGATCTCTTACTCTAATCTGATGGTAGCCACTTTTTAAATCAATTTTACTAAATACAACGGCTCCACCTAGAGCATCTAAAAGATCGTCAATCTTGGGCATATGATATCTATGCGTGATAGTAATCTTATTGAGTGCTCTGTACTCGACCCACATCCTATAAGATCGGTCTTTCTTTTTCACTAGAAGAACTGGTGCTGCAAAGGGTGAATAGCAGGGTCTAATCAATCCTTTTTGAAGATATTCGTCCACTACCTTGCGGACTTCATTTTCCTCCTGTAAACTCATTTGAAATGGCGGCCGAGCAATCGGACTCGCTCCCGATACCAATTTGATTCTATGCTCGATGTTCCTGCAAGGAGGCAAACCAGAAGGTAATTCTGTCAAGAACAACTCTTGGAATTCTGCTCTCACTTTCGCTGAAAGTACTAAAGCATTCCAACTAGAGTTTTCAGAACTATGTGAATCCATCATAGTACAAGATGAATGCACAAAATAAAGAAAACAAATATACTTACAGTCAATCTTGAGCAACTTCATAGCGGTGATCAATCTCGTATCTTGAAGATCGGGTTCTCCATGGATCAATAATCGCTTCCCTTCATTCTCAAACTGATAAACATGCGAAGCAAAGTCAATGATTGGTCTCTTCCTCGCATGCCACTTCTTACTAAGGACTACATCGAAATGTGCTAGTCTCGCTATCTCAAAATCCAATCTATCCTCATAGATTTGGATTTGAAGAGGTAAATCTACAACTCGTCGATCCCATGTCTCTGTTCCCTTCCCATCAGCTAACTCTACTGTATAGGTATACTCGGATGAAACCGTCTCTACATTTAGCCTCTTGACTAGATGGGAACTGATAACATTATGTGTGGATCCAGTGTCAAAGAGTACCTTGGCAGGCTGTCCTGCCACAACTCCCCTCATGCAATGAGTTCTATATCAAGAAACTGATATCCTTTCTGTGCCACTGGAGAAAGTACATCATCTGGCACAATCGAGACCTTCTTTGTGACTCTCATAGCCACTATGGGAGATAATAGCGGGGATGGAGGATCTCCAAAATCATCCTCTTCATCGCTTTGTTCCTCTGTAGGATTTATGACTATGGTGGCAACGATCTTCTTTTTCTTAGGACAATCCTTGAACAAATGAGATCCAAGACATCCATAGCATAACCCTTCTTTTAGTGCCTTTTCTTTCTGCTGAGGGGTAAGGATAGACTTATTATAAGCTCTCTCAGCCAAAGCAGACACTTTTCTCTTACCTCCTGTAACTGTCTTGATCATATGCACTTGCTTAGCCTCTCGTGAAGGTTGTGCACTAATCGAGCCAGGAGCTGGTGTGTGAAAGGATCGAATGACCTTCGGCCATGAGGACCTCTGACCCTGGAAGCCTGTACCCCTATGTCCATCTTCATATACTAAAGCCATCTCCGTGGCCTGTGCCAAAGACTGACATCGCTCCTTCCTCACCAAAGGTCAGATAGTTTCTTTAGGTCCCAAGATGAACTTGTGGACCTGAAGAAACTCAGGGATGGTATCAAGTACTTTAAGAATCACCTTTGTATACCTATGAGCGTACTCCTGAATGGTTTGATTCTTCTGACTAAGGAAAAACTAGGTGTCTAATGCTCTAGACCTCTCATTAGTTGGTACAAAGTTATTGTAGAATAGGATTTTAAATTGATCCCAAGTTGTGGGCTCTTTCTGATCTTGTTCTATCTTACGCCACCACCTATGGGCAATGTCCATAAGATTATATGTAGCCTGCTGAATCTTATGCTTATCATCCACAATATGACACAAACGAAAGCACTGCTCCCACTTGCTAAGCCACTGCTCAACAGCATCAGCAGTCCTAGCATTAGTCGAACCATGATATCTAGGCGGCTTAAGATCCTTAAGCTGCCATCTAGCCTCTCTGACTAGAATGCTATCTCTTGGAATTTCTAGAGTTTGATTCTCATCTAGAACATCTACATCCATCCTTGGTAATTCTGGATTAGGCACCTCTTCCTCTTTCTTGGACCCACTGACGTGTGCCAAGATATCACAAAGAGTGCTTTCTAAATTGGAAATCCGATTATTCATGAGCTGCATGTTATCTACAGGATGATCCTCCATAGGTGTATCTAGTCTAGCAAGGGATGATGGTGCTGTGTCCATTCTAGATGATAAATATATATTTTTTTGAAGTTTTAGAATAGAACGTTTTATGTAAACCTCAATAAATCAGTGGCAGCGGAAAGAAACTAATCACAAGCCTTTGCTGACATAACAAGAAAATTTTAGTATGTTATGAATGCATGAATGCATATGCATACTAAATTTCTAATAATTTCGGGAGCATAAAGATGCAATTTTAAAAATAAAAAAAATTATACCAAGCAATTTCCGTCATAACAGTGCCGATAGGCACAATCGAACTACAAATAGACCGAAAGGGGATTACACACCCTGACAATTTTACATTTTTCTCCTCACTAACCTGTAAGAAAATACTTACCTTGCCTTGCAAGAAGAATACATGCATCGTAGAATACGTATCCACGTCACAACTACGTATCTAATCTAAGTAATATGTGAAATTGCATGCCTATATGCAATATGATGCAAAAAGAGAGCAACAATGCATATAAATTGACAAGAAACTTATCTGGAGGCTCAAAGAATAACTTGCAGATGTATACAAGTGCTGAAGATGGTCCACCCTTCGTCGAAGTAGCTTGTGAATACACATCCAAGAATCGATGCTTCGAAACAAAGCTTGAAAAAGAATTATTGAAGAGATATGACAAACTTTACAATCTTGAAGATGATGGGGATTGAGTCCAAACTATAACTTGTAACCACTTATTAAAAAGTCGCTGAAAAAGCTTTCTAGAGCAACAAAAATCGTGGAAATCGGATCTAGAATGACCAAATTATGGTCAAAAGAGTGGAAGATGGGTAGGAAAACTAGAAGCGAAGAACTTCGAATTTGAATTCGAAATTGGCTGCTGTAGATAAATGTTTGAGATATGAAGGCGCGCGAAAAAACTGAGCAGATAAATCCCACATACAGATTCCTATCATGAACAAGTATCTATCGTGCAGCTTCTTCCTTTTTCAAAACAATCTTTTGGAGTGGTGGCGCAGCACCTCTGTAATCAAATTTAAACAAACAATGTGCAAGGAATGCTTGCACAGATCTTCCCTCCTCTGCGTGAGGTTCGTGTGTCGGATGAGGGAACTACCGTTGAACCCGGCAGGTGTCCATGCACACAGCCTAACAGAGGATAGTTCACACGTTAACAGTGTTAAGCGTGCGTTAACCATCCTTGTTACCTATGCAAGAGAGGGTGTTTTATGGGAATCATGACCCCCCTTATATCACCTAACACTTTGGCAAAAGCAAACGAACGGCCATCCGATGAACGTCTCTAGAACACAAACACCAAACGATCGCGATGACGAAACTGTTGTGCCAAAAAAGCATACGCTTTCCCCCCAAGAAAGTAATGCTCTGATACCAATTGTAAGAAATCACTTGATTGATGTGTGTGTGACTCTCCTCCCATCCATATATACCCTCTTGTACTCTAAAAATAGAAATGGTATACTCTATAAATAGTAATGATCTGGAATAGTCTAGTGTGAACATGTGGCCATCATGCAACACTTATTCCCATTACTACCAAAGTAATTCCCATTACTACCAAAGTACCTTAGGGTATCCCGCGAGCTTGGGACCTTGGCTAGCTGGCCCTTGTCCCTCACACACATAGATTGATCCCTATGGATCAATGTGAACTAATCCCTATGGACCAACGATCCTTGTGGATCAATGTCTGAATCACATATATCCAGAAGGAGGGTTAAAGGAGGAATTTTAGTATTTACACAATGGGCGATCAACATGGACAAATAGAGAAGCTTGATAAGAACAACTATCAAGCATGGTGATTTAGGATCACAGCATACTTGCGAGGTAGAGGCTTGTATGGATTGATTGATGGAACATATATCAAACCTATATTACCAGAGGATCCAAATCAACAACAATTGAGGGATTTTAGACTTTGGAATGAAAGAGAAAAAAGGGTTATATTCATTTTATCACAAAATATTCAAGATTCAATGGTAGGACACATACAAGATCTAGACACAAGTAGAGATGTTTGACTTGCATTGGAAAGGTTGTATGCTAAAGGTACAAGTACAAGGAAGATTAAACTCAAAAATGCATTGAATAACATAAAGAAAGATACAAGGACATTGGTCAGTGATTACTTGTTGAAGGTTAAAGAGAATGCAGATCAACTAGGATCAATTCAAGCTCATGTGGAGGATGAGGACTTGGTTGCACATACTCTCAATGGACTCAAGGATGATGAGAGATGGAAACCATTCATTACTTCAGTTTATGTTAGAGGAGAATTACTAGACTTTGATCAGCTTGTTGCTCTTATGGCCACGGAGGCGATGAATCTAAATGGATCTACTTCAAATAAAAAAGGATCTCAAGGACAAGCTCTTTATGTAGGATCATCAAGAGGTGGAAACAGAGGAAGAAGAGGTTCAAATAGAGGTCGAGGAAGAAGGAGTGATGATCAAGGGGCTTCAAGTGGCTCATTCAACACAAGAGGAAGAGGAAGATCAAGCGCTAGAGGTACGAGAGGCTACTACAACTATAATCAAAGACAAAGGAGTGAAGATAACAACAATTGCTATATATGTGGAAGGTATGGACACTATGCCAAAGATTGCTATCAAAATGAAAATAATCAAGGTGGTAATCAAAGAGGAGGCTATTCAAGAAGAGGTAAACAACAAGAAAATTATGCAGTTGAAGGTAAAAGTGATGATTATGATTCTCTTCTTATGATGAATGTAGAAACTAAGATGAATTGCAATAGTGATGTATGGTGTGTAGATAGTGGCTGCTCTAACCATATGTCACATGATGCTTCATGGTTTTCTAATATGCATAATCCTTCATGTAAAGGTCATGTTGAAATAGAAGATGATACAACACAAAAGATTATGTAGGTTGGAGATGTTGTTATGTAGGATAAGAGCAAGACAAATTGCTTGAAGGATGTGCTTTATGTGCCAATGATCACTAAGAATTTGATGCCAGTTGGTCAAATGGTAGAAAAAGGTTTGCAAATAAGATTTAATCATGCATGTTGCTTCATTGAGGATCCAAAGCAAAGGAGGTTAATTTCTAGAGGTAAAAAACAAGGTAGATTTTTTACATTCAAGGTAAACCCAAATCATACAAACTATTTCTCTTATGGTATGCATCGAATAGCAGAGCTTGATCTATGGCACAAAAGGATTGGACACATGAATGTACACAAGTTAAAGGAGCTATCAAAGAAAAGGATTGTTGAAAGATTACCTGATCTTACTAAGCAACATATGGTGCATCTTTGTGAAGCATGTCAAATGGGTAAGCAAAGTAGACAGCCTTTCAAGCATTCAAGCTATGTAAGCAATGGATTGCTAGATCTTATACACACGAACGTATGGGTCCTACTAAAGAGGCATCCTTGGTTGGTAATAAGTACTATGTATCATTCATTGATGATCATAGTAGAATGGCATTTGAGTATTTCATTAAACATAAGAGTGAAGTCTTTGATTGTTTCAAAAATTTTAAATTATTACTCAAGAAGCAAACAGAAAGATATGTTAAGAAGCTAAGATCCGATGGAGGGAGAGAGTATTTCTCTCAAGATTTTACTAATTTTTTGTATGATGAAGGTATCAAAAGAGAAGTTACATGTAGGTATACTCCACAACAAAATGAGTCGTAGAAAGAAGAAACAGAATCATAGCAGAAGCATCTCGAAGCATGCTAAATGATATGTGTTTGCCTAATTCTTTTTGGGCTGAAGTTGTTAGCACAAGTGTGTAAATTATGAATAGGGTACCTACTGCTAGAGTTCAACATTTGACACCATACGAGGTATTGCATGGAAGGAAACCAAGTGTAAGCCATTTGAAAGTATTTGGTTGTGTATGTTATGTACATGTACCTAGTGAAGTGAGATCAAAACTTGATGTGAAATCAGAAAAGTGTATATTTACTGGTTCTGCAGATACTCAAAGAGGATATAGATGTTATAACCCTCATACCAATAAGGTGGTTGTTTCAAGAGATGTAAACTTTGATGAATCACTTTCATGGTATGTAGATAAGAAAAGTTTGCAAGTCATAAATGGAGATGAAGTAGATACAGGTGAAGAAGATGAGTGCACACCTCAACCAACAAGAAGTTTAAGTTATGAGAAAAGTGGTTTGGATGAAGAAAGAGAGCTACCTTTCAATGGAAGATTAAGGCAAGAGTCACCTCCAACTGTTAAAAGTAAAGGAAATCTCAAACTTGTTGAAGTTAATGATGAAGGAGAGGAAATGAGTGGTGTATATGAGTATGGGGAATCATGAAAGGTTCCTAATAAGAAAGGAAGAGCATCTACATTGGAGGTAAGAAGAACTTCAAGAGTGAGTAAGCAACCTCAAAGGTATACTTATGAATCTTTTATGAATACTCGTTATGCTTTTATGACAAAAGTTGAGTAGGAAAATGAACCCACATGTTATGATGAGGCAAAAGGAGATGAAAAGTGGGAGAAAGCAATGAGAGAAGAAATGGAAGCACTACAGGATAACAAGACTTTGAATTTAGTTCCAAAGACACCAAAAGAAAAGGTGATTGGTTGCAAGTGGGTTTTTAAGATTAAAAGAAATAGTGGTGGTAGTGTGTCAAGATATAAGGCTAGACTTGTAGAAAAAGGATATAATCAAACTTAAGGATTGGACTATGAGGAAACATTTCGTCCAGTAGCAAACATGGAAACAGTGAGAACTTTGTTTGCTTTAGCTACAAGTAAAAGGTGGAATATATATCAACTCGATATAAAGAATGCCTTTCTTAATGGTGAGTTAAGTGAAGAAGTGTATATGTCACAACCATATGGTTATGTGGATGCAAAATGTCCTAATCATGTATGCAGGTTAAAGAAGGCATTCTATGGTCTTAAACATGCACCAAGGGCATGGAATGCAAGGTTTGTAAAGTATCTTATGTTGCAAGGATACACAATGAGTCATGCTGTTCCTTCACTTTATGTAAAACATGTAGATGACATGTGTGTCTATGTATGCATTTATGTGGATGACTTGTTGATTACAGGGAATGATGCAAAAGCTATTGAAGAGATAAAAGGTAATTTGGGAAAGGAATTTAAAATTTTAAATGTTGGTTTTCTTAGATACTTTCTTGGGATTGAAATTGTGTATGGCGATGAGGGTATGCGGTTGATACAGAGAAAGTATATATGTGATATACTGAAAAGGTTTGGTATGTAGGAATGTAAATTTGATTCTACTCCAATGGAATGTAATGTAAAGTTGAGTGCAAAGGAAGGTGATGAGTTGCATGATATGAATGCATATATATCCACAGTAGGATCTTTGATTTATGCAACAAAAACTAGACCTGATATATGCTATGGAGTGGAAGTATTGTCACAGTTTATGCATGAACCTAGAGTACCTCATATGCATGCAGCAATAAGAGTGCTTAGATATTTGATAGGTACCATGAACGAAGGATTATTTTATAGTCATGATGCTGATCTAACTCTTAAATTCTTTAGTGATGCAGATTGGGCTGGAAGCAAACATGAGAGAAGATCCACAAGTGGATATGTGGTAATAGCAGGAAACAAGACATTAACATGGAGTTCAAAGAAAGAGCCTACAATTGCTTTATCTTCTACAGAGGCTGAGTATAGAGGTTTAGCATTGGCTACTACTGAGGTTATGTGGTTTAAAAAGTTGATTCATGACTTGAATGCGCAGGTTAATGTACCACTAATATATGAGGATAACTTGAGCAGCATTCATATGACCTCATATCCTATTTTTCATGCTAGAACAAAGCATATAGAGGTACACTATCATTACGTTTGAGAGAAGGCCATAAACAATGAAGTACAAGTTTCTTTTGTGCGAACAAAGGATCAATTTGCAGATATCTTCACCAAATCCTTGGATGGAACAAAGCTTCAAAGATTCAACTATATTCTTGGCATGAAGGAAATACCCTTTGAAACTTGAGGGGGAGGATGTTGCAAACATTTGTTTTATGTATGGTAAAAGTTTCAAATTATGTAAATACCTTTGGGAAGTATTCAAATACTTCAAGAAGGCTCATATTATTTAGAAAAGATAGCCAAAATACCATGTGAGTTTTAGAACATGATGAGTCAAATTAGTGAGTCACAAGGGAGCTGAAGTGGTGTCCTAGTGGAAGGTCGATGTGGCTAGTTCTCAAAGTCCATCAATACTTTGCTTATTTGAGCACTTGAGTCATGTAATATCTCCACCCAAGTGTCTACGACGAATTTAGATGTATTAGGAAGGTTTTAGATTAGTTGTCCATGATGGAGAGTGCTAATCTCCAAAAGAACAAGTTACTCTTGTATTTAGAGCACCTCTATAACAAGAATAACTCCGACCTTCACCAATTTTGGAAGATCAAGACTCAATTGTCAAATTTTCTGAACAAACTGTGAAGAAGGAGATTACACAGAAAGTTTGCTGCACATAATTCACTGATTGTCTTATCAAATGTGTTAAGTTTTTTATAAAACTTTGTACGAGGTGTCACCTACAGATTGCACATCTTCTCCAAGTTGAATCACTCCAAAAGATTCAGTAGATCTTGAGAAATAACTTCAACAAGTCACCTATGTCTAAAATTGTTCTTCTGAGAAGTCGATTTGGACACCTATGACTTTAAACCTTTGGTTCTCTTAATCTAGAACCCGTTTCTACAAATTCTTTTAGCCACAAGTAGCTTACCTTCCAACTTAAAGATCGAGTGATTGCTTGCTCAAAACTTTAAACTGTGGAAGGAGAATTGATCAAAACGTTCCTATCAAATTTTGCACCTCCTGTAACTTCACTTCTTCTCATTCACATATGCAAATGTTCCTACACTTAAGTCTATTGAAGCTAAAAATTTGTACAGAGATCGATTACCTATAGACTTAGAGTCGTACAAAAGCATTTCACAAAAGATCATAACATAGAAGGAGAAAACTGAGAAATATCGGGCGCAACATTTTCTTCATTTCTGAGAAAAATTACAACTGAGTGATGAGAGAGTCTTGACTCACTTTTAAGATGTCTAATGACAGATACAACTTCTGATTACTCTATTCTCATGCTCTCTCATGCTTACCCCAACATTTTTCCATAGTATATATAGGCAAAATATTTACAAGCTTATGAATACTCAAAGATATAAGTGAACTATCTCTAACATAATGTACATATGTGTACACATCTTCCAACTTCTGAATATGTCCTTCCTTCATGCTTCACAACTTGTTCTCTTCTCAAATTCTTGACTTCATTTCCATATCAAAACATCAATTGTTGATTGTCGTGCACCAACAACTCCCCCTCAATCATCAATTGAGGTTTCTCTATCTTCTTTATGCCTGCCATGTCTTTGAATCTCTGTAGCTTTGGTCCATCCAAGCTTTTGGTAAGCATATCAACTATCTGATCTTTTGTTGAAGTATGTATTTCAATCTCTTTATCCATCACCTTCTCTCTCAGAAAGTGATACTAAATCTCAATGTGTTTAGTCCTTGCATGAAACACAAGATTAACAGCTAAATATAATGAACTCATGTTATCTCCATAAATGATAGGTGTACTCTGTATGGTGTCAAAACTCTTCATGAGAGTCTTAAGCCATATCACTTCCTTTGCAGCTTCAACCATACCTTTGTACTTAGCTTCTGTAGATGATAAAGCAACTATGTGTTGTTTCTTTGAACACCAAGGGAGATTAACTTATCTCCCACATAACACAAGTATCCATATGTTGATCTCCTATCATCAGGATTACCTGCCCAATCTGCATCACTATATATTTTGATGTTTGTATATGATGTAAAACCATAATACAAACCCTCTTTGAGTGTACCCTTAATGTACCTCAACACTCTTTGACCTGCAATCCAATGTTCTTTCCTAGGACAATGCATGAATTGAGACAAAACTCCAACTGCATATGATAAGTCAGGCCTAGTTAATGTAGCATAGATAAGACTACCAACCAAACGTTGATATAGCTTCATATCCTTGAATTCTTCTCCACCATATCTGCTCAATTTCTGATTCACTTCCATTGGAGTAGGTGCTACCCTGCAATCATTCATTTTAAACTTGATTAACAAGTTTCTCAAATACCTTTCTTGAGTCACATACACTCCATGTTGAGTGTATGAAATCTCCATGCCCAAGAAATATGACAAGTCTCCCAAGTCACTGATCTTGAATTCTTTCTCCATTTGCTTCTTTAGGCTTTGAATGCCTTTCTCATCTGTACGTGTAAGAATTATATCATCAACATATATGCACATGTAAATGAACCCATCATCACTTGCTTTAACAAGCAAGCTACTATCTGCCTTAGATACTTGAAATCCAAGTTCTTTCAAGAACTTCACAAGTCTATAATTCCATGCCCTTGGGGCCTGCTTCAAACCATACAATGCTCTCTTGAGCTTACATACATGATTTGGATACTTTCCATCTCTGAATCCTTGAGGTTGCTCCATGAAAACATCATCTGAAATGTAACCATTTAAAAAAGCATTCTTCACATTTCTTCACATCTAATTGACATAATTTCCATCCTTTACATGCAGCAATGGCTATGAGTGTCCTGATAGTTGTCGTCTTTGCCAGAGGACTATAGGTCTCATCATAATCAATACCATATGTTTGAGCAAACCCTTTCACAACAAGTCTAGCTTTATACCTAGACACACTTCCATCTGCAAACCTCTTAGTCTTGTAGACCCATTTGCATCCAATGATCTTCTGACTATTTGGTTTCGGAACCAAATCCCATGTTTGATTCTCCATTAATGCATCATATTCTTCCTGCATAGCTTTCTCCCAATTTTCCTTACCTTTTGCCTCTTCATATGTGGAAGGGTCTTCATCTGCCTTTATCATATAAGCATAATCTTTGGTAGCCAAAAAAGAAGTGACATAGCTATACCTTGTAGGTTTCCACTTGTGTCTTGATGACCTTCTGAGTTCTCCACTCCTTGAGGTTTCTGGTTCTTCACACTCAGGATCAAATCTTGGCATTTCTTCAACTTCAACCTGCACTTCATTATTCTCCTCTTCATCAAATATCTGAACCTTTGATTTACCTTTCTTTTGACTCACAACTTCTTCATCACCTGTATTAATATTGATTGTACCTGCATACCAAGTACCTTGCTCATCAAATGTAACATCTTTTGATACAAGAAATTGTTTTGTGGATGGACTCCACAACCTATATCCCATCTGCTTATCATCATAACCAATGAATACATACTTTTCAGCTTTAGGTTCTAACTTGTGTCTTAATTGTGATGGCACATATGCATATGCCAAACATCCAAATACTTCGCAATGATCCAAGGTAGGTCTCTTACCCCACCATGCCTCATATGGTGTCATACCATGCAAGGCATTACATGGTAGCCTATTGACCAAATAAGTAGCTCTATTTATAGCCTCAACCCACAAATAAATTGGGCAATTTTTCTCCTTCATCATTGATCTTGCAAACTCAACAAGAGTTCTATTTCTTCTCTGTGCTATACCATTTTGTTGAGGAGAGTACCTGCAAGTGATTTCCCTTTTTATACCTGCATTCCACAAGTAATCACTGAAATCATTAGAAGAATACTCTCCCCCTCCATCTGACCTTAGTCTCTTCAATTTATGGCCTGTAATTCTTTCTGCATACACATGATAATGTTTGAATGTATTGAATACCTCTGACTTATCTTTGATCACATAGATAGTAATCCATCTAGTAGCATCATAAAAAAAAATCACATAGTACCTTGAACCATTTATACTGAAATCCTTTGATGGTCCCCACACATTTGTGTGTACCCACTCAAGCTTCTATGGATACATAAAACCATGTTTGGAGTAAGATTGCTTATGAGCCTTACCTAATTGACATGCCTCACATCTGTATGTCATATGTTGACCTGCAACATTAGGCAATCCAAGCACTGAACCATTGTTAACCATATCTTTGATACCTCTTTCATTGAAGTGTCCAAGTCTCTTGTGCCAAAGATCTAACTCAGAGATCTTATGTCCTCCATAAGTGAACAAGGCATGACTAACATTACCTTGAATCTATATACCCATTGCTAGGGTCTTCCACAAACACTCCTTCATTAGTGAATCTAACTTCATAACCTTTTTCAACAATTTGTCCTACACTTATCAGATTCTTAGGAATTGAAGGAGCATACAAGACCTTACTCAAGAGAGTACTTCCATCCTTGGCTTTCACTAATCCAATTGACTTCACATTGTGCTTTGTATTGTCACCTGTTTGAACAACATGATTAGATACCTTATTTTCCAAATCAGTCATCAATGCTATGATACCACTTAGGTGATTGCTACACCCTGAGTCAATGTAGAAGACTCTTTGGTCTTCACTTTGCCTTTCACAAGTTGCATTCATTATCAATGTTGAATCCTCCTTCTGATCTGAAGCATAATTGTAGTAGGTATTATTATATTGTTGACTTTGGAATCCTCTACCTGCATTTCTTCCAAAGTAACCCCTACTACCTCTTCCTCTGAAGTTACCTCTTTGATTTCTGCCATCTCTTCCTCTTGAATTAAAATTCTGATTATATCCAGCATTACTCTGATTATTATGCAAACAATCATTAGCTAAGTGATTTTTCTTACCACAAATCCAACAAGCTTTGACTCCATCTTTATTATTCCTGCCTCTTCCTCTACCTTTGCCACCTCCTCTTCCTCTTAGGAAGTTGGCTTGACTAGTTGTGCCTTCATCTTCATTTGCTTGTTGCTTTCCTTTGCTATTCTTCTTCTTATCCTTTGAGTACATTGCATGACCTGTACTCTTGTCACCTTCACCTTTGACATCCTGCTCAAAGGTTAACATATGTTCTAGCAACTGATCTAAGTCAGGAGTAAAATGATCAAGTGATAATTAAGTAGACAAAATGAATGGCTTCCATTTGTCATCACCTCTCAAACCTGTGAGGATTTGCCTTACCAATTTATCCTCCTCAATTTCTTCATCAACAGCTCCTAATGCATCTGCAATGTCCTTCATTCTAGTTACATAATCTGAGATGGATTGAGAGGCCTTCTTCTTGAATGTAGTAAATTCTGCCCACAAGGATGCCTTCCTAGACTTTGTGGTATTTGGAAATGCTCCTCCAAAGCATTCCATATATCACTTGCACTTTCAAGACCTCTAATGTGAGGTAGCAAGTAATCATTGACTGCCATATAAATAATACTCCTAGCTTGAGCATCTCTCTTCATCCAATTCTTCAAATCTGATAATTCCTCCCTAGTTGTAACACTAGGATCTCTGAACTGAGGCTTTTCGTCTTCACCTGTGATGTAACTTATCAAGTCTTTGCTCATAAGATGAGCTTCCATTCTCATTGAACATGCTGGATATTTCTCTCTATTCAATTTCTCTATTTGAAGAGAATCTCCCATCTTTTCTTCACCTGTATATTGAATTCTTCAAACCTTATGAGTAACAGATGTACCTTTACTTCGAATGATACTCCTTTTGTCTTCCTTGATGTCGTACGACCTCCTTCTCAAGCTTTGCCCTCAAGCTTTCACCTTTTGAACCTTCAAATGTTGAATTCTTTGCACTTGCAGCAGTCGAGGTCCTCCTTCCTTCAATTCTGATGCTTCCTGCTCTGAGACCACTGATGGAGAGTGTTAATCTCCAAAAGAACAAGTTACTCTTGTATTTAGAGCACCTCTATAACAAGAATAACTGAGACCTTCACCACTTTTGGAAGATCAATACTCAATTGTCAAATTTTCTGAACAAACTGTGAAGAAGGAGATTACACAGAAAGTTTGCTGCACATAATTCACTCATTGCCTTATCAAATGTGTAAAGTTTTTTATAAAACTTTGTACACGGTGTTTCCTATAGATTGTGCATCTTCTCCAAGTTGAATCACTCCAAAAAATTCAGTAGATCTTGAGAAATAACTTCAACAAGTCACCTATGTCTAAAATTGTTCTTCTGAGAACTCGATTTAGACACCTATGACTTGAAACCTTTGGTTCTCTCAATCTAGAACCCCTTTCTACAAATGCTTTTAGCCACAAGTAGCTTACCTTCCAAATTAAAGATTGAGTGCTTGCTTGCTCAAAACTTTAAACTGTGGAAGGAAAACGTTCGTGTCAAATTTTGCACCTCCTCTAACTTCACTTCTTCTCATTCACATATGCAAATGTTCCTACACTTAATTCTCTCAGCCTGATCATAATTGGAAGCTAAAAAATTGTACATAGGTACCTATAGACTTAGACTTGTACAAAACCATCTCACAAAAGATCTAACACAGAAGGAGAAAACTCAGAAATATCGGGCGCAACATTTTCTTCATTTCTGAGAAAAATTACAACTGAGTGATGAGAGAGTCTTGACTCACTTCTAAGATGTCTAATGACATATACAACTTTTGATTACTGTATTCTCATGCTCTCTCATGCTTACCCCGACATTTTTCCATAGTATATATAGGCAAAATATTTACAAGCTTATGACTACTCAAAGATATAAGTGAACTATCTCTGACATAATGTACATATGTGTACACATCTTCCAACTTCTGAATATGTCCTTCCTTCATGCTTCACAATTTATTCTCTTCACAAATTCTTGACTTCATTTCCATATCAAAACATCAATTGTTGATTGTCCTGCACCAACATCCCATGCTATACAAAGAGGAGAGAAGTTCTGATCTTGTGGGAAGTCCAAGAGAGTCATATGTGTATCTCTACGTTGCTGTAGTTTTGTATGCAGAGATTGCAGAGCTTGTAACTCCCTCATTATATATCCCAATTACATGTTTGATAGCTCACTCAAAAGTGCTTACTGTCTACTTTGATACTATCAATTTTCATAATCATTGGATTTGTGTGCTGAGAGCAATACGCTCTGCAAGTAGTGTGTGTTCTCGGGTTCACCCCTGCTGAAGGTCTCCATTAAACCTCAAACTTGTAGAGGTCATATCTCCTTGTGTATTTATCCCAATTGAGTGCTCTTTGGCTCATTGGAAAGCTCTTGGTAACTAGTATATGTGATTTAAACAATTTTAAAAAATTTTGAGATAGGAGAGAATATTAAGCTCTGTAGGCATGATTGGTTTTCTATGATGAAGTTTGTGAGAAGGTCAACTTGTTCCTAGGGGGTTCCACCTACTTTCAGCTATATTTTGGAGGTCAATAAACTCCAATAGGGTCAATCTACCTTACGATCTTGAAGACAATTTTCCAAAACTTTTTAAGGATAATTCTTTTAAATTTGAAGAGGAGGATATCTTAGAAGATGATGAAGTAACTTAGGAAAAAAATCAAAATGTGGAAGTCTCAAGGTAAAGCAAAAATGCAGGAACTTGGAGAAGAGGCTGAATCATCACATCATGGCCTACGAAGGTCCTTGAGGGAGAAAAGGAAGCCAAAAAGGTATGGGTTTGATACTTCTCTAGAGCATTCAATCTATCTAGCACAGGACATAAATCAAGAGGAACCTTTAACATTTGAGGAAGCAAAGAAGAAATCTAAATGAAGGCATGCAATGGAAGGAGAAATTGAAGCCCTTGAGGAGAATAACACTTGGGAGTTGATTAACAAGTCTCCATCAATGAAAGTGATAGGCTCAAGGTGGTTCTACAAATTGAAGAAGAACTGATATGGCTCCATTAACAGGTATAAGGCAAGGCTTGTGGCAAAAGGCTTTGCACAAACTTAGAAATTGACTATGAAGAGACCTTCTCTCCTCTGGCAAAGATGCCTAGTATTAGGGTTTTGCTTAGTATTGCCTCTTCCAAAAATTGGAAGATACTTTAGTTGGATGTAAAAAATGCATTTCTTAATGGATGGATAATAGAAGAGGTATATATGGCACAACCACCTGGTTTTGAGAATCACATATATCCTGATTATGTGTGTAAACTTAATAAAGCTTCATATGGACTCAAACAAGCCCCAAGGGATTGGAATCATAGGCTTTTATCATTCTTGCAGGACAAAGGATTTCAACCTAGCAAGGCATATCCATCACTATGCATAAAAATGAGTAATTTTGAAGTCATCTATTTGTGTGTGTATGTAGATGATATTATACTTATAGGAAATGATAGAGATGACATGAAGAGAATCAAAGAACCGATGAGAGAAGAATTCAAGATAAGTGATTTGGGTTCACTTACCTACTTCCTAGGATTGAAAGTTGTCTACAAAGATCATGGTTTGTTTCTTACTCAAAGGAAGTACATTAAAGACATATTGACAAAATTCAAGATGCAAGATTGTAGGATTGTAGGTACTCCAATGGAAGTTTATCACAAATTGAGCTCACATGAAGGTGAACTCATAGAAGACGTGATAGGTTACCAAAGTCTTGTGGGTAGTTTGAACTATGCCACATTGACAAGGGTTGATATATGTTACAGTGTGAGTGTGTTAAGTTGATTTATGCACACACCCAAGAAACCTCACATGGAGTGTAATAGGCCTCTTTCATGTTTTAAGTACCTCGTTCAGAGTCCTACATTTAGTTCATTGTAAGAAAATGCCTTGATTTTACTCTTTCTCTAGAATTTTGAAACTTGTAGGGCTCAAAAGTGGCAATTGAATGTGGATTTGGACCTCAAACGTCTCTAACACTATTGTGTAGATTGCAAAATTGAATAAACGTCTCTCTCACAAGATTAAGCTAATTTCCCACTATTTCTGAGTTATAGGGCTTTCAAAAGTGCTGTTCTCCAACACTTGAAAACAAAACGAGGGCTTATCTATTTCTATTTGAAACTGTGATTCTCATGCTCAAGTGTCACCATATCTAATTATGGATACTTTAGGATATGAAGTTTTGATGTTTTTCTCCTATTTTTGATAGATACCCTGAAGAAAGAAAGCACACTAGGATTGCATGGCTTTTTGCGAAAGTTTTGGAGAAACTCGACTTTTTCTAAATTTGGTGGATCGCACACTTCTTTGGGAGGGCAACAATCAAACTCTGATATAGGGAGATCTGCACATAAGCACAAAGGACACACAAAAATCTGAGAATTACATTGTGATTGAGAGTAAGAGTGAGAGTGAGAGTGAAAGTGTGATTGTGAGTGCGAGTGTGAATGCGATTGTGATAGCCCCGTGGTGGTCAGGAGGTAGAGGCGCTGTCAAGAAGCTATTGTCCAAAGCTATTGAAACCATTGATTCACATCTATATTACCAGAATTCTTCCTTCTCTACATCATATTCGTTTCTACTCTTCTGCATGAGATTTTCTTTTACCTTCTGAAATCTTTGCATTGTGATCAAAAGATTGTGATTAGGGATAGTTTGTTATTGAGGAAACACTACAGGTTCAAAACTTGTTTCATGGTCATCCAAGAAGCAACCCATAGTTGCTCTCTATTCTACTAAAGCTAAATATAGAGGTCTTGCCATAGCTACTCCAAAAGCTATGTGGATGAAGACACTATTCACAGATCTTGGATTGGAATTTGGGACTCCAAATATTTTTGGTGACAATATGAGCTCTATTCACTTAGCTGCTAATCCAATTTTTCATGCAAGGACTAAACATATTGAAGTTCATTATCACTATGTAAGAGAGATGATTGTGAGAAAGGAGATTCAAAACAGCTTCGCTGTGTGGTGCCAAAATCGCGATCTGAGCTCGTTTGGCCTCCGAACGCACTATCGCAACACTTGTGCATGCTATTTTGTCTTTTTGTGCCAAAATTATATACCAGTTTTTGTTCGCCAGTTTAAGCGTCTCGAAGTCTGCTACAGGTCTAACAGAACTTGTCTGGGCAGTTCTGTTCAACTTTTGAGATATAGTCAATTTTCTACATCAAGGTATTTTAGTTACCGGCCATGGCTGAAAGTAGTGATGTATTCCATATGTTGGCTGTGGAGGATAAGTTGGATGGTACCAACTACCCATTATGGGCTCATATGATGCGACATGTAATGGTTGCAAAAGGATTGTGGAACATTGTGCAGGGTGTTGAAAGACGTCCTGTTACACCTCTAACAACAGGTACTACGAATACAGGTGCTAGAGCTGATGAAGATGGTGTCGAAGATGATATTCCACAGATTCCTATTTGTGGTATTGTTTCTGTTGCACCTACTGTAGAGTAGATTCGTTGGGATGGCAGAGATGCCCAGGCACATGCATTGATAGCTTTGTCTGTCAAACGTGCCATTATTCCTCATATTTGCTCTTGCAGAACAGCTAGAGATGCTTGGGATGCACTTACCACATTGTACCAAGCTAGGAATGAGGCTCATGTTGCTTACCTCCGAAAACAGTTGGAGAGTGAGCACATGAATGAAGGTGATTCTATGGACAGTTTCCTAACGAAGATCAAAGATTTGAAGGAACAATTGATTTTTTGCTGATGAGGTTATACCAGATAGCTCACTTGTGCAGACCGTTCTGAATGGTCTTCCTGATTCATATCAGAGTTTTGCTTCTACTCTTCGGTTGATGATGAAAGGCAATCCGAATGCGTTATCATTTGAGGAGTTAGTCTCTGTTCTATTGCAGGAAGATCAGTCAAGGCAGAACAGGTCCATTATGCGTGTTGCAGATCAAGCTTTCCTGGCTAGTCAGAAGGGCAAAGGAAAATGGAGCTCTTCTACTAGTAAGCAAAAATCTGCAAATGCTGCACATTCGAAGAACCAGGATAAAGATGAGAAGAAATCAAAAAAGGAAAAATTGTTTTGCAAGTACTGTAAAGGGAATGATCATATCATAAAGAACTATCCAAAACTGGCTGCAAAAGAGGCAAAGAAAAAGGAGGCTGGAATGGTTGTTGCAGAAGCCTCTACACCAAAAACAGAGTCTGCTAATCTTATGCAGGAAGAAGAATGGGCGTTTACTACTGTTTGCAGTTTTGACCAATCTTCTTATGAGCAGTGCATGTCTGCAGTGGACTCAGATGTTTGGTACTTTTACAGTGGGGCGACCTAACATATTACCTCATAGCGTAGTTTCTTCTCTTCACTCGAGCCTGCCCCTACAGGGAATACTATCACATGTGCCAACAACTCCTCTTATCCTGTTATGGGAGTTGGTAAGATCATTCTGACTACTGCTGATGGTAGTTCTTTCACCTTGTCAAATGCTTTATTTGTGCCAGGGATCAAGAAGAATATGTTATCAGTTTCTGCATTAGCCAAGATTGGCTTGGTTGTGAAATTTGTTGATGACAAATGTATGTCTTCTGATTTTAATGCATTTCTGGCTGAACGTGGGATAAAACACCAGTGTACAGTGCCGTATACACCTCAATAGAATGGAGTTGCTGAACGGAAGAACAGGTCACTCATGGAGATGGTGAGGTGTATGGTCAAGAGTCAGGCTTTACCACATAGTTTCTGGCTTAAGGCTATCATGTGTGCAGCATATGTACTTAACAGGTGTCCCACTAAAGTGCTGCAGTCTATCACTCCATATGAGGCTTGGCATGACCGCAAGCCATCTGTTGCTCATCTGCGTGTTTTTGGTTGTTTGGCATATGCACTACTGCCTGAACAACATCGCAGAAAATTGGATGATAAGGAAGTAAAATGTATTTTTGTTGGGTACAATTCTGAAAGTAAAGGCTATCGTGTGTATCATCCACAGAATAAATGCATTCTGGTTAGCCGTGATGTTGTCTTTGTGGAAGATGCTATTCAGCCATTTCTTTCATGTACTAAGGAGACATCTGTTAGCTCCAAAGACATGTATGATACTTTTATGCCTCTTTTCACAAGTGGATAGTCTAGTGCTGTTCCTAATGAGGCAAATTCTCAACCTTTGCAGGTTTCATATGATGATGCAGATCATTCCATTTCTGATGCAGATTTACATGATGCACTTGTTGATGAGAGAGCGGATATTGAGCAGGCAAAAGCTATGCCAAAATGGTTGGTGCAGACTTTGCGTGAGAGAAAATTAGATGCACCTTTGTCATATCGTATTCGTTCAGGCTCTCATAGTGCCTCCTTTGCATCAGATTGCTACGCTATGGCTGCGTCTAGTCTCTATGATGAGAATGAACCTGTTTCTTTTGATGAAGCACAAAATTCAGAAAATTGGATGGCTGCTATGCAATCTGAATATGATGCTATAATGAAGAATGATACATGGTCTTTATATGACTTGCCTCCTGGCCGCACTAAGTGGGTATACAAGCTGAAGTGTAAACCTGATGGTACAGTTGACAGGTATAAGGCTAGGCTTGTTGCAAAGGTTTATGCGTAGGAAAGAGGCATTGATTTTGATGAGACCTTTGCACCTACATGCCGTATGACTACTGTTCGGAGCATTTGTGCACTTGCAGCCCATCATGGTTGGAATGTACATCAGTTGGAGATTAAAACAACATTTCTGAATGGTGACTTGCATGAAGAAGTGTATGTTTTTCAGCCCCGTGGCTTTGTGCAGAAAGGGCATGAAAACCAGGTGTGCAGGTTAAAGAAGGCATTATATGGTTTAAAGCAAGCACCACGTGCTTGGTATGAGAAGATACATGCCTATCTGGTTGCATGCTGATGACATGCTGCTCACTAGTCCTATTGAGAAGCATATTGCTGATTTTAAGGCTGATTTGCATGCCTCATTTGAGATGTCTGATTTGGGGCATTTGCATCACTATTTGGGCATTCAATTTATGGAAGTTGATGGTGGAATGGCTTTGTGTCAAATGAAATATATTGACACATTATTGCAGCGTTTTGGCCTTGAAGACTGTAAGCCTATTGCTACTCCTATGGAGATAGGTTTACGATTGAGTCTTCATGATGTTGGAGATGCATTTGATGCTGTTCTCTATCAGCAGGCTGTTGGATGCTTGATTTATTTATGCATTACTTGGCGAGATATTCAGTTTGCTGTCTCATAGATGAGCAGGTTTATGCATTGCCCAGGAGTCATGCATTGGAAGGAGGTCAAGCGTATCTTTCGCTACTTGAGTGGTACTCGGCTACTTGGTTTGTTTTATCCCAAGGGGGGATCACTACCACCAGATTTGCATGCTTTTTCTGACTCAGATTGGGCTGGTTGCTTTGACACTCGTGTGTCCACTGGTGGTTTTTGCTTCATGCTTGGTAGCTCATGTATATCTTGGTTGAGCAAGAAGCAGCCTACTGTGGCCACTTCCAGTTGTGAGGCTGAGTATAGGGCAGCTTTCACAGCGACTGTTGAGTGTGTGTGGCTCAGATGCCTTATGACTGATTTGGGTGTTGGCCAGTCTTCTACCACCACCATCTTCACTGATAGTCAGAGCAGATTGGCAGTTGCAAGGAACCCTGTGTTCCATGCTCGCACTAAGCACATTGAGATGCATTATCACCATGTCAGGGAGAGGTTCTCTGCTGGGGAGATCAGCTTGGCATATGTGCCCACGTAGGAGAACAAAGCAGACCTTTTCACGAAGGCTTTGCCTAGGGAGAAGTTTGAAGCTTTCCGCAAAGCTTTGGGCTTACTTCCTTTTGTGGAGTGATTTCCACATAGCTTGGCACTTCCTTATACATGAGTGCCAGCTCCTTGTTCACCGCATCACACCCAGGGGGGATTCGTTGATATATTTAGGTAGTGATGTGTGTGAACACACTAGGACCGCCGGGGCACTTTTTTCCCTCTTTAGGAGGTTTTTTTTCCTCGGCTTGTATATATGCCTATTGCCCTAATGGGCTACTTATCTTTGTACATTCTCTAGTAATACATTCAGTATTGTGTGTTGTGCTCCAAGCTTCTTCTTCTTCCTTGTGCTGTTCGCATGCTTTCGCAGAAGTCTAACTCCAACATCATATGTGTCCACTCATCAACAATGTGCAAATATTCTTACCAAAGCCTTAGATGGTACAAAGCTTTGGAAATTCAAAGCCATGATTGATTTGCAGGAATCTTGGAAGATTGAAGACCTCAAGCATACTTGGCGTGAGGGGGAGGTATTGGAGCAAGTCTATGACAAGCCTAAGTATTGGCTTGAGTCACCAAAAGGCTTAGAAACTTGAAGGAAATGTTCTGGAGTTCACTTGTGAACTCCCTCTTGTAATGTTTTTGTCTTTATTTAATGTAAAAGTGAAAGAATCTTAAGTGGTTGATTCCACTTGATTAAAGGAGGAACGAGAAGCCACAAATTTGTGATTGAAGATAGTTGGGGAATCAAATCAATCACTAACAGATTGAAGAGTGATTGTAAGAAGTTAGGATCCCAAGATCAACTATAAATACATGGCAATTTTAGTTGTGGTTATGGGAAGACCTCCAAGAGCTAAGCTTTATGCCATATCAAGGTGCCATTTCAAGGCACACATATGTATCAGTAAGTCCATTGTATTGTACAATCAATATACTTTCATTTTGAGGATCATTTGAGTTCATATTTTCATGTTCTTGTGAAGTGTATTGTTCATAGCCATATCTCTCAATTTTCTCAGTCATATTGCAGAGATGATTTCTTTGAGTTTGGTGTATCATTTTCACTGATTCAACTTGGTAAATTCTAAAAGTCTACTGTATGCTCACAAATTTTCATTGTATTTGGATGTTCCAATTATCAGTTATGATCATTTGAAGTCAACTGTGTCACATCATTTTCTTCTTCTCTGCCAGCACTCTCTCAAAACGGTCATTTTGTCAAAGCTATTTCGTAGTGTGTACTTCACCATTTTCCATGATTTAATTTTTTTTACAATCTGCATACTATCTAGTATATGCGTACAAAGTTTCCTGAGCATTGGATTCTGTAATCATGAGATATCTCTATTTTACTGTGCACAAGTCTATGTACTGTTGCATCCCAGGAAAATCGGGGTCATCCTATCACTTGCTAAACTTATTTTTCCTTGTGTAGTCCATAATTTTGGTTGACATAACTCTTGATTGTTAGCTTACTAAGCCACTAAGAGTTCCCCAAAAGGAATTAAGTTTATTGCTACTTTAGATAGAGAATTGCTCAAAACTTTGGACAGGTGTATGAACATAAATAGCAAGTTTTTGGCTCTTGAATCTACTCCAACTTATCTTTTTTTATTCAAATTTTTGAGAGTGATCTTCCAAGTTACATAGGGTATCCAATACATCCGTTGGCAAGATGAAAGGGTGCACCATGTATCTCTAGAGTCCATTTGGCTGGTGTAGTGCAAAGTTTTTGTAGCACCACTTCATCTTCATCAATTACAAATCCATCTCTTCACACAGAATACATGGAGTTGTTGATATATTTAGGGAGTGATGTGTGTGAAGACATTAGGAGTGCCAGGGCACTTTTTCCCTCTTTAGGTGGATTTTTTCCCCCGGCTTGTAAAAACACCTATCGCCTTAATAAGATACTTATCTTTGTACATTCTAGTGGTAATACGTTCAGTATTGTGTGTTGAGCTCCAAGCTTCTTCTTCTTCCTTTTGATGTTTTCATGCTTCCGTAGACATCTAACTCCAACAATTGGTATCAGAATAGGTCATCACTTCATCTAGGGCATCCTCGACACATCTCCGATTGTAGTCTTAGAATCGCATGAATTTGGGTGAGCGTACTCAGCATGTTTCTAAATCAAAACGGCTTCGCTTTATGGTTCCAAAATCGCGATCTAAGCTCCTTTTGGACCTCTGAATGCACTATCACAGTGCTTGTGTAGGCTATTTCATCTTTTTGTGCCAAAGGTATACACTAGTTTTGGTTCACCAATATAAGTGTCTCAAAGTCTGCTACAGGTTTAGCAGAATTCATCTTGGCTCTTCTGTTCAACTTTTTGAGATATAGATAATTTTCTGCATCAATGTATTTAAGTCACCCGCCATGGATGAAAGCAATGATGTATTTGGTAGGTTGGGTATTGAGGATAACTTGGATGGTACCAACTATTGTTGTGGGTTTATATGATGCTACATGTATTGGTTGCAAAAGGACTGTGGAACATTGTGCAGGGTGTTGAAAACATCCTATCACATTTGCAACTGTTACAACTGTAGGTACTGAAGCTAATGCAAAAGGTGTTGAAGATGATGATATTCTACATATTCCTGCTCGTGCTGAAGTTTCTACTGGACCTATTGCAGAGAAAATTCATTGGGTTGGTAGAGATTCCTAGCACATGCATTGATAGCCTTTTTTGTCAAACGTGCCATTATTCCTCACATTCGCTCTTGCAAAACAGCTAAGGATGCTTCGGATACACTTACCACATTGCACCAAGCTAGGAATGATGCTCGTGTTGCTTAGCTCCGAAAACAGTTGGAGAGTGAGCACATGAATGAAGGTGATACTATGGACAATTTTCTAACAAAGATCAAAGACTTGATGGAACAGTTGATTTCTACTGATGAGGTTATAACAGATAGCTCACTTGTGTAGACCATTCTGAATGGTCTTCCTGATTCATATCAAAGTTTTGCTTCCACTCATCGGTTGATGATGAAAGGCAATCCAAGTGGCTGTCACTTGAGGAGTTAGTCTCTTTTCTCTTGTAGGAGGATCAATTCAGGCAGAGCAAGTCCATTATGCATGTTGCAAATCAAGCTTTCCTTGCTAGTCAAAAGGGCAAAGGAAAATGGAGCTCTTAAACTAGTAAGTAGCAATCTGCTAATTTTGCACAATCGAATAAGGAAGACAAAGATGAAAAGAAATAAAAAAAGCAAAAATTGTTTTGTGAGTACTATAAAGGAAATCATAATATCATAAACAACTGTCCAAAACTCACTAATAAAGAGGCAAAGAAGAAAGAGGCTAGAATGTTTGTTGTAGAGGCCTCTACACCAAAAATAGAGTCTGCTAATCTTGTGCAGGAAGAAGAATGGGTGTTTACTACTGTTTGCACTTTTGACCCATCTCCTCATGAGTAGTGCATGTCTGTAGTAGACTCAGATGTTTGGTACTTTGACACTAGGGCAACCAAACATATTACCTCACAATGCAGTTTCTTCTCTTCACTCGAGCCTGCCCCTACAAGGAATACTGTTACATGCGCGAACAACTCCTCTTATCCTGTTATGGGAGTTGGTAAGATCATTTTGACTATTGCTGATGGTATTTCTTTCACTTTGTCAAATACTTTGTTTGTGCCAGGGATCAAGAAAAATTTATTATCATTTTCTGCATTAGCCAAGATTGGCTTGGTTGTGAAATTTGTTGATGATAGATGTACAGTTCATGATATGTCAAATGAAGATGTGATTATTACTTTTGGCAATTTATGTCGTGGGCTGTATAAGCTCATAGACTATGAAAGATGTGTAAATGATTTGGCATATGTAGTACATGATTCTCCGGATATGTCAGATGCAAAGCTTTGGCATGCATGCTTTGGTCATCTGAATTTTGCTACTTTGTTATGATTGTAGAAATTTGAAAATGGTGTCCTCTTTGCCCAAAGTTGAGGCACCTGGAAAACATGTTTGTGAAGGTTGTATTTTGGGCAAAATGTAGTGTTCCTCCTTTCCAAAAGATGGTTCAGTTCGGGCTACTCAGAAATTGAAGCTTGTACATAGTGATGTCTATGGTCCTATGCAAACACCTTCTTTTGGAAATTATCTTTACTTCGTGACTTTCATTAATGATTTTTCCAGGCATGCATGGGTATATCCATTGAAGGTGAAGTATGAAGTGTTCACGTGCTTCAAGTAGTTTTTGGTTTTGACTAAAAATCTATCAGCATGTAGAATGGGCATCCTCCATTCTGATCAAGGGGGGAATATATGTCTTCTGATTTTAATAAATTTCTGGTTGAGCGTGGGATAAAACACCAATGTACATTGTAATATACACCTCAACAGAATGGATTTGCTGAACAAAAGAACAAGTCACTCATGGAGATGGGGAGGTGTATGGTCAAGAGTCAGGCTTTATCACATAGCTTCTGGCTTGAGGCTGTCATGTGTATAGCATATGTACTTAAACATGTGTCCCACTAAAGCGTTGCAGTCTATCACTCCATATGAGGCATGACATGATTCCAAGCCATCTCTTGCTCATCTGCATGTTTTTGGTTGTTTGGCATATGCATTAGTGCCTAAACAACATTGCAAAAAAATGGATGATAAAGCACTAAAATGTATATTCGTTTGGTACAGTTCTGAAAGTAAAGGTTATCGTCTATATCATCCACAAACTAAAAACATTCTAGTTAGCCGTGATGTTTTTCTGGAAGGTGCTATTCAGCCATTGCATTCATGTACTAAGGAGACATTTGTTAGCTCCAAAGACATGTATGATACTTTGTTGCCTCTTTTTACATGTGGATAGTCTAGCGCTGGTCCTCATGAGGCAACTTCTCAAGCTTTGCAGGTTTCATGTGATGATGCAGATCATCCCATTTCTAATGTAGACTTACATGATGCACTTAATGAGAGAGATGATATTGAGGAGGCAAAAACTATGTGAAAATGGTTGGTGCAGACTTTGCGTGAAAGTAAAGTAGATGCACCTCTATCATATCGTACTTGATCAAGCTCTAAGAGTGCTTCTTTTGCATCAAGTTGCTATGCTATGGCTGCATCTAGTCTTTCTGAACATTGGGTGGCTAGTATGCAATATGAATATGATGTTATAATGATGAATGGTACTTGGTCTTTATGTGACTTGCCTCCTGGCAAGAAGGTCATTGGCCCTAAGTGGGTATACAAGCTGAAGCCTAAACCTGATGGTACAATTGATAGGTATAAGGCTAGGCTTTTTGCAAAGGGTTATGCATAGGAAAGAGGCATTGATTTTGATGAAACCTTTGCTCCTACTTGCCGAACGACTACTGTTAGTAGCATCTATGCACTTGTAGCTCATCATGGTTGGAATGTACATTAGTTGGGCATTAAAACAACATTTCAGAAAGGGCATGAAAATGAGGTGTGTAGGTTAAAGATGGCATTATATGGTTTAAGGAAGCACCACGTGCTTGGTATGAAAAGATAAATGCCTAGCTGATTGCATAGGGTTTTGAGAACAGTCTAACTTAAAGCACCTTATATGTCAAGCGTGCTAATAACATACTTCTGATCATTGTGGTGTATGTTCATTACATGCTACTCATCGGTCCTCAAGAGAAGCATATTTCTGATTTCAAGCCTCATTCACATGCCTCATTTGAGATATCTAATTTGGGGCATTTGCATCATTATTTGGTCATTCAGTTTATGCACGTTCATGGTGGAATGGCTTTGTGTCAAAAAAAATATATTGACACATTATTGTAGCATTTTGGCCTTGAAGACTGTAAACCTATTGCCACTCCTATGGAGAGAGGTGTAGGACTGAGTCTTCATGATGCTGGAGATGCATTTGATGTTGTTCTCTCTCTGTAGGCTGTTGGATGCTTGATTTACTTATGCATTACTGGACCAAATATTCAGTTTGTTGTGTAACACATGAGTAGGTTTATGCATTGCCTAGGAGTCAAGCATTGGCAGTCGGTTAATTGCATCTTTCGCTACTTCAGTCGTACTCGGATACTTGGGTTGTTTTATCCCAAGGAGGGATCACTACCACCACATTTGCATGCTTTTTATAATTGGGGTTGGGTTGGTTGCTATGACATTGGTGTGTCCACTAGTGGCTTTTGCTTCATGCTTCGTAGCTCATGCATATCTTGGTTGAGCAACAAGCTGCCTACTGTGGCCACTTCCAATTGTGAGGCTGAGTATAGGGCAGCTTTCATAGTGACTGTTGAGTGTGTGTGGCCCAGACGCCTTATGGGTGATTTGTGTGTTCGTCAGTCTTCTACCACCACCATCTTCACTAATGGTTAGAGCGCATCGGGGGTTGCAAGGAACCCTGTGTTCCATGCTCACATTAAGCACATTGAGGTGCATTATCATTATGTTAGGGAGAGGCTCTCAGCTGGGGCGATCAACTTGGCATATGTGCCCACGCATGAGAACATTGCAGACCTTTTCACGAAGGCTTTGCCTAGGGAGAAGTTTGAAGCTTTCCGCAAAGCTTTGGGCTTACTTCCTTTTGTGGAGTGATTTCCACATAGCTTGGCACTTCCTTATACATGAGTGCTAGCTCCTTGTTCACTGCATCACTCCTAGGGGGGATTTGTTGATATATTTGGGTAGTGATGTGTGTGAACACACTAGGATTGCTGGGGCACTTTTTTCCCTCTTTAGGAGGTTTTTTCCCCCAACGTGTATATATGCCTATTGCCCCAATGGGCTACTAATCTTTATACATTCTAGTGGAAATACATTCAGTATTGTGTGTTGAGCTCCAAGCTTCTTCTTCTTCCTTGTGTTGTTCACGTGCTTCTGCAGACGTCTAACTCCAACAAGAGTTACACATTATGAATCTTGGTGTGTTAAGAAACTGAACCTTTCACATCTCAAAGTATTTGGTTGTGTGTGTTATCTTCACATACCTCAAGAATTGAGACACAAGCTAGACCCGATGGTAGATAGGTGTATATTTCTTGGATATTGTTTAGAGAAAAAGTGTTTAAGATGCTATAACCCTTCCATCAAAGAGCTAGGGTTTCTAAGGATGTAATATTTGATGATTTTCTACCTTGGTATGGTATCAAAGATGTGTTACACATTGATGATGCAAATGAAACTAAGGAGTTCAAAGAGCAACAACAAAACATGGAGATGAGTGGTCCAACCACTTCAAGCACAACATCATAAGAGAATACTACATGAGCTTGGCATGGAAAAAGAGAGAATGAAGCTCATTAATGTGAAAGAAGTTGCAAAGGAAAGTAAAAGGCAAATAACGAAGACCATCAATGGGTAGACATGGACTCTACGAGTGATGAAGATGTGGAGAAACTCCAAGCTTTAAAGCATCTAAACAAAAGAGGAAGAGATTCATACCACCTAATGGCAAGGTTAGGTCATCCAATATGGTTAAATACCCTATGCAAACATTAGCTTCTCATTCATTCATTTCAAGCCACTATGTCTACATGAGTCAAGTTATAGCTTTTGAAGAACCTACCTTTTTTGAAGTAGCAAATAAGCATAAGGAATGGATTGAATCCATGGAGAAGGAATTCAAGAAACTTGAAGAAAAGTATACTTGGTCATTGGTGCCAAGAACAAAGAACATGAACAAATGGGTGTACAAGGTAAAGAGGCATGAAGATGGGATCATCACTACATATAAAGTGAGGTTGGTTGCCAAAGGTTTTGCTCATATCAATGGCATAGACTTTGAGAAAAAATTTAGTCTAGTAGCTAAGATGTCCACCATGAGGATTTTGAATGCAGTTTCAAGCTGAAAAGGTTTGAACATGTACCAATTGGATGTGAATAATGCTTTCCTAAATGGAGAGCTTAAAGAGGTATTCTTCATGGAGTAGCCCCAAAGCTTTGAAGATGAGAGGTTTCCAGATCATGTATGTAGGCTTCAGAAGGTTCTTTATGGGCTCAAGCAAGCTTGAAGGGCTTGGAACCAAAGACTTGTTGACAACTTGGTAAAATGTGGAAACAATCAAAGTCATGTAGACCCATCACACTTTGTGAAGAAGGAATGTAGTACAGATATTTTCATTTGTATATATGCTGATGATTTGATCATTAAAAGAGATGATGAAGTCAACATAAAGGAAATAAAGATGAATCTTGGATATGAGTTTAAAATATATGATTTAGGGATTTTACGGTACTTCCTTGGGATTGAAATACTATATAAAGACGTTTAGATAATTAGTCATATGTATATTTTGTTCATATCATATTGGTTTCTCATTATTTTGTTGTTCCACTCGTCATGCTTCCTAATCCTTTCTAATGCCTCTTGCCTTAACTCCTCAAGTATTCATTGTTCTTCCTCCTTTTGAATTTGTGTTTCTAACAAATGAGGTAGCACTTCTCCTTTCCCTTGCACTAGGCACCAAACTATCTTCTCTCTTGGCTACCTTGTAGATACACAAATATTTTTCTTAATGCATCCAAGGTTAACCAGTAGAATCTAAACTATGGAGACAAACGTAATCCAACCCTTTGTGTATTGAATTCCACTTAACAAGGGGAACATCTTTTTATGAAAATCTCTAGACACCAATCTTTGTGATTGTTCCCCAGGTTTTGTCTTTGTAAGGAATATGTTCCCTAATCTTGCTCAGCTTTAAGTTGACTCATGAAATATGTACGTAGGATCATTTCATAGTTCCCTCCATAGAAAATTCACATATAGCCAAGGTATCCTCAAAATTGTTTTTGTTGGTGTAATTTGCAAGCCTACACATTTGGCTTGGATACCTTCAAGAAGATTCCTATATGTGAGAAGAACCATAGGAACTTATGCTTGTGGTTTATTACCACTTTACCCATGTAAAAGTCTAAATGACTTGGAATCTTATGTACACACCTACTTGATTAGAGTCGTGAAAAAGTTGTTGATTGATTGAGAGAATATCGCCATACTTTTAGATGCTTGATTGAAGGAAGTCAAGGATTTGAATTTGAATTCAAATTCTTAGTCATCATGGATAAAAAGGTGATTTAAAAGTCGCGGGTGTGCGAGTCCTCCCGAGCTTCATTTCTGCTACCATTGAGTGTGTGAGAGAGCTACACCATAGCTCACACATCTCTACATCATTAGGCAATGCTTGGCATGCCAATGAGTTTGTAAACCAATGTGAATTAATACATACATTTACATCTATCACTTCTGTGTACTCTGAGTTTCTACCTCTAAGTCTGTCAACTTCAAAGAGGCATATCTCAGTGCCTACTTCACCAAATTGAGTGATTCAAAGCTTTGTGGATCCAGATCAAAGCATACTAGAAGCATACAAAGTTTGAAGCAACTTGATTCAGCCAATTGCAAGAAATCATCGTTGAAGTGCTCACTGGTATTTGTCTGCATACTTCCTAAAAAGTCGGGGGTGTCCATAAATTTGCTAAAGTTATTTCTCCTAGTATAGTTTATCATTTTGAATGATTCCACTTGAAAATGATAGCTTACTAAGCTAATAGAATACTTCTAGAAGGAATTTTGCCAATTGTAAGTGTAGTGGTCATACTGAGTGAAAGACTGAGCAGGTATCAACACCAAAATAAAAAGTTTTCTAGCTTTGTGATTCACAAACTCATCTGTTTTGATCAAGTCATTACTCAAACCTTTTCCAAAGTACATATAGCATTTCTTGGTATCATAGCTAAGGGTGTCTACTAATCATATATGGAGTCATTGAGGGCTGGTGCATAGCAGGATTAGCAGCACCTACTTAATCTTCTGGAGGATCCATCCATCTTTCCCAACAGTGGTATCAGAGCAAACAAGGTAACATGGGAGATGGTTTTCCTTCATTCATCGATAAATTGGACAGGAACAATTATCAAGCTTGGTCTCTGAGGATGATGAACTATCTACAAGGAAGAAGTCTATTTGGATTCATCTCAAAAGATGAGGAATTGCCCTCATTCAAAGCAAGGGGTCTACCCACCAAGGAAGAACAAGAAAGGCTTAATACATGGTGTGCAAAAGATGCATTGGCAAGGTCTTATCTTCTTAACTCTATGTTTGATTTCCTTTTGCCTCACATCAGGAATTGTAAGAATTCCCAAGAAACTTGGGAAACCTTGTCATCATATTTTTCATCTAATACAAGGGCCAGGAAGAATCAATTGTGCATTGAATTCAAAACCCTTAGGAAGCAACCAAAGCAATCAGTCTTAGAAATTTGTGACCAAGATCAAGGATGTGGTAGACCAATTAGCAAGCATAAGAGAGGAGATTAAAGAGGAACAAATAGTAAGGCAAGTAACTAATGGACTAAAGGTAGATGATAAGTGGGAAAGCTTCACCACTGCAATGGATCTCTACATGGATATGCATACCCATGATCTCACAACTCTGATGGGCCAACTATTCACACATGAAGCAAAGTTCACAAAGGTTGGAGATACATCTAAAGGTAATACTCCTTCTGCCCTATATACTGATAAAAAGGTTAAAGACAAAGGTAAATGTAAAAAGCAAGAAGATGAAGGTTCTACCTCCCAAGCCAACTATGCAAGGAGAGGTAGATCTTCAAGAGGCAGGGACAGAGGAGGTAAGCAAGGTAGGGGGAGACCCTACAATTCATCACCATGCAACATTTGTGGATTGTCTAACCACACCATAGATGAGTGCTACAAAAACTACAAAAATCAGAGAGGAAGAGGCTATCAAAGAGGTGGATACTCTCAAGGCAGAGGAAGGTTCAACCAACACCAAGGCTACAATGGCTACAACAATAACTACAACAACAATTACAACAACAACCATAATGGTAACTACCAAGGAGGATTCAAAAATAGGAAAGACTACAACAACTACATAGAGGAGCAAGATGACTCCCTATTAATCATGAATATGACTTCCAAGTCAGGTACCAATGATGATCATCTGTTTTATATTGATTCAGGGTGTTCTAATCATGTAGCTGGCAATGTGGCACTACTCTCTGATCTTGAGGAACCCAAGGGCAAACATCAAGTACAGACAGGTGATGATACTAAGCATTCTGTAGTAAAGATTGGAAATGTAATAACTTGTGATGGTAACCAGAACCTATTGAGCAGGGTACTTTATGTACCAACCATTACCAAAAACTTAATGAGTGTTGGTCAGATTGTGGAGAAAGTTCTGCAAGTCAGATTCAATCAACATGGAGCATATGTGGAGGACCCAAGACATGAATTCAAAAGGATAGCCAAGGAAGAAAAATCAGGTAGATTATTTACTTTTGAGCTAGAAGACACCAAAAACATTGCTTTATACAATTACAAGGATCAAACACTTTCAGAATTAGAAATATGGCACAAGAGATTAGGTCACATATGTGAAAGGACCTTAAAGCAAATGTGCAGGGACCAATGTGTGCTTGGGATACCTAATGTATCCAAGCAACACATGATTTACAAATGTGGTGCTTGTCAGTTTGGTAAGTCTCACAGATTGCCCTACTCAAGGAAAGGTTTTATGCATGAAAACTACCTAGACTTGGTACACACAGATGTTTGGGGACCTAGCAAGGATCCCTCCATTTCAGGATCGAGGTACTATGTGTCTTTCATTGATGATTATAGCAGATGGATTGTGTTATACTTTATGAAGCACAAGGATGAAGTGTTTAATTGTTTCAAAAGATATCTTGCACTAGTTGAAAATCAAACAGGAAGGAACTTGAAGAAGCTAAGGTCAGATGGAGGAGGTGAATACTTCTCCAATGATTTTGATGACTTCTTGCAGGAAAGAGGCATCAAAAGGGAGATAACCACAAGGTACTCACCTGAACAAAATGGGGTAGCTGAGAGAAGGAATAGACTTATTGTTGAAACAGCTAGGTCCATGCTTAATGAAAAGAAGTTGCCAAATTATCTTTGGGCAGAGAGTGTATCTACTGCCACCTATCTCATAAACAGGTTGCCATCAAAGTCACTTGAAGGAATGACACCTTATGAAGCTTGGCATGGTAAGAGACCATCATTGGATCATTGCAAAATTTTTGGTTGTGTAGCATATGTGCATATTCCCTCACAGATAAGGGGAAAGCTAGACCCTAAAGCAGAAAAATGTATTTTCATTGGTATGACTTGAATAAAAAGGGGTACAGATTCTACAACCAAACCAATAAAGGGTTCAAGGTAAGCAGAGATGTCATCTTTGATGAGAATGACTCATGGTATGAGAATGAATGCAGGAAGGTTAGTCTACCTTATGATTTGGAAGAGGAGTTTCCAAAACTCTCAAGGGAGGAACCAATCCAGAAGGAAGACTCAAGTTCAGAAGATGATGACACAATCAATCTTGAAGAATTCAAGGCATGGAAGTCCAGAGGCAAGATGAAGATGAAGAAGCTTGAGGTTATACCAGAATCTTCAATTCAAGCAATAAGGAGATCTCAGAGAGAAAGTAAGAAGCCTATCAGATATGGGTATGATACATCTCTTGTAACTAAGCATTCAATTTATCTTGCAAAGGACTTGTTAAGTGAAGAACTAGGTTCATATGAAGAGGCAATCACCAAACCAGAATGGAAAGGAGCTATGGATGAAGAAATAGAAGCTCTCAAGGAGAGTGACACATGGGACTTGGTACCCAAGAAGGACTCTATGAAGGTGATAGGATCCAGATGGATCTACAAACTAAAGAGGAACTCTGATGGTACAATCAACAGGTACAAAGCTAGGTTGGTAGCCAAGGGTTTTGCACAGACCCAAGGCATTGATTATGAGGAGACATTTTCTCCTGTGGCTAAGATGCCAACAATCAGAGTATTGGTGAGTATAGCTGCATCCAAAAATTGGAACATGTACCAATTAGATGTCAAGAATGCTTTCTTGAATGGATGGATATCTGAAGAAGTCTACATGTCACAACCACCTGGCTATGAAGATCCCAAGAAGGTAAATTATGTTTGTAAATTGAAGAAGGCTCTATATGGATTGAAGCAGGCACCTAGAGCATGGAACTACAGGCTGACAACATACCTCCAAGACCAAGGGTTTACTATGAGCAAGGCAGACACTTCATTGTTTATCAAAAGGAGCAATTCAGAGGTAATCTATCTCTCTGTTTATGTTGATGACATCATCATTACAGGTAATGATGTCCAAGGAATCAGAAGCATCAAAAACCAGATGATGAAGGAGTTCAAGATCAATGATCTTGGATTATTGAAGTACTTTCTAGGACTTGAATTGGTTTATAATAATTCAGGTATATATATCACTCTGAAAAAATATGTACAAGATATGTTGAAGAAGTTTAACCTGCAGGATGCTAAAGTCTCAAGTACTCCAATGGAGGTCAACCTAAAGCTAAGTGCTCATGAAGGGGATGAAGTCCAAGACATTACAGGATATCAAAGTATGGTAGGTAGTTTGAATTATGCTACCTTGACCAGAATTGACATAGCATATGGAGTTAGTGTGTTAAGTCAATTCATGCACAAACCAAGGATACCTCACCTTGAGGCTGCAAAGAAGATCTTGAAGTATCTAAAGGGAACTCAGAACCATGGTTTGTACTTTCCTTATACATCAGATATTGACATTAAAGTATATTCAGATGCAGATTGGGCAGGATGCAAGGATGATAGGAGGAGCACATCAGGATACTTATCTTTTGCAGGTGATAAACCTATTTCTTGGTCAGCCAAGAAACAACCAACAGTGGCATTGTCATCCACTGAAGCAGAGTATAGAGGGCTAGCCAATGCCACTCAAGAAGCTATTTGGTTAAAGCTTTTGTATACAGAGCTAGGCCTATACACTAGGACCCCAATTATCCTTGGAGACAACACAAGCTCTCTTCACCTTGCAGCTAATCCAATATATCATGCTAGAACAAAACACATAGAGGTTCATTACGACTATGTGAGAGAGAAGTTGCTAAGCAAGGACATTCAGTTGACCTATGTGTACTAATATGCAATGTGCAGATTTACTCACTAAAGCTTTGGATGGAAACAAATTATGCAGATTCAAATCCATGATTGGATTGCAGGATGTAATTGAAGATTGAAGATGAAGACTTAAGCCAAAGTGTTTGGCTTGAGGGGGAGTTGTTGGTGTAATTTGCAAGCCTACACATTTGGCTTGGATACCTTCAAGAAGATTCCTATATGTGAGAAGAACCATAGGAACTTATGCTTGTGGTTTATTACCACTTTACCCATGTAAAAGTCTAAATGACTTGGAATCTTATGTACACACCTACTTGATTAGAGTCGTGAAAAAGTTGTTGATTGATTGAGAGAATATCTCCATACTTTTAGATGCTTGATTTAAGGAAGTCAAGGATTTGAATTTGAATTCAAATTCTTAGTCATCATGGATAAAAAGGTGATCAAAAAGTCGCGGGTGTGCGAGTCCTCCCGAGCTTCATTTCTGCTATCATTGAGTGTGTGAGAGAGCTACACCATAGCTCACACATCTCTACATCATTAGGCAATGCTTGGCATGCCAATGAGTTTGTAAACCAATGTGAATTAATACATACATTTACATCTATCACTTCTGTGTACTCTGAGTTTCTACCTCCAAGTCTGTCAACTTCAAAGAGGCATATCTCAGTGCCTACTTCACCAAATTGAGTGATTCAAAGCTTGCTAGATCAAGCTCAAAGCATACTACAAACATACAAAGTTTGAAGCAACTTTGTTCAGCCAATCTCAAGAAATCGCCGTCGAAGTGCTCACTGGTATTTGTCTGCATACTTCCTAAAAAGTCAGGGGTGTCCATAAATTTGCTAAAGTTATTTCTCCTAGTATAGTTTATCATTTTGAATGATTTCACTTGCAAATGATAGCTTACTAAGCTAATATAATACTTCTAGAAGGAATTTTGCCAATTGTAAGTGTACTGGTCATACTGAGTGAAAGACTGAGCAGGTATCAACAGCAAAATAGAAAGTTTTCTAGCTTTGTGATTCACAAACTCATCTGTTTTGATCAAGTCATTACTCAAACCTTTTCCAAAGTACATATAGCATTTCTTGGTATCATTTGGAAGCTAAGGGTGTCTACTAATCATATCTGGAGTCACTGAGGGCTGGTGCATAGCAGGATTAGCAGCACCTACTTAATCTTCTAGAGGATCCATCCATCTTTCCCAACAGTTTTTACATGTTTTCAAAGTGAGATTTTTTAGTAAATCCAATTAGTATTTGACATGACCATCTACCAACCATCATTTCATCCAAGTTGTTTTTATAGTGTGTTTTGCCCATTTCTCCCATGTTTCTTTAGTAGTTGTCATAAATCCTTTTGCAATCAGTGTCATAAATCCTTTTGCAATCCTTCTATGCCGACATAGCCATGCGCAGCCGACGCCTAACACACAGAGATCATAGCGTTCATATCCTCCCAGCTGCGTTCGAGATCCAACTCTAAAATATGAGAATATGAATATTCTCCATCTATCTTCTACCTATGTGATAAAGAATCCATAAAGTGCCAATCACATAAAGTGACATTAACATAAGATGTGACATTTCCTTCCCCTTGAAAGCATTTTCGTCCTCAAAAATGTAAATGAAATGTCCGTAATGGTGGAAGAAAGTGCTCGGACTCCCCTGAACCCCATGTACTCTATGTACATGGTCATCTCTGTGTGTTGTTTCCCCATATCCTTCCCCTTAAGAAGTCTCATATGAGATCATCTCAAAGGTGGGAAACCGTCTGAGTGGTGCCTACTATCTCCCATATACACTCCACCTCCAAACTATCACTCCCATAACCTACTACATCATCCAAATGACCTAAGTCCATATGATGTATCCTCTATGGAGTAATAATATGAAAAAGAAAGTGTAAAGTGCCAAACTTATAAGTTTGACCGTATTATAATGGAGATAATAAACCATAGAATCCTATGAAATATAGAACAAAGTCCCATAACAAGTGACTCCAAACCCGTCTAAGACTAAATGATAGATTGCCCTCATAACACTCCAGGTCTTCTTAACCTTGAGTGTGCTCACAAGTAATAGTTTCCTCTAACTACCTTGTGACCATGCAATTCCATCATCTAACTCATATATAAGAATTTCTTAGTAGTGGAATGAAATCTCTACATTCCACCAACCAAGAAGTCTGTGGTTTGTCATCCTTTACCATTGGACTAAGTTCTAATGGAAGAGCATCAATTGGCACTAGTGCAAACTCTAATATTTCTCTTCCCTCTAGTTTGCCATATGAATGCAAAAGCATTCCCTTTTGAGATTCAGATAATCCCTAAGTACCTATCCTCCTAACTGATGTTTACTCATCATACTCATGATGTAACACCAGCTAAGAGTTTGGTACCCTAATAGGTTAGATATATCTCTATCTCCTATAAATCCTAAAGAGAAGAGTCATAGCTCTATTCCCAGTCTAACTAATGTCAATAACTAGATCATCTCATCTAGTCAAAGACCATCACTGGAAGTACAAATAACTACTTCCCTCAAAGTCTCCAGGTGAGACTCAATCTAATCATCATGATTAACTGATCTCCTTTTTGTCTTTGATAGAAGAGTGCCACTTCTATCTAGACAACCTAAAAGTGAGAAAGTGAAAATCTCTCTCTCTCTCTCTATTCAACGTCTTCTAAGGAAAAGAGCTCTAGCAGTGGAAACTATTCCACTTTCCCTTTCCCTTTGAAAGAGATTCTGTTGAATCCATTTTCTCTACTCATCCATAGGTGAGAACATGCACATAAGTTCTCCATACTTTTCCTTCCAAAATAGTGGAGAATCATACTCCCATATGAAGGAAAATTACATGGAAAAGTAGAGGAAATGAATTCCTTCTGAAATATAGATTAAGAGATGTTTTCAAAACACCTCTTCTATCTAAAGAAAAACATACTCTATTCTTCTCCTATGAAGAAATTATGTTTTCCTTCTTTCTCTCCCAAAGTATAGGAGCTAAAGTGAGAGTACTGAACTAAAGTAAGATCCCTCATGGATCTCTGAGCTGATTCCCACTTTCTCCTTTCCTTAAAAGAGAAACTCATGAATTTATTTAGTCCTCTCTTCCATAACTAATGCATAATCCCTCATCACATATTCCTATGAAGATGGAGAACAGATCTCCGCTAACTAATGAAGGTGTATGTAGTGAAGAGTGGAGAAAATAAATTCCTAATAAGGGTCAAAGCCCTCTACTAAAATGGTCATCAATGATGTGACATGATACCGTAAACATATGTGTATCCATAGTGAAGAACTATCTCTGCCAACCATACTCTGTGCATGGATCTATACGATCCAATCAAACTGATGGAATTATCCTTCCTGAAAACTAAAAAATGAGTATGTGATACCAATGGTGATAAAATCACCTATCACATTCTCTACTGGAAGAATAAATCTTCCCTATACTCTGAAGGATAACTCCCAATCCTAGTAGGAGATGTCTATTAAGAGTTCTCCTCTGATTTAGTGAGACATGACACCATGAATGATGAGTCCTTTTCTCCCTGGCCATAGAAGAAGAGTGCTCAAAGGGAAGTCATTTCCACCGTCCCATACCAGTGAAAACTTCTTCCAATTCATGATGTCATAGCTATACTAAACCGAATATATATTCCAATTCATGATGGAATATATAGGTGGATTCTAATGAATCCCATATCCTAAAATCATGTAGGTGGACTCAAGTAAGTCCTATGTCCTCGAACTAGTTAGTTTGGTTCTAGTCAACAATGTGACAATGGATATCCCCTTGTGTTCCAAACCAACTTGTTCCTAGGTACAAAGACTAAGTCTAGGTACCTCTCTGTAGATCCCAAGATACATATGTATGTATTGGGTACCCCAACTATTCCTGAGTAAGGGATCTATGCTCTGAGTTATAGAGCCAGTGCCATGCCTGTGGCCTTCCTAACCATCACTTGAATCACATAGCACCCGTCGATGCTGTCTTATGAAACCCATCTTTGTGATCCCATCTATTTGGTTTCATTAGTAGTGTATCAAAAATGCTTCACTACTTGCTCAAGTGATGTGCAAGAGTGAAACTAGTCACTCTTTGGGTATTTTTAATAATACCACAAAGTCTCCTATACATCATGTGAGACTGTTGTGAAGATAAATAAATCTTCACTAACTTGGAGATATTAAAAATGCATCTCCCGTGCCTGAATGCAACTTCCTGAACCTATAGGATTGCTTGTGCACATTACTAATGGTGAAGGTGTAGCTCCTTCCATTAGCAATCCTATGGTCTAAATCCATAATGATTATGTGTAGGGATCCTGTTACTACTGAAGTTGCCTTATGTATACTACTATGATGGTCCTAAGTCCATCAAATACATGCGTAGAAGCATGTGTATACCTTATTGACGTTTGCAGAATAGGCATGTTACCATGCCATATCATTCTTACCTAAAGGCAAGTGCGTATATAACGCCATGAGGTGGGAATTTTTGGACAGCATTTCCCCAGGAAATGGAATCCCAAAACATTTAAACCATAGCTCAGTGGCACATAGGCCACCCAATAACATAGGGCTTGACAGGCCCATGGCATGCACGCCATAAACTTATATGTGGATTCCATGACCTGCAAAAAGATAAAAACAAATGTTGGCAACCATTCTCTGTGTTGCCTAACCATATAGTTTCTGCAATCCTGTTTCCTGCAAACAATCAAAAGTGTATACTTCCTGCATGTTGATCCATACTTTAAGAGCTTAAACAATGATCAACACTTGATGTATGCAATCCCATTCATGCATGTAGATACAGAACATGCCATAACATAGATAAAATGCCAGAAAGCATAAAATATACGTCCCTGAGTAGTCTGATTTTGGAATTGCATGCATCCAATCGCTCTCGATAAGCTTCGAGACCTTCCTCCTTAGGTCCTAAAATAAACTTTGAAGTGTCCGAAAACATCGGAACACTCCCCAAAACATAAAGCATGGTCAAATGATTACTAGAATAATGTAAAATTAGTCAAAAAATGCCTTAGTAATCCTTCTTTAGACCTGCAAAACCCACTTTAGGACCTGAAAATTTTCATAAACTGAAATATAAAGCATGTGCAAATAGGTCTAGGTGAAATTACTCAAATCGCCTTCCCAGTTTGAAAAATATGGCTCCCGGAAGGTAGTCGCCAAAACCTTCAATTCATCTTATATGAACCTCATATTTCACGTCAAAAATGACAAACAAACATAATTTGTACCTGTAGGATATGGGGAAAAGAGGAGACTCAAGGTCTTCTCCCTCTTTTACTGGTGCCATACATAGCCTTTCACGGACGTGAGAGAAGAACAGTACATTCTTTTGAGGGATCATATGACACCAAGGAAAGTGGAGAACGTGGATAGCTCATGTGCCTCTCAAGCAGAGGTCGTGAGTTCAATTCCAGCGCTCGACAGCAGCGATATGTTTCTAAATGGATGCGCAATGCCCCCGGCTTCGTCACCGCTCTGATACCAGTGTCATAAATCCTTTTGCAATCAGTGTCATAAATCCTTTTGCAATCCTTCTACGCCGACATAGCCATGCGCAGCCGACGCCTAACACACAGAGATCATAGCGTTCATATCCTCCCAGCCGCGTCCGAGATCCAACTCTAAAATATGAGAACATGAATATTCTCCATCTATCTTCTACCTATGTGATAAAGAATCCATAAAGTGCCAATCACATAAAGTGACATTAACATAAGATGTGACAGTAGTGATACCTACTCCTCCACCTGTGTCTAGGATTTCCTTAACCATGTATCCATTGAAGGTGACTAGGACACATTTGTTTCCCTCATCTCCTTCACTAAATTCTTTGACTTGATCCAATAGAACTTTTATTGTGTGTTGCCCTTATTTGACACATCAAATCACTGCACATGTTCTTTCTTCCTTGAACTAGATTGCTAATTTATCCGAGAGATGGGGTCTCAGTTGTTGGAGTTCTTCTGAGTTCAAACTACATTTCACTTTTTTCTTCTTTATCACTTCCATAGTCTGAGGCTTCACGTCTATTGATCTTGGCTTTCGTATCTCAAGGTGAAAGAATGATGACAGTTAGACTTGTGCTCATACTCTCTTGTGTAACTAGCAGAGTTGGGAGACTAGTGACATCAACTACGTCCATGTTAGGACTTAGATCCTCTTCTAGATCTACTCTAGACTCCAATAGATGTTGATCTTGAAAGGCATCAAACTCCAGAAAAAGAGGTTGAAAATCTTCTTCTTTCAGCTTCCATCATGATTTTTTCTCAGTCTAGTAGTGCATGAGGTTTATGAGTTGGAATGCATTTGTGGATTTATCCTCTAGATTTTGAGTATTGAGAATTGGGTTTGGTGGTTTTTCTACCAATGTAGTTTCCACCTTTGAGCTTTCTTCCTCTTTAATGATTTAAAGGGTTCTACAGAGTCTTAAACAATTAGAGTTAAAGGTTATTTCACTATTGTGCTTCTAGAGATTTTTCAATTTCTTTTCTCTTGGTTTTAGATCTTCCATCATAACTATGCTTTCCATGTCACTCCCAAAAGTCTCAATCACCTCAATTAAATTGGTGAATGAGAGCTTGTATTTTATGGATCTTTCAAAAATCCTTAAAATGATGCTCCTTGACATAGTATCCACAATAGCCCTCCCAAGTCTTGATTGGCTAAGGATTGGGCATTCCATAATAAAATGATGCCCACTGTATCTATAATATGGTGGTTTAGGTGCCAGAGGCCTAGTAGGTTGATGCATCCGAATAGACGTTTTAGGAGAAACATACATCACATTTGCATACTAAATCGATAAGACTCTAGGTAACTCTCATACTTGCAATACTTTTGCTCATAATAGACTTTGTATTCAGATAGAGAATTCTCATAATAGTAGTACTCAACATATTCTAGGTCATAGGCTTGCCTAATATGTTCATTGCTATTAGATGGTGCCACTAGCACTACTACCCTTTCTATATATTTCCTTGGTCTTGTATATTTAAAAGGTACTATCTTCTAAGGATGTGGTGGTTTTTGTTCTACGACTAGTTGAGGTGGGGATATATTCGTGATTCATACGTTCTTTGAGCATGTTTGAGGTCCTTGATGCTTCTCATATCTAGGAACCTACCTAGCATCATCTCTTCCAAGATAGGCATATGGCCTATATTCGTATTGTTGAGGAAAACTTACTTATTACCTATTGTGAGGCAAATTATGCGTAGTATAATTCGTATAGTTTTGCTTTACATAGTACTAGTAACTAGGCCCTTGCATCAATGTTCTTCCATATGAGAATGGGAGTGGATTAGAATATCCTTCTTATGTACAAGCATGAGTTGGATGGACCCCTCCACATTGTAGAAAGCTCCTCATCATTGGTAGTAGATTAGCTTGGTTTTTCACCTTGATCTTTTTGGTAAGTCAATCTAGTAATTCATCCATGGATGGGGTATGACATCAACCTAGACTTGCAAATTCTTTGGACCTTGTAGGGGTTTGGGGTAGCTTCAAGTAATTGGGCAAGTTTTCCTTGATGGAAATATATTCTTTCTTATATGCATACAAGGATTCGACCCTCTTCATGTATACTAGTTTCCTCGAACCTCCATCATTTTTGGCTAAGTAGATCTCTCTCCCTCTTCACACATGTCCGAATATGTTTTAAATCTTCAAGCTACTAGTCTCATTGACTCATGAATATGATATTTTAAGCTATGGATCAAAGCGGAGTTCTTATGCCTATCTCCCCTCTTCTCAAACTCACCTATAAACTTCTCCATGAGCCAATTTCTATTGGAAAACTTTTCTTGATTCAGTGGTTGGAAGTAAGTTGAAGTTGACTCTACCAAAGTAAAGTCAAAAGCTTCTTATTGGACAAAGAACTCAGCTACTTATTCTACTCTAAGATCCTATTTGAAATTGTCCACATGGTCATAAGGATTATTGAGAAACATGAATCCACACAAAATAACATGAATAAAACCATGGGGGGTTAAAATACACAAGGAATCAAATAATGAAAATATAGAAGAAAAATGAACAAAATGAAAGCAATTACATAAAAATGACGTGGAGAAGCTTACATGAAGAGCGTAGAGCTAGAGCTTTTTGTGCCTTGACATAGGCTTGGATATAGTCAATAGATAGTGAAGTGAGGCCCTCCTTTATGGAGCTTATTCAATATCCTTGCATGTGGGATATGTATTCTTTCATGAGAAATAATAGAAGCTTTATGCAAAAGGGTGCGGCATGGAGCCCTCAACACCCCCTCCATATGATGAACCGTTTTTTTTTGTAATCTAGAGAAGTAGTGACATATGGAATCACATAGTCAATTTTGATTTCAAACCTAAGGGCTTATGGCATCCTTAGAGATAACTTGGACATATGGCATATAAGCGTGGAACATATGACATCCCTAGGTTTCCATGGATGTATAACATCCATGTGGTTTTGATTCCATAGACATATGGCATCCATGGTGTTGGGACATATGGAATCCCACGGGACTTGGGGACATATGTGATCCCCATACATGAATAAGGGTTGACAATCATGGGGTAGGTAGTGCTTTGGATACATTTTCCTCCTTTTCTTAATGTAGTGGTTGAGATCCATTCTTGTGATCCTAGGAGGTGCTCTACAACGAGCAGTTTGGAGGACGTGTGCTCTACATCTGGAGTATCTGGAGGAGTTCATATCAGCCAACCATCAACATCACTTGCTGATATACTGTGAGTAGCAAGTCTACATGTATCCTTACTTGTTTGTTACTCCTTTTTATGAATAGTGATGGACCTGCCTTGCTAGGTTGAAATCCTTTGTGCTTCAAGAATGAGACAAGCCTGTGATTCCAAGCCCTTAGGGCTTGTTTGAGTCCATATAAAGCTTTATTAAGTTTACACACATAATCAGGATATATGTGATTCTCAAAACCAGGTGGTTGTGCCACATGTACCTCTTCTATTATCCATCCATTAAGAAATGCATTTTTTACATCCAATTGAAGTATCTTCCAATTCTTGGAAGAGGCAATACTAAGAAAAACCTTAACTAGGGGAGTGTTACCTCATCCTTTGAATATAGTATTGATGTGGTTGTATGTTTATTGTATAATGTATTGAAGTATAACATCATTCTTATCATTTCAACATCAGCTTTTAGTGGTGTAGAGGGAGAGAGAGAGAGAGAGACAGAACATAGGCTCCTCATAGCCTTTTAAGCTTTACATGGCATTGGCAAGGTCCTACCTTCTTCAAGAAGGTAGTGTCTAATTTCTTAGAGAGGCCACAATATTATTTTTGACACAAAAATATAGATTAAAGACTTCAAAAAAGTGATATGTAAGCTAGAAAATGCACAAGTTTTTATAATAGATGTGCATGGATCTCATAAGAGATGCACAAAGGAGTGTTGAATTCATTCAAAAATCTAAACTTGAAAAATATTTATTAACTAACTATGGTTTTCATAAAGATGGCACTAATTTGGTGCATTTTCATTGATGGAGCATTGTATCTTGGTTATCTTAATAGCCTAATATACTATTTTCATGGTCTATGACCAAAGCTATTCGTCATTCCTTGCATCATAAGCACTAACACATCTTAGTGAAGAACGCATCCAATAGGCACTCATTCAAACTTACTCTTGCATGCATACGGGAGGTTGAATTTCTGTCTCTTTGTAGATGAAATAGATAGATCTCACTCATCTAATTTTTGCATCCTTAGCTTGTCTTCTCTCTCTCTCTCTCTTTATCTCTCTCTCTATCTTCCTATGTCTCTCTCCATCTCTCTCTCTCCTACAGATCACTTGTACATGGCTATCAATTACACACCCTTTGATCTTTGCAACAAAGATGTATAGCTTAGTTTGACGATAGATCTCTAGCTTTCATCATTGTTTTTGTCAAGAGATAGATACACTTCTTCCATCATGAATGTTATCATGGACTCCCGATTCCACTATTCTTTTTTCATCATCTATGTCCCCATACTTTGCAATCATAGTGCAAACTTTCAATGAACACTATTTTTGTATGTGAGAGAACTTCTCCTTATGGTTGATATGTAAGAAGAGAAATGGAAGGATTCATAAGGGACCTCTATAGAAAGAAATTCCTTATCAATTTCTTTTACAAACTAGAATATGTCCTCTATCATTATGGTGATGCACATTGTGGTGCTATTTTCTCAATTGTCCTCTAATTAATAATTTTGAAAGAACAACTCTATGTCTCCTCCTATGCTCATCACTTCCTATGCTAATAGTCTGAAGTGGGATTAACCCTCATTTTTTCTTTCATCCTGATCACGATAGTATGCCCTTCACATTCATAGTAGGATGCAAGGTAGTTGACATGGCTACAAGATTACTCTCTTTTGTGATATTCCCAACATGCTAGCTTTCATTGCCCATCTCCTTAATGTTGGTTCTTTGTGCATCAACAGAGATGATAATGTGGAGGCTTTTTATTAGACATGCATCTTCAACAACAATGATATTCGATGAATTTATGTTTCCTTAGACTTCTTCATTCATTTCTATCTTGCTAAAGAACCGTCAACTCCATGACCTTTGATCACCTTGCAAATTCTTATTATCACTATAGATTATTGTTCTTAAAAGCACATTCATCATAGATTTGCTATCTCTTAAAGAAAAAAAAAAAAAGCAAAAACTTCTTGCATAATTCTATGGGTTGCATCCGTTTACGCTCCATAGAACCCAAATATGGATCTGAGAGTGGAAAGGGAAATAGAGGGATGAAAAAGTATCTTCAAAAGAAAATGGCTACAAACTAGAAGGAGGGAGGGAAGAGAAAATCATGAAAATCATATGATAAAAAATGAAATTGAGAAGATAAAAACATGAACATAAGAAGTTGAAACTCTAAAAGCTATGACCTCTACCCTATAACATGCTGATAAACAGGGTTCCACACCAAATAACATGAATCAAGATATGGTGGGAAAAAACCACAAGGAAGAACATAAAAAAAATAAGATAGATTAATCAACAAAATCAAAACACCTACATGGAGGTTACATGTAGAGCTTTGAGCTAGACCTCTTGGTTCCTTGCCATGGGCTTGTATACAATAGCTTTTGTAAATGCCGCACTCATTATATGGAGTCTGGGTAAATTTTCTTGCATGTGGGATATGTGGGCTTGCATGAGAATAAATAGAAGCTTTGGACAAAAGACTGGAGTATGGAACTTGCAACAAGGATACTTTCACCAAAAATAATGTCTCTTCATATACTTAATGTAGAGAGTACATGCATGGAAGAAAAGTGAAAAGAAGAGTGTACTCACAAAATGAAAGAGGTTGAGTCTCAAAAGTGAGTAGACCATGAAATGGGAAAACTCACATGGATTAGAGTGAGCTTGCCAAGAGCATCGAGTAGGCTCGTCAAGCTTCGAACCAGTTACAAATGGGGGGAGAGGGCCTCGTTATATAGAGCTGGAGCGGGCTCTCCAAAGTACATCAACTGTGGGGTAATTCCCCTTGAAGGAGAATGAATACACATGGAGAAGCAAATGGCAAGGTAGCCAAATACAAAATAGATACAATATAAAGTGGAAATATATTAGAAATTGAGTGCCTCTTGGATACAAAATGGAGATGCACGATCATGTCATAAACACCCCCTCTATAGCCTCATTCTAGAGTTGCTAACTGTTGGAGAGGTTCACCAAGCATTGAAGTGGAATTCCAGGTTGAGCCTTCATGAACATGTCTACTAGTTTCGCTTGAGAGGTACACTACCCTAGAGCAATCTCCTAACATTTGAGCTTCTCATGGATGAAATGGTACTAGATCTGGACTGCTTCGTCCAAGCGTGGAGCATTATATTCTTGGGAATGGCCAAGGCTGGACATCTATCCATGCAGATGCATGTCAAAGTGCCCTGATCCTCAAAGGTAGATGGCCTCACATGTTGCAAAGATTGATGCTTGGTACTCGGCCTTCGTGGATGACTGAGCAACTATAGGATGCTTCTTACTTGCTAAAGATATAGGTCATTAGCCAAGCAGAAATATGCATCTAGAAGAAGAGCAGCAAGAATCAAGATCACCAACCCAATCTAACTCTAAATATCAGGAAAGTTGGATGGCTCCTCTATACCAAAGACCATGATGTTGGGTGAGGGCAAGGTATCAAAGTAGTCTCTCAATAATTTCCTAATGTGTTTGATGAAGCTGATGTGTAAACTGACCAAGCATCCCAACTATAGAGGTAATGAAATGAGAAAACAAGTTGTTGATAAGGATGCACATCCACAAAGTGATTTTGAATCCTCTAGTGTGCGCTGGATGTTTGGATCAAGTGGTGTAGATAGTAAGTGATATTGATCCATGTTATATTTGGAAAGAAGATTAGAGCAATACTTCTTTTGTGATAGGAATATGCCTTCTTTTGTTTTCCAAACTTCCATACCTAAGAAGTAATGAGGTAAACCAAGATATTCATAAAGTACTCAATGTGAAGTTGTATGATGATGAATTGTTCATCTACCTAGATGATGATTATGGAAAGTAAGGACTCTTTCTGATAGATGTATGAGTTGGCATTGACAATGGTCCTTTTAAAATCCTCTAGCTTAGAAGAACTTATGGATCTTTTCATAGCAGGCCTTGGGAGCTTGCTTAAGTTTGTAAAGTGCTTTTTGAAGCTTGTATACTTGTTCTTCCTTTCCTTTGATTTTGAAACCTTTAGGTTGCTGAGCATATACTTCTTCAGAATGGTTCTTATAGTTGTGAGCCTCACACTAGGGGCAAAGGTTTCTTCATAATCAATGCCATGCTTTTGCTTATATCTTTTAGCTACAAGTCATGCTTTGTACTTGTCTAATGTACCATATGATTTGTACTTTGTATAGCCACTTAAATCCTATGAATTGATGATTTGAAGGCTTAGGAACAAGTTTCCAAGTATTGTTCTTCTCAATTACATGCATCTTTACTTGCATAACTTCTTCTCACTTAGGTTTTCCTTGAGCTTCTTTGTAATTGGAAGCCTTTGAAATCTACTCAATTTGATGCATGTACATAGTTTACATACTGCATTTTTTTCATGTTGTTGCTTTTCAATGCGCCTTTGAGATCTTAGTTGGTGAGAAGTACTTCCTTCTGCATTATTCTTCG